>OZ010579.1:135043626-135466126 GCA_963932145.1 Acanthosepion lycidas | reverse complement strand
ATCCCAATGTTTGGATAAATCTGTTTGGTTTTTGAGAGACTTATTGCTGAAGGAGTGTCACGCGATTATATAAGCGTTATTTCCACGTTCCCGCAGTTATTCCAATGTAGGTCGTTTTCAGGTCAACATTTTCTTCAGGTAAAATCGTTGCTTCACATACCACGTTTTTAGACCTGCTTTTACCTCCAACAGGATATTCAGTTGTCCTTCTGGAATTGCATGTGAGGTCAATATCCGTTATTTCATTATTATGAAGTTTATTTAATAGCTTACTGGTGAGGGCTGAGATTATTTTCTCTACAATATTAACTAATTTTAAGTGATTTTCTATTAAAAATTTTTGATAGTGGATTCTTGTAATCAAATTGTTTATCTCTTAGTTTTAAGAAGTAGCCTATATTAATATTGGAAAGTTTGCGGTAGGGTGGGTTGAACCATATGATTTTCCTTTTTCTGTTTTTAGAGTTTTTTTTTAATTTAGTTTCTTAGGCTCATCCTGGCAGTGTAACTCTTGTTTAAACTTGCTATTTCTTAGTGCTTTGTAAACGTACTCTCACTAAAAGCATTTTTTGTTAGAGGATAACCTGTTTATTCTTGTGTCGACTGTTTTTGGTTTTATGTTCTATAATTGACTTCGGGTGGTTAGAATAGACATTAATGTAGATGGGGGTTTGACCCTCTTTTAGGAAGGGTTTAAAGGTGTTGCTGGAAAGGTAAGAGTGAAATCAAGAAAGTTGACTATTTTTAGGTTCGAAGATATCTATCTTGAAACCAAATTACTGAAAAACTTTAATAATATTTTTGTGTAGTTTTAGGGTTAAAAGATCATTACTATTTGAAACAATAATTGGGCCAGTTTGGTTGTCGTTAACAATTCTATTTAGGGTGTCCAATATATATACGGCCACCGGGTCTGCTATTGGCAGAGTCAAATGTCCCCATAGGAACTTCAAAGTTTTCATTGTTTCTTTTCATCCAAGTTGAGTTATTGTACACTAGTACTGATCTTCTGGATGCTATTATAATATTTAGTTCATCATCCGTGACATCAGTGTACTTTCTCGCGAAATTTATGCCATTAATTAGTAATTCTTCAGAGAAGGGTAGAAATCGATTATATCAAATTGTATGAAAGTAGCTGTAGATTTATTCGATATTTTTTGAATCATTAGATTGTGTCGGAGGAATCCTTCCAAAGATTGATATGAAATTATTGTTGAATGGATAGCATTATTTTTTGAGTATTTCTTTTGAGATCAGTCCCAATTCGGATTTTGAAGAATTTATTAATCTGGATTGTATGTTGTTGGTAAAATTAGATTTATGGTCTTTAAAAAGGAAGTGAGCGTTTATTGTGTAGGTGGTACCAATTCTGTCAACAAAATTACACTTGCAGGCACATTTAGTCATGTCATCATTGAGAGATGAGAAAATGTTCTGGTTCTTGTCTTTTTTATATGAACAAGTCATTTTATTTGTGATAATTTGGTGGTAGTCAGCGGGTTTGAATTGGTAAATGTTCTTTGACTTATCAGCCTTAATCTATAATTTATTAGAATTTTTTATGTTCCGAATGTCTTTAAAAATTTTCGACTGGAAATGATTTGGTGAATTTTTAAAATTGATTTTTCTAATTAGGTTGAGCATATAATTTTCGAGGGGTTTCAGGCTTTTATCCCTTGGTGGAGAATTTTGCGATTTCAGATTATAAGTTTCTTTCTGGTTTTGTTGATCATCTCAAGAATTCATTGAGAAGTAGGTCTTCCATCGCATTCTCCTTAGTAGGTCAATGATTTTCTCTGTCAGGGAAATAGTGAAGGATTCTAAGGAAGGATATGGTATGTTTTTAAGTGAGTAGTTTGGAGTAAATTTTTCCATTCTCCTATGGGATAGGTTGGTTTTTTAAGTAATTTGGTAGGAAGTATTCCAAGGAGAGCTCAACTATTAATGATACAATATGGTAATCCGTATGGAATTTCCAGGAATATATAAATCCAGAGAGAGCTCTATGTCAAAAGACAAAGCAAAATTATTATTAATTAAAGAATATCAAATACTTAAAATCCCATAGGTAATAATTTTTATTTCATGAGAGCTTTAAAATAAAGCAGCTCTCAATCTTCAAGACTTACAAACAAATGACAAATGAAATGGAAAAAATATTTCGGGTTAAAATCAAGAGGTATTGCTATTTTATTTAGAAGTGGGAAAAGGCAGAGAGTGTTGAGCTATTTTGAAATATATCATTTGAGAATAGTGGAAGGGTTTGAGGATGGTGGAAGGGCTTAAAGTTTAGTTAGTTCAGTGTGAACATTGTCATCTGTTTCTGTCAGCGGCCAAATTTCAATGCTGGTATAATTCATTTAACATTTCATTTCATTTTGTAAATAATATTAAAAGAGGACATTTTTAAAGATTTTTTTATCCAATTAACCAAGAAATTTAAATTACCTAAGAAATTTGAATTAAATGATTAATAATTATATTCAGAGAAACATATTTATAAAGGTTATATACCTAGAGTCTTGAACTTTTATATCTTAGATGTATTTATTAATATTTAGCAGGATATGAATGTACTCTTAGCTAAGGAAAAGTTAGAACGGAGTTAATTTCCTGTATTTCATTTAACAAATTCTGTAAATAATATTAAAAAAGTGTCTGGATCAGAACATTTTAAAAAGTTTTTTCGAAATTAGCAAAAAATCTTTTAAAAAAATAAATGTAAATATGTATAAGCTTTTTGTATAAATTAACCAAGAAATTTAAGTTAAAAACCTAAGAGATTTGAATTAAATAATTATTAAATATATTCAGAAAAACATATTTATAAAGGTTATATACCTAGAGTCCTGAGCTTTTGTGTCCTAGATGTAATAAGATTTAGCAGGGTACGAGTGTACCAAGATAAAGTTAGATCTGAGTTAATCTCCTAGCGTATATTTATTAAGTTTATAAGTTTAATTAAAGACGTATTCCACATTAATTTAAAGGAGACCCGTTTAATCCGATTACCGCATAGCATCCAACTTGGTTAAAAAATGCAAATACACACACACACATAGACAGTCACATGCGCGCACGCACGCACACGCACACACACACATATATATTCTTTATTCACCCATACTACATACACTGCAATAAAGATACATACACTGCAATAAAGATAGTCATAATGGACATATCACTACTATAAAGAAGTAAACAACATAATAGAAAATAAACAATATAATACAAAAATATAATAAATAATAATAAAAATCCATAACATGCAAGCTTAACAATAACCTCAGTTAGCACCATATATTTGCATATTCCCATATATACATCCTTATATATATATATATATATATATATATATATATATATATAAAAGTGAACATAGAAGTCAACACTTAGAGGCGACAGTCTGTTTCATGCTATATGCAATTTAATTTCCGTTTAAGGGACATTCGTTCTTTATTCTGCATACCCACGTGCAACTGCAGAATAAAGAACGAATGTCCCTTAAACGGAAATTGTTTACAAAACAACGTAATATACCAAGCCACGATAAAATCACCAGATAATGAAGAAAAGGTTTACATAGGAGTAACTGAAGGACCATGGAAACAAAGAAATTATACACACAAAACATCTTTCACAAATAGTAAATATGCGAACAGTACAATGCTTTCTAAGTATATCTGGGAAATTAAAAACAAAACGCACATCACACCAAAAATATCTTGGAAAATAAGGAAAAGATCATCACCCTACAACAACCAATTAAAAACTTGCAAACTTTGCTTGGAGGAAAAAATAGCTATCATTACTTTCCCAGACCAAAATAAATTATTAAATAAAAGATCCGAGCTCATCTCAAAATGCAGACATGAAAACAAATTTTTACTACGTTACTTAAAAAATTGAAAAGGGAAAAAATAAAATAAAAACAAATAAATAAACAAGTAAACAAAATAACAATAAAAATAAGCAAAACTAATTAATCCAAATTACCAAATCACACCTGTTAGAATAGACGAAATAGAATAATAATAATAATAACAAAAAACAAAACAAAAAACAAAACAAAACAACGAACCCAAATAAATAAAGTAAATAATAAACAAAGTAGCAAACCATTATGACCAAAATAGTAGTTAGACTAAAAAATCAAACCAAAAGATCGGACGAAAAATAGCTATAACTGTTATATATAACGATAAAAAAATAAAACAAAATAAAAAATAAAATAAAA
This sequence comes from Acanthosepion lycidas, assembly GCA_963932145.1. Classification (NCBI taxonomy): domain Eukaryota; kingdom Metazoa; phylum Mollusca; class Cephalopoda; order Sepiida; family Sepiidae; genus Acanthosepion; species Acanthosepion lycidas. Next base: position 135,461,883 of record OZ010579.1, on the reverse strand, counting down.
ATAAAATAAAAATAAAAAATAAATAAATATATACTACGTTACTTAAAAACCGAATACCGAAAAGAGAAAATATACAAGTAAAATAAATTGACCTAAATTCATCCAAGTAAATAAATAAACTAACCAATCCCGATAAAGTTTCCGTTAGAAAAAACAAATAAAGATAATCAACCCAAATAAACACGAATTAAAAAACTGTTTCTGCCAAAATAATAGTTAGAATAAACTACAACAACCAACAAATAGCTTTAATTAAATTCTCAAACAAAAAAAAATAAAAAATAAAAATAAAAACAAGCAAAATAATTTGACCCAAATAAATAAATAAACGACTTCCGATAAAATAACCGCCATAATAGACTACCCACAATGCACCACTGACCGGTATATGTATAAATAGCCGAGAAAAATAACAGCATACGTGGCCTGACGATTGCATATAGCATGAAACAGACTGTTGCCTTTAAGTGTTGACTTCTATGTTCACTTTTATATTTACAGACGCTCTATCTCTGATATTGAGCACTTTATCCCTTAAATATAGCACACCTTAAGACTATATTGCTTCATATATATATATATATATATATATATATATAGTTTAAGCACAAATTACTGATCAGTCACCCTATCCGTTTTCATCCGTCCATATACACATATACATATACACATTCACACACTTACACTCACACACACACACACACACACATATATACACACACACACATCCATCCATGCGTTTCTCTCTAAATACAATATTCTCACAAACGCACCTATATGTACCAAGAAACCCAAAATATGACCATGCACAAACATAATCACAAACATATATGTTTGCAGGTGTTTACCCGCACACATATATATATAGATACATATTCACACGCATACACAATTTTCCACAAGCAAATCTATATTCAATTAATACATATTCAATTAATTCAATCCATACATATTACAACACACACACACACACACACACACACACACACACACACACACACATATATATATATATATATATATATATATATATATATATATATCACAACCATATATGTCCGATTTCAATAAATATTTCTATGTGAACATATACAACAACATTAGAGCAATGTAGATACAGATACGAATTTATATAATCCATGAGAAAGGTACTTTTCTATTTTCTTAAGGTGGTGTTTGTGTCTGCATTTTATATGAGTTTAAACGTTACTTCCAGTTTCCCGCAGATATTCCACTGTTGGTCTTCTTCAGTTCTACATTTTCTTCAGGGAAAATCGTTGCTTCATATAGTTCGTTTTTAGATCTGCATTTACATCCAACAGGACACTCAGTTGTCTTTCTGCAATTGTATGTGGAGATCTTATTGAAAAATGTCTCACACAGCAATTCGTGTGAGACTTTTGGAAGCAACGCTTATATAATCACAGACACTTCTTCAGCAATAAGTCTCTCAAAAACCAAAAATTTATCCAGACATCTTATTGACAAAGGTCTCACACCGCAATTAGAGTGGAAATTCATATCCAGAGCACAAACTCCTAAGAATTTCAAGGCGTTAGTTAGATCCAGTGACAGGACCCAAAGAGTGTGAGTTCAATACCCGGTTAAGGCAGTGGAGAACTATCATTAAACATGGCACGTGGAACTAGAACACTCTACCCCAGTGACCGAAATAAAGGGTTCAGTTCGACATTCCAACCATCTGAAGAAGGCCGGAGTGTACAATGACCGAAACGTTGTGATAAATATGGCGACAAAGATGAGGAAAATAGTCCGAATAATGATCGTAAAATTTATTTTAAAAATAAATACCAGTTTCTTGATTATTCTATTGGTGTTCCGTATTTCTATATTTCTAAAACCTTTTCTCGCGCTTTTTAAAGATGAGTCTCAGTAGAAAATTAGATTTGTAATCTACACGAAATAGAACAGGAACAGTTCGGTTTCGTTAAAGACATTGAAACAAAGCATGCGATATTTATGCTCAGAATGATGTCAGAAAGAACTACACAAATGCAAAAGGTTATATATTTATGACATAGATTATGCAAAAGTATTTCACAAATAACTGTTGGAACTTCTAGGTAAGCTTGATAAGTTTGGGATAGATATTAGAATAATCCAGAACTTTTACTGGGAGAAAATTGCCTGCATAAGGATAGAAAATGAATCCAGTAAATATATAAAAATAGAAAGGAGTGTAAAACAAAGATGTGTTTTTTCACCGGACATATTGCAGTAAGGGGATTCTGAGAGAATTAGAATTCCTACAGGACGCATTATTGGCGGCCACAATCTTAACAATATTAGATATGCAAATGATAGTGTTGATAGCAGACACAGAAAGGAAAAATACAGAGACTCCTAGTGAAAGTACTAAAAAAATGTGGGAAGAAAGGACTAACCATTAATTGTAAATAAACAGGATGTATGGTTGTTAGCAAATGGAAGAGCTCAACGTGCGAATTATAAATTGGAGATGCCAAAATCAAGAAAGTACAAAAATTTAAATATCTAAGAAGGACGGAAAATGCAACATTGAAATCCAAAAGCGCATTGGGATGCCTTCCAAAAGCTAAGTAAAGATTTAAGAAACAGAAAAATCTAGTTAGAAACAAAGAAAAGAGTACTGGATTCTTAAATAATGTTTGTCCTCCGATATGGCAGTATTCACTGCCACATAAGATGGCCGATATGGCAGATCAAGAAGAGACTTGAGGCAACAGAAATGTGTTTCCACAGGAGGAGGCTGAGAATATGGACCAAACATGTGAGCATCGAAAGATTTTGGAGAAAATGGAAGCAAAAATGCACTTTTATTTAACAGCAGAAAGAGACAGTTGAAATTTCTAGGGCACATAATGAGAAAAAAGGGCTTAGAAAATTTGATATTCACAGGACATTAAAATGTCCTGTGAATGTCAAAAGGTAAGAGGGACAGAGGAAAGCATCGCATAACCCCTGCCTAACGAGCTTGTGTAAATGGTTGGCAGAACAGAGATTAGCAGAGATAGCGAATAGACAAAATTTACTAAGAGCTACAAAGGACAGGTATTTGTGGAAAGCCATGATCTTCTATATCCTGAAAAGATATGACACATAGAAGAAGATCAATTCAATTAGCAATGATAAAACTATAAGCTAAATAAAAGAATTGATAATAAGAATGAACTGATATTAAGAATTCTGTTGTTACCCTCATTATCAATACATTATTAAAATGCTCTCTGTATAACTATTCGACTCATAGAAGTAATTCTTAGTGGAATCTCCTTTGACACTGATCACTTCTAACATGGCATTGAATTCTGGATAGTCCTCTCAAAGGTGAAGAAAATACTGAAAGCAACAGAAAAGTGGTTCTACAGAAGGATGCTGAGGATACCATGGACCAAATATGTGAGCAATGACGAAGTTCTAGAGAAAATGGAAACAATACTTATACTTAACATCAGGAAGAGAAAGGTGAAATTTCTAAGACATATAATGCGAAAAGAGGATTTGGAAAATCTGATACTCACAGGACAGATTGAAGGCCAGAAGGACAGGAAAATAACGCATAATATACTTAATTAGTTTGACTAAATGGATGGCGGGACAGGGTTTAGGAGAAATAACAAAAAGACAAAATTTATTATAAGCTACAAAAGACAGGAAATTGTAGAGAGCCATGATCACCCTCGCCCTGAGGGGACACGACATCGGAAGAAGAAGTAAAGCTTTTTAAATTTTTCTTCTAATACGGTTTAGCTTTAGGATATTATCTTTAAAATAAACCAATGTTTAACGCCAAACAAAAAAACTGAATTATTTAAAACGCGTTTATCGGGTTATTTTTTTAGTCCGAAGCGGTAAATTAAAAGTGGTTGAGAGGTGAATGTAACAGATTTACTCGTGTGGATTTTACAAATCAGTGAATTTATTACTTGTTATGGGGTCCATCCCTTTTTCATAAGTGGACTCTACCAAGTGTACCTGGACTGCTGCCGTTAAATACCCAGAGTTACAGTCAGTGAGGGCAGTCAGCAGTCGGATAGTGAGACGATATACGGAGAGTGAGAGAATTTACGAACGGAGATAGTGTGAGGTAACCTCTGGTAGAAGTCAGTTACAAGCACGTAGACTGTAAGGAAGTCCTACTTCGAGACTGTATATATCTATCTGTATTTGCTACTAACCACGCTCCTGGACTTACTAACAGTATTACACTTTGTATGATTGTGTAAATACATTTTATTTCTTATATTTAATTATTGCGTTTGTTATTCCTTGGAGACCGAATTCATCTCGGAATCCACAACAACTTGGCGAACGAGGATTCGAAACTCACGCGGGGAAAGAAAAACTTTTCGTACGCCAAACCACAACAACTTGGCGACGAAGATTCGAACACACGCGGGAAACAAAAATTCAACAAAAGAAAAATCCTTTACTCGTCGCCCAACAACAAATTAGCGACAAACAATTTCGAGGAGTAAAAATACATAAAATTGAGTTATCATGTAAGTTTTTAAAAATATGTTGGTAGAACTGATAAAACACCAAAATGAGCAACAATTACAAATGCAAAAATACCAAAATGATCAGCAGTTACAGCTACAAGAAAAATGGCAAAAGCAAATATTACAAACGCAAAAGGAAAATCAAGATAGACAAACAGAGCTCCAGGAACTAATATTGAAAGTAGCGGGCAACAAGCAATTAGATATGGAAAAAGAAGCAACATTTTCGCAAGACGCAGTGTGGAATACCATAGAGATTTTCAAATATTCTCTAGATAAGGACAAACATTTTTGAGATTACTTCAGAAGACATGAAGACATCTTTAACATAGACTGTCAAAATTGGACAGAAGCAAAAAGCTACGTCTATTGCTTGGAAAATTAGGAACTGAAGAATATACAAAGTTCGTGGATTATATCTTGCCAAAAAAGACGAACGAATTAAAATTTGACGAAGCAGTGACATGTCTTAAAGAACTCTTCAGCCCCAAAACATCACTCTTCCATAGGAGGTGGAAATGCCTTAACCTGGTAAAGGGCGATAATCAGGATTATTCCACGTTTGCCGCAATCGTAAATAAACGTGACGACTTCAAACTAGCGGGATTAACCCCGGACAATTTTAAATGTCTGATCTTTGTTCAAGGGCTAGTTTCTACAAAAGATAGCGAAATGCGTAGAAGAATGCTTGCAAAATTACAGAATGAACCGGGTCTAACATTACAGCAATTATCGGAAGATTGCCAGAGATGTTTAAGCATAAAGAAAGACGCAAAGGACATTGAAGATTCAGCTGCTTCTCATATACGTAAGTTAAACAAAAGTCTACGTTCTTCACCCTCCCCGGAAAGAAAACTAAAATTTTACAACAATGAAAAAAGATTCTCACCCTCCCCGGAAAGAAAAATAAAATTTTATGATAAGAGAAAAAGTACAATATACAGGACAAATTATGATATAATATCGAAACAAATATAAGCCCCCTCCATCAGCATCTTATCGATGTGGATGATTACATTGGAACAAGGATTGCCGCTTCAGATATAAAAACTGTTTTGAATGTGAAAAAAAAGGCCACAAGTCATCCCAATGTAGAAATAGAAAAGATACTAATAGAATAAGAGCTACAAGGATGCATAATGATGACAACACCAATGTAAGGAAATATGTGGAACTGGAAATTTTAAACAAAAAGATTAAATTACAACTGGATTCGGGTTCCGACCTCACGATAATCAACTTACAGGCATGGAAAAAACTCAACAGACCTACCATGTTACACACTCAAAAAATTGCCAAGTCGGTTACAGGCAAACGAATAAAATTTGAGGGAGAAATAATAGTGAATGTTAAATTTCACGGCAAAACAAAAAAAACTTAAGATATACGTCATGAAAGATACTGAAAATTTAGTAGGTATCGACTGGATGCAGAAATTCAATGTTTGTGACCTACCTATCAACTCGTTTTGCAAAAAGTTAGAGGTTGAACCATCAGATACTATAAAATTGAAGGAGGAATTATATAATCAATTTCCTGAGGTATTTTCAAGCGGGTTGAGACGATGCAACAAATTTAAGGCCAAAATAGAATTAAAAGAAAACGCCCAACCAATTTTTAGAAAGAAGCGAAATGTACCGTTTGCTACTATAGAAAAATAGACAAAGAATTGGAGAGACTTGAACAAACTGGGATTCTATCAAAAACAGAGTTTAGTGAGTGGGCTGCGCCGGTGGTTTACGTAAAAAAGAAGTCAGGAGAAATTCGCGTATGCGTAGATTTTTCGACGGGACTCAACAAGGCAATAAAAGACCACCATTACCCACTACCGAGCCCAGAGGAGATATTTACAAAGCTCAACGGCGGTAAGATATTTTCAAAAATAGATCTTAGTGAGGCTTATCTACAAATCCCAGTACAAGAAGAGAGTACGAAAATCCTTTGCATTAATACGCACAAAGGGTTGTACAAATTCAACAGACTACCATTTGGAATAAAAGTTGCACCTGCAATTTTTCAGCAAACGATGGACACAATGCTCACGGGCCAGAATTTCGCGACCGCTTATCTGGATGATATTCTAATTAAGAGCGACAATGTTGAAGAGCACACATCACACATAAAAGAAGTTTTTAGAAGACTTCAGGACTTCGGCTTCAAAGTAAAAGGAGAAAAGTGTGATTTTTTCCAAAATGAAATTAAATATTTAGGTCAGATAATAAATGGAAATGGCAGGAAACCGGACCCAGAGAGGGCATCGGCAATTAAAAATATCCCGGAACAAAAAAATATTGCAGAACTGCAAAGTTTCCTGGGTCTAGCTAACTACTATGTCGAATTTATTGATAATATGCATAAACTGAGGGCTCCATTAAATGAGTTACTAAAAAAGGAGCATACTTGGAATTGGACTGAGGACTGTAAAAAAGAGTTCAAGGAGATAATACAAAAATTAACTTCAGAGTTAACACTGACACATTTTGATCCCGAACTCGAAATCATTATTGCAAGTGACGCGAGCTCACATGGGGTAGGTGCGTGTATTTTACACAAGATGCGGAACGGTACAAACAAACCCGTTGCACACGCATCTAGATCATTATTACCGGCGGAAAGAAACTATTCACAGATCGAAAAGGAGGCATTAGGCATAATTTTTGCAGTAACTCGTTTTCACAGATATATTTATGGGAGAGAGTTCACACTCCAAACGGACCACAAACCACTTCTTACGATTTTTGGTTCAAAAAAAGGCCTACCAGTCTACACAGCGAACAGACTTTTAAGATGGGGAACTGTGTTACTTAACTATAATTTTAAACTGGAATTCTTATCATCAAAGAAAATAGGACACGCTGACGGACTATCGCGATTAATACCTGCGAAAAGCGAACCGTTAGAAGAGTCGGTAATTGCCGCATTACAAGCGGAAGATGAAATCTGTAAGGTACTATGCAATACAACAAAGGAACTACCTGTAACGCTGCTTGAGATAAGACGAGAAGCAGAAAGAGACGAGTTTATTCAGGAGACCAAGAAAAAAATAGAAGACAAAGTGAAGAATTTAGCAGACAGTTTCTCAATCTGTGACAACATATTGTTGTATAATGAGAGAGTAGTAATACCAAAGTCACTACGAAGAAGGATCTTAAAATATTTTCACTTGGGACATCCCGGAAAAAAACGGATGAAATCACTCATGAGAAGTTTTGTATACTGGCCGAACATGGACGATGATATCACGCAAATGGTGGAAAGTTGCAAAGGCTGTGCTGCTGCGGCAAAGGCAGCACCCTTTATACAAAGGTCATGACAGACCGTGGTCCAGAATACACGCGGATTACGCAGGACCCATTGAAGTTTACTATTATCTAATAACAATAGATAGTTTTAGTAAATGGCCAGAGGTTCCCAGATTTAAACACCCAACAACGGAAAACACCATAAATCGAACTATTCGCGAGATTTGGTGTCGCGAATTGCGTGGTAAGCGATAACGGCACACAGTTTACCTCCAACGACTTTAGAATTTTGCGACACGTACCAAGTAAAACATATTAAGATAGCGCCATACCACCCGAGGTCTAACGGACAAGCCGAGAGATTTGTCGACACATTGAAAAGAGCACTCAAAAAAGCTGAAGACGTACCGACGACAAAAGCTATACAGCAATTTCTACAAGTATACAGGATAACACCCAACGTAAACCCGCCATCGGGCCTTTCTCCAGCAGAATTGATGTTTGCGCGGAAAATAAGGTCGGTGTTTGACAAATTATTGCCAAGCAAGACCAAAAATCAATATGCACCGATGGTGCCAAAGAGATCATTCAAACCTGGAGAACGGGTTTATTTAAAAATTTTTAGAAACAATATGGCTTACTGGGACCCTAGCACAGTAATCAATAGAATCGGGAATCTAATGTACATCATAAAAGTCGAAAAGTTTTCACACAGAAGACATATCGACCAGCTACAGAAAAGACGAATTGAGGAGCCAAGCTCGTCACCCGCAGAAGATGACGATGCTATGGATACAATCTTTGAAGCGTTTGAGATACAAAGACCGCAGGAAAATACAGTAATGAGAAGGTCAAACAGGAAAAGAAAATTCGTCGAATCCCTGATCATCAACCACAAGAGACAAAAATATTAACTCCCCCCAAAAAGGGATCTAAGAAGGGGGTGTTATGGGGTCCACCCCTTTTTCATAAGTGGACTCTACCAAGTGTACCTGGACTGCTGCCGTTAAATACCCAGAGTTACAGTCAGTGAGGGCAGTCGGATAGTGAGAGGATATACGGAGAGTGAGAGAATATACGAACGGAGATAGTGTGAGGTAACCTCTGGTAGAAGTCAGTTACAAGCACGTAGACTCTAAGGAAGTCCTACTTCGAGACTGTATATATCTATCTGTATTTGCTACTAACCACGCTCCTGGACTTACTAACAGTATTACTCTTTGTATGATTGTGTAAATACATTTTATTTCTTATATTTAATTATTGCATTTGTCATTCATTGGAGACCGAATTCATCTCGGAATCCACAACATTACTGGTGTTGATTGTTATGAGAATTCAATTCAGAAGCTGCTGTGAATAACCTCGGAAAACAAGCTACGTGCTTTTTCTTTCTTTTTCTTTTTTTTTTTTTTTTTGATTTAATTAGCGTACTAGAAATAACCTGGGTTTTATTATTCGATTACAATAAACTGAATTAGTACTTGATAAGGCTTGGTTTTAACTTGTGAATTACCACGGTACTAGTAGGATCGAGTGAAATGTGGGGTAAGGCCACTTGGTTTTACAAAACACCGTAGGTGATGCTGTTTAAGCAGTGATGAAAATGAGAGATTTACTCTTTCTTCCTCTTTTCCCTGGATACGCTATCCAAGAGTAATAAAATTATATTTCAAGGGGTAAAAATGATTATCTATTAGATACCTCCAAAAAAATCCGCTTAAAAAGGAGCATACCACGATGAAAAAAGGTCCCAAACTTAATAAAAACAAAGTTTTATCGTCAAAATGTTTTTGTCATTATTAAGAGGAAAGACCAAATTATTTTTTGATTATTTTATTAAGTTTTTTTAACCCTTTCTAGCATGTTCGAAATTTTGGCTAAAAATCATGTTTTTCTTGTGTCAGCAGGTGGGCTGAGAGATTAGTAAAGGAAATTTAGCATCTTTTTTGCGGTCAAATCAAAGATTGTTTTGAAATTTCTTGCTAAAATAAAATAATTGTCAGATTTTAATTATCATGACTCATTCACAAATGAATTAAATTATTTATGATTTCTTTTTTTTTATAAAATATTTTTCTTTGTTTTTCGCTACCTAAATTTATGAAAATTTGAGAAATTAAAATTTCAGTCTCTTCATATTTATATTAGTTAAAAGCAGGACTCCTTGGTGAATTTAAATCATCAGTTTGTTTTAGCCTAACAGAAATATCATTTACCGAAAATCTGCTTTAAAACATAAAATAAAAAATGCAATACAACTATGACATTAATTAGAAAAGCTTTTAAATGTTTTTATAAATAAGATATATTAAAGACACTATTGTCTTAAATTTTTTTTGATGAACAATGAATTTTACAAGAATTGTTTTTATTCTTTAAAAGTTTTAATTAGAATAATTTATTAAGATTTAATTTTTTAAATTCTGTATTAATTTAATCCTTTAAGATGATATTATTATTATGTAAAAACAATATTTACTAATCATAAATGGAAAAGCTTAGTATAAATAATCACATAATCATTTTTAAAAAAGTTTTGAATTTTTTTTATATGTGTATAAACGTGTCGGTTTTTGTAGATATTAGAAAATAAGAAGGATAATTATAGTAAATTTAAAGCCAGAAAGTATCTAAAATTCAATAAGTCATTAGATTTCAGAGAATATTTTCTTACATTTTTAAGATTACTGTCTACTTAAAAATTATATATAAAAGGCGATCACGTTACATTCATTTTTTTTACGACTAAAGAACAACATGAGACAAAGTTCAATCTTTTCATTAAGCTGCCAAACATGTCAACAACTTAAATAAACAACTACTGCTGCGTTAAAAATGCATTTATGCGATATTTTAAACTTTAAGTAAGTAATATTTGTTTCAAATAAGACTAATTATACTTTAAATCAGCTAATATTACTCAAATAAAATTTCAGAAATGTATATTTTATTTTGGGAAGATTTTTTAATAAAATATATTACATTGCGATGAAAGGCAGCTAGAAAAAATGGCGCTAATCAGCAATTTTAGCAGAAAAAAAACAAAAAGTCTTCTAGTCAATTTAAATTAGTTTTGGAAATACAGCAAAGTATCCTGCTTATTTGAAATATTAAATTTAATCTGTATGCTTGAAATTAAAACTAAAATAAAAGCTTTAATAAAGATTTTTATTTTTTTAAATTCCTTTTAAAACTTAGGTATCGTGTTTTCTGTAGAGGTACCTATATGATGAAATCTTAAAGAAAACTCTTTAGAACCCCACCTTCCCATAATATATAAAAGCTGGATAATTGCCAAGTCCTTTCAAATGTTAGATGTCTCACCACTCAACACCAAAATCACACAATTCTGTTCTCCCTCCAAAAAATGTAAGCTCAGTAAATTGTCCATTTACTCAAAAAAAGTGTTTTGCATTGAGAGTTTTGTTCAGAACTTCACGATTGTTAAAAATAGTTGAAGTAAAGTTGATTTAAAAACTATTTTGGACTCTGCAAAATAATAAAAAAAGTCATATATAGCAACGTGATGAAAAATGTTCCAAATTCCGTATTCCAGGTTATTGCCATATGTCAAATGCTTTGTCATTAGTATGATTGAACAGACTTATTTTTTTAATATAGGAATTATTTATATCGATTTCATATATTTAATTTCCACCAAGCAACAATAGATTTACCTGTGAATTTTTAGTCTATTTTGTGCTGAAAATATATTAACTAAAAATCATTTAAATTTCAAATAGTTGAATTTTCAGAAGTTATTCCGTAATTAATTAATGGAATTATTTTTAAATGCTTCTTCTGTAATATTTATTTCCGTTTGAAATTACTGGCGTTCCCGAAAAAATATCTTTAGATTTTCAGATTTCGGACAATATTTTCTACATCAAAAGTTCTCAACTTTATGTAATCTTAATTTGCATGAAGTTCGAAGTTCGGAAGTCATAATAGCGATTTTTGTTTCTATAGGAGCCTTCTTGTACTTGAAAAATTGGCCACGCTTTATTTTATTTAAACTTTAAATTTTCATATTTTTTTGCTTTTGATGGAACTTAAAAAAATCGGACAAGTGTTAAATCTGTTGAAAATGCGTCAAGTTTATGCCGGGGTAGGGAGAAATATAGACGTAAATACCTTTCTGTTAACAAGCGCCAACGGTCTTCTTACTATGATCCACTTTCCCATCTTGTACTGATAGCAGACACGGAAGAGAAATTACAAAATCTCTTACAGAAGGTAGCGACGGAGAGTGAGAAGAAGGGACTAAGCATAAACTACAAGAAGACAGAATACATAGTCATCAGTAAGAGGATGAGCCCGAAATGCGATTTGCAGGCCGAGAACACTAGAATCAAACAGACACAGAAGTTTAAATATCTGGGAAGCGTCTTGACAGAGGACGGTAAGTGCGACACTGAGATTCGTAGACGTATTGGGATGGCCAAGGACATATTCCAAAAGCTGAGCAGAGTATTGCGAGACAGCAGTATTTCTTTGGTAACAAAGAAAAGAATACTGAGTTGTTACGTGACATCTGTTCTTCTTTATGACAGCGAATGTTGGACGATTTCCTCAAAGATGAAGAAGAGACTCCAGGCGACGGAGATGTAGTTCTACAGAGGATGCTAAGGATCTCATGGACCGAACATATGAGCAACGATGAGCTCTTAGGTTACAAACAAGGAGAAGGTTTATACTAAACATCAGAAAGAGTCAGCTGAAGTTTCCTGGAGAATCTGATACTCACGAGTCAAATAGAGGGAAAGAGAGACAAGGGAAAGCAGCGCGTGACATACCTGACGAACTTGAGCAGGTAGATGACAGAACGTGGTCTAGGGGAGGAAGCAGAGGGAATGAGCTTGCTGAGAGGTGCAAGCAATAAAGTGAGGTGGAAAGCCATGATCACCTACGTACTGAAAGGACATGGCACATAAAAAGAAAAAGAACGTTATTTTACATACATGATATACAACTTGCAACAGTTAAAAAATAGATTACAAGCGGAAAACGTTTCCGTTAACTATTCTAAATATATATATATATATATATATATATATATATATATAATTAAAAAAATCATTTGTTTTCTGCATGCATGAAAATATTGTTCATCTAAATTAAATTTCTTAATATTTTCTACCCCTGACCAATTATTTTACTCACTTTTCATCAACACACATAAGAATAAAGAAATAAATTTTAAGGCAGATTTTTGTGGTTAAATGATGGACAATAAACTGTGTGGATTAGGTGAAAATACAGTTGAGAATTTATTGATGTAATATTACAAAGTATCTCGATGGAGTGAAAAAGGAACGTGCTCCTTTTTTTCCAGGAGTGGGAGCGGCTCCTGTTTTATGAAAGAGGCAGGGAGGGGAGCACGCTCCATTTTGGAGTGTAGGAGCAGGAGCTGCTCAAGAATTTCAGGAGCGCGTAAAGCCCTGGAAACGGAGATACAAGTTAATGATTGTTAATTTTGTAATAAGAATAATAATTATAATAATGATGATGATGGCTGTAAGGTTGATGGTATATGGTTTGCTGCTATCGACTGTTAATATGGTAGTAATATTGCTAATAACAGCTTTGTTTCCACATGACGACAAATCTGGTAACAATTAATGATACTGAAAATTTGCGGCGACGAAGCCAGGGAGGGAGAGACAGACAGAGACAGGGAGAGAGGGGGGAGAGAGAGAGAAAGAGAGAGAGAGGAGCATTGGTATTGATTACAATGAAAAGCGACGAAGAAAAAATAAGTGGAAATAAATTGTCAATGAAATATGATGGCGGACTTAATTGGGGAACGGGAACAACGAAGATAATTTGGGCAATACAAAGAATAAGTAACGTTGTCACGTAAATAGTAGTTGACAACAAAATTTGAATTCGAGCTTTACATTAATCTGATATGCAAGCAATAATGAAACTAAAATGGTTTGTCGAAACATTTCTTGGTCTCGGTTAGAGGATCTAGAATTTTTAAAGTTATATAAATCGGGACAATCAAAAAATACTTCGCAATAGTTACATTTAGTAGATGAAATGTGGATGCAAATTTAACAACTATTATGATACAAACATAGTCCTATTTTACATAATTCAGCAATTTACACCAGTTTTGTAGATAATTACAAAAGTAGCTCATTAACATTAGCTTGTTGACCATCGCTTAATTAGAATCACTCACAGTTTTAATAATAAAAACGCGCACGTCACACTAGTATAGTGTTTCATTGTATTCAGTACGAATTTAGGAAAAATTCGATAATTTTGACAAGGTGGGAAAATTCGGTAACTATGAAATAAAAGTCGATTGATAATTGATATTTAGTGCCTTTCTGGAGTTAGGATTTGGGGGCTAAGCCCGGCTCCCTACATTTTTAAATAACTGAAAATCGTAGGGTCCAGATAAAACCCCACTACAACAATGGCAGGGCTGTACTTGCAGAAGTGGGAGCTTAGGGGGAACGGTCTTCTCCCCAATATTTTAAAAAAGTATTATTAACTATGGGGGTCTAGATAAAACCCCACTGCAACAATACCAGGGCCGTACTTTTTGGAGAGGGCTAGCCCCCACCAACGTTTAAATAAGTATTAACTAAAAAAATCATGGGTTCCAGTCCACATAAAAACCCACTGCAGCTATACCAGGTCCGTACTTTCTAGAGGGTGGTATGTATTTAAGCCCCCGCCAATATTTTTAAATAAATATTTTTAAATAAGTATTTATTTAATAAATATTGTTTTCATGCAAATAAAATCAATTAATCTAAGTTAAGTTCTTGTATCTTCTTTTCAAATTATTATTTTAATAAAAAAGTAGTAAATAAATTAAGTTCTTTTTAAAGAAGCAAAAGCTATGTAGCCTCATTTCTATTTCAATAATATACAGGAGGGAGTTTAGTTTATCCCAACTCCAGAACGGTTCTAAAATCAATTTTCAATCGACACTTATTTCCTAGTTACCGAATTTTCCTACCTTGTCAAAATTACCGAATTTTCCGCTACCGAATCTTTCGTTGCCGAATCTTTCGTTGCCGAATCTTTCGTTGTTGAATCTTCCGTTACTAAATTTCCCGGGCATCATTCAGTATAACGAGACGCTACTAACCCTAGCCCCAGCCCGAATGGTACAAAGAACAACTAATGTAACTTATTGATGCTTACAGCCTCGTATATATGACAGTGATAATGGTGAGATTAAACATTTCCTTATACTGAAACATTCGGTATTCATAGACCGAACTATTAGTATTATCATTAGTTGAAATTCATACAATCTTTCTTTTAAACGAGTTTTTCGAGAAAATAGGTTCCTGAAATCCACTAATTGTTATTTCTCTTTCTAGTACTTCTTAACTTTTTGTTTGAAGCAGCGTTGAACACCAACTTCTTCATTATGTCATTTTTTTCATCTAGTTAGATGCGCTACCCATTTTCAGTTGTTGTTACTGTTGAGTCTTGAGTAATGTGGTTTCTGTTATTTGATAAATCTCTTTGTGATTCTTTGGCACCAGTCCACCCGATCTGATGAAAAATGGTCTTCTCTACACGCTTCATTGACTCGAAGCCAATTAATCATTAATCTGAGAAAACGCTTGTATAAAGCTGACAGTTTAAACATTTCTGAACAAGATGGACGCTATACATAACATATGAGAGTCTCGATCTGACAAGTCAGGTAAGAACATGAATCGAATTCTTAGGTTAATGTTTTGTAGCATTTTATTGCATTGGACAAAACTACCCCTTGTGCAGCCTGTTCTATGTTCAATTTCCTTAACTCCTATATTAACTTTGTTATAACTGATCCATAAACCGAAATATCTGACGTGTTTCGTATTTATTAATTCGACATTTTGAATTTTTATCATCGACACAAGGCATAGGTCCGTCCCATCACTGCTTTGGTTCCAATTCCAGGACATAGATTTTGTTTTGGAAAGGTTTATCTGGAGTACTACTTCTTCGAAAACTTGGTAAACAATATTGATTTCACCTTTCTTAACAAAACTATTTCGATTACACAGTGGTATATCTAAAAACAACAGTGATAAAAATAAAAGCAAATGCTTTACCTGGACGTAAATTTACCGTGGAAGTCAGAAATTAGTGGACTTCCTATATATTTTCACTTTAATAAATTGCTTACTATTTTAATTAAAACTACATTAAATCGAAGTTATGACAAGAATTATTATGACGAATGACTAATGCATTGTGTGTTGTTTTGTAAAAGATTCTTTTTGTGTTTATTTAATCTTTTTAAATTCTTAGATATTCCATCTTTGTTTATTTTGTGGTATTTTAGAGTCTATACTGAAAATTTTTGTTTCTAGTTTTTTAGTTTGTTTTTTTGTTGGTATTAACTAAATCCTTTATTGTTTTCGAAGTAGTTGTCACAAATTTTATACTAAGATTACACAAATTCTTTTCAATTGTAGTTGTTATTGCGTTGGTGGAAGCATTATCTGTCTAGTTTTAGATTATTTATATCATTTTCTTTTCTAATTTTATGAATCCGGTGAACTTCACGACAAGCATTAAATTTGAAATTATTAGGATATCGAAGGAGTATTTTTAATGTATTTTTCTTTATCATGTGAATATTGAAGACGACACATTCTAAGCAAAACAATATTTCATACGGAATAACAATCAATCTGGTAATTACGATGAAAAGCAACGCAAATTAAAATGAAAGTTATATTAGAAAAAAATTATAACGATAAAAATAATAACCAAGCTGGTCCTTTGGACACTCCATAGATTTTGACAATTAATATTATCCTTTATTTTATGAGTCTGATTTATCTCAATCTTTGTTTGTGTCACTTATTCTTTCAATTTTCTGTCCAGTCCATGTTTTTATTTAAATATCCCACAAATATGTATCATACGAAAAAGGAATACATCAATATTTCCTGTTGCAGTTTTTCCTTTCCATTTCTTTCGCTTATATAAACATTTTATTAATATAAAATATTTGTGTCAAATTGGGAAATTTGGATAGAACATTAAGAAACCTTTCGTTCAGTAAAATATATGATCTTTTCCCTTTAATGGGATAGTAAAAATTAGACAGTTATATTACTTGCATAAGTGAAGTGACCAACGTAGATAAATATAAAAAGGGAAAGAAATACCGAAATAAAAGAGCTCGTGCTCAATGTATAAAGGTGAAACATATATTTACTATTCACTCGAATTAAATATCAAAAAAGAAAATGATATAAAAGGATAATAGCAAAATCCGAAAGGGATTCCCCACTTTTAAAGATTTTAAATTATATATAATTTTAAACAAATTGTTCTGCGTGGATGGCTTGGTCAGCAACAAGGATTTGTTGAATCGTTTACGTCTTTTCCAAAACTATCTTGTGAAAGATAAAAGAACATTCTGTTGTTTTTGTTGAAACTGTACTTTTTCTGAATGTCTCTGAAAGAGTTATCGACAATGTTGAACTGTGCAAAAAAGTAGATGAAAAATTGTGGTTGTTTGTGAATAGTCACTTTTAAGAAGTAAACGTCAGTCGAAGTGTTGACGAGTCAACAAATCTACTCCTTAAGATGGTTGACCTCTTGTTGCTCTAAAGTGTTCGGACTGCTAGTAGCCTTTACTCTATTGTTGATATTGTTGAGTCGGAATTAAGGAAGAAAAGATAGCCTCTAGAAACATGCGCGCGAATCTCTCTGGAAGATATTTTTAGTCACACGAAATATTTCTCAAGTAATTAGTTTAATTTTTATAAAATTTGAGTTGAATTTTCAAGATTGTTTGACCTCATTTTGATCTTTTGAACAGATTTTGCACAAAAGGAAATTATGAATACAAATAGTTTTTATCGTTGTATTTTGGTGTAACGAATAATAATTTGGGGTAACTTTCCTCTTTCGCATCAACTTTTCATCATGCCTCCTCTCTCTCGTATTTTCCAATTTATCATTTTTTAATATTGTTACATAGATTTGTCTCGGTTAGCAAGTTTAATTGAGATTACAGCTTGGAATATTCAGGGATTGTGCAAATAATACACTGTGATTCTACGAAGAAAGTCATAACTGTCGCACATATAAACAAGCAAAATAACAGTGTATAGATTTTGTTATTAACGTTTCTTTAATCTTAATTTTAATTTCTTTTTGTCACATCACTCACGTAGTCATTCCACGATATGAAATAACGAATAAAACTTCAGCTAGACTCGAACTCAAATATACATATGAGATACGATCCAAAAGTTTAGCTAATCTGAATAAATGGTTAATTTTTTCATTTACCCGTGTTTTTCCGGATATTTCATACAAATCTTGAAATACCTCCACCAAGTCAGAAATGACTCAGTTTTTATTAAATTGTTTTTCCTTAAAGGTTGTATTTTTTAAATTAAGTTTACTGATAGTTTAAGGCAGCACCTCATGCGAACACGCGAGTATTTGTATGCAGAAGATGTAATTTCTAATGTATTCTGAGAATTAAATCACTAAACATCAGCGTATTAACAAAATTACGCATAACTCTTGTTTGTTAAATATTATCTATAAGTATACTTTTTGGGGTCACCTTTATCCCATCCCACAAATATGATGTTTTTCGTTGATACATGGTTGTTAGTGGGAGTTAACTTACTATGCCCAATAAAGTACGATAATTCAAAATACAATTGAATTACGGCTATTGTCCGCCAGTTGGACCAAGGTACTTCTGAATTCAACACGGTGATAAGCTGACAGGCACGTGGAATTCATAGCTTAAATCCAAACTAATCCTTGCTGTTAGGCAGTAAATGAATAAAAGTTATTTTATTATGTGTTCAAATGCACTTGTTTTTCATTTAATTAGATTTTGTTCATCTCAACAACCTGAGATATAACAACATTTTGGCGACGATGCTTACGGAGATTTTACACCAACAGAAAGAACAGTTTCAGAAGTCACAACAACAGTTATTGACAGCAATGACTGCACAGGTCCAGAATCAACTCGAAATTTTCCGCATTAGAACAAACCAAAATACCAATTCAGCGGTTATAGGCCAACCACATCAAAGAATTTCACTATGACCCAGCTGATAGGGAAAAATCGTTTCGTGGTTTAAACGTTGGAGGAACTTTTCACGCCGACTTTTCTCACAATGATGAAAAATTGAAAATTCGTCTCCTAACTCGTAAACTGGGCACAAAAAAACATGGCCGTTATACGAATTATATTTTACCAAAATATGCAACGTATTTCATCTTCACTGAAACAGTAGAACAACTCAGTGAAGTATTTGGAGAAAAATATACTTTGTTAAATATTCGATTCAATTGTTTAGAGCTAACAAATGATGACACTGACGATTATGTGACATTTGCTGATCATGTCAATCGGGAATGTGAAAAATTTAAATTAAATTACCTCAGAGAGGAACAGTTTAAATGTTTGATTTTTATCGCCGGATTAAAATCTTTCACTTATGGTGATGTTTGCACACAACTTCTTTCAAAACTGGAACAGGACAAAGACATTACGTTAAAAGCCTTCATCACAGAATGCAATAATTTATTAAGCATACAAACAGAGACCATGATGATTAAAAAAACGATGATTTGTTGCGGGCCGGCGAACGCGTTGAGAGATAAACACGTGTGTCTCCTGAAATGCCCACAACAAACATGGCAGACTCAGGCTGTGAGTCCACGTAAAGAAATGTAAAGAAACAACAAGAACCGATATATATATATACAAACAAATGATAATGTATTAACAACAAAAAGGGTTACAAGTGATATGTGTGTAACAAATGAATCTAGAAACCTTTTTGGTCCAAAGTATATGAAGTGAGTGAATGTGTATGTGTGTATATATTATTCATGCATTTCCCAAATCGCGTTCTTCCACGGGAACTTTACATGATGACGTAAATAGTAAAAAGAGGAGTATTTATAGTGCCGGAGAGCGTCTCCTAGGAGCAGTTTCGAATATTAGGAGGAGTTAATCCAATAGTACATTAGCAAGAAAGGTATATACTTTAATTAGTAAGCAAAGGAGCTAATTCACCAATAGTCATATTGGTAGATGCGACTGATTTATCAATAACCAGCAAAATCCACGCGAGAAAACAACCCTGTGATGAAAAGAAACCTCCTTGAAAATGGCATTGTAGCGATTGGCATTATGCACGATTTTGACCATTCCAAAAAAAAAAAAAGAAAAAAAAAGAAAGAAAAAAGTGCAATATTCGTCACCGGAACCGACATAAAGAAGGAATTTGCAATTCAACCCTAAATTCAACCTGAAAAAAGTTTTAAATTTGAAACAGGAAAATGTCCAAAATAAACACAGAGTTTACGACGTTCAAAGTTGATTACGAATCTCGTAGAAAATATATTGTTGTTCCTGCAAACAACAAACCTGTTCGTTTCCAGTTAGATACATAACATCAATATCTTATTCAACTTGGGAACAAACTGAAAAGTCACATGTGTCCGAAACAAATCACAAATCACATAGCAATAAGAACGCCTGGAAGTACAATTCGTTTAATTGGTGAGTTAACTTGCGATGCTTGCTTTAGAAATAATAACATTTTCTGGTGTGTGTTATGTCGCAGATAATTCGAAATTAAATTTAATTGGTGTTGACTGAATAGAACAACTTAATCTTTTTTGAAATTCCTCTCAAATCTGTGTTCAATACATTTAACCTCACGTCGGTTTCTGATATTGAAAATCATTTCACAGACGAATTTAAAAATAAATTTAGTGACGTTTTTCAAGATGGACTTGAGTGCTGTACAAAAGTTAAATCTACTCTAAAATTAAAACCAGATTCTAAGCCAATTTTTTGACAAAAAAAAGGTCAGTACCCTATGCTGCTTTGAATATGGTTGAAAAAGAAATGTAACATCTTTAGCAAAGTGTAATAGAGCCTGTTAATTACTTCACTTGGGCAGCTCCTATTGTAGTTGTTACAAAAGGCAAATGGAAAAGACGGATATGTGCTGATTATTCGACCGGTTTGAATGATTCTTTGGATTCACATCAGTATCCATTTCCAGTTCCGGATGGTCTTTTTACAAAACTAAACGGCAGAATTTTCCTCTGCAAAGGTTGATCTTTCCAGTGCTTTTCTTCAACTGGAAGTTAGCGAGTAGTCCAAAGAGCTCCTTACTATCAACATCCACATGAGATTATTCAAATTTAACCGTCTTAGCTTCGGTGTCCAACCAGCACTAACCATTTTCCAACAGAAAGCGGACGCCATACTGACCTGATTGACAGGAGCTGCAGCATTCATCGATAAAATCATCTTTGCAGGAACAAAACAAGATAAACTTTTGCAACATTTATTTTTTGCTTTCAGCCGAATTCAACAATACGGATTCCGTGTTAAAGCTGAAAAGTGTGAATTTTTCCGAGAACAATTCAAATATCTTTGGTTTATTTTCGACAAATTGGTAGACGACTAATCTCGGAAAATATCTCAGCAATAAAAACATGCTAGCACCGACAAATGTAGCAAATTTATGTTCTTTCCTTGGATTGGTTAGCCACTACAGTACTTTTGGCCTGAATTTCATCGAGTTCATACAGGCTCAACGATCATTTGAAAAAAGATGCTGCTGGGAGTTGTCTAAAGCGTGTCAAGTAGCCTTCAAAAAGGTAAAATCCTTTTTTCTTCCAATCTTTAGCTATCACACTACAATCCATCCAATGGATATTGTTGTGGTCTCTGATGCTTCCAGTTAGGGTATTGGAGCTGTCATTTCTCACATTTCCCTGATGACAGCAAAAAGGCAATAGCTCACGCATCCAGATCACTGACACCGACAGAGCGTAATTATAGCCAAATTGAAAAAGAAGCATTACCAATAGTCTTTGCTATTAAAAAGTTACACAAAATGCCTTACGGACGTCATTTAACTGTGATTACAAGCCTCTTGTTCGTATTTTGGATCTAAAAATAGCATCATAGTGTGTACAGCAAACCGTCTGCAAAGATGCGCTACAATTCTGTTAGATTATAATTTTTCAATAAAATATTAGATAGGTGCAAAAATAATGTCGTTTTCTCACATATTAATATATGTGAGAAAACGACATTATTTTTGCACCAACCTAATATAATTCAACAAATACAATTGGTCATGCCGATGTATTATCTAAGCTCATTACTACATAAAATGCAGTACCAGAAGACTTAGTCATCGCAGCATTATCTCTAGAGTCAGGAGTCACTTCAGTACTTGCAACCACTGTAAAAGCATTACCAATCACTTATAATGATCCAGTGTTCTGTTCACAGCTTCTGATCCAGTGTTTAAAAAGCGATATGATTCCATCGTACAAAATGACCAGAAGTATGCACTAACAAAAGAATTCACCAATTCTTTCAACGTTGATCTTCATTGTCAGAAGTCGACGGCTGTTTTCATTTTGCTGAGCGTGTGATTCATATCTTCATTACATGAAAGAGTGATAAAGGAATGGTCATCAAGGTATTAGCCATATGAAATTCCTAGCACACAGCTATGTTTATTGCCCAAACATAGACAAGCAGATGGAGGAATTCGTACGTACACGTTCCACTTGTCAAAATTGGCAGCAAAATGTCCCAGAAAAACTAGACTCAGTTCCTGGACTATCCCTGAATCAGCCTGGTCACGCCTTTACACTGACTTTGCTCAAAGGGCAATCAAGTGGCAGTATTATTTTATCCTCGTTGATGCTTAGAGAAAATGGTCGGAAATTTTTCAGATGAATCGCATCACCTCGGATGAAACATTTCTTAAGTTAAAATGAATATTCAGTCGATTTGTAGTCCCACAGATACTAGTCTCTGATAGTGGCACTGCATTCGCTTCAGCTGCATTTTAAACTTTCTGTGTACAGAATGGTATTCGACACATTAGAACACCACCTTTTCATCCACAATCAAATGGACAAATGGAGTTTTTTGTAAAGGTTACGAATTCGCAATGTATAAAGTTATGGACCCCAGTTTAAAAAAAGAAAAAGGTGGGTTCGCTCAAATAGGAACACACGAACAGGTACCGACGTACAACAAACACAAGATTAACATTTGTGTAAATAAATTTTATATAGCAAAATACAAAATATGGGAAAAGTATGAGGTGACAGACGAACAATTAATAAAAGAATATTTAACTGATATTGGATGTCAATTCAAACGTCTATGTTTCAAGAATTTGGAGTTCGAATGTTCGTAATGACAGTCAGACAAAGTTGCTGTAGAATGTTCACAAAATTTGGTTATTCTTTCTTCCACAATATGAAATATAGGATTCCGGAATAATGTTTGTGTTCCGTTTTCCTTGGTTAATTGGATTGCATCAGAGATGAAAATAAAATGATTTTTTGTATCCATTTGGGTACAATATTCCTTTATCAATTACTCACTAAACAGTCAAAGGGATCCAAGATCTCCGGGATTAAATTTCTTCATTCCCTACACAACAAGTAATGGAATAGGTTTGTGGGTGTATTTCTCATTCCTTACGATCGCATGATGAGAGTCTATTTTCCTCGCGAACTGTTTACGTCGGAGGTCAATGGGAGACTAAAGTTACAGTACCAAAATCCCCCTTGGTTTTTTTTGTCACCTGAGCGTAGGTGACCGATTCTTTCTCATTTTCTTAGGAGGTCATTCTGTTTGTTGCCAAGCAACCCCAAATCCTTTTCCTGCTATCTTTAGGAGGTCATTCTGTTTGTTGCCGAATGACTCCAAATTCCTTTTCTGTCCTCTATTAGCCAAAACATGACTCAATCCAGATAGGTAGTAAATCAAACAAAAAAAAAAAAAAAAGGGAGGGAGGGAGGGAGGGAGGAGGCGAAGAAACATTGAGGGCCAGAGAAAGCACTCCTCAACTAGGAGGGAACTACAAAAGAAATATGAGAAATATTCTTCGGAAGTTACAGAGCTACACACAATTCAAAGGCGCCTAATGGAAAATCACTAGCAGAATCACTGATCAACTGTAAAGTTCGTTTAAACATAGATGTCATCCATTTAACTACAAACCATTCCCGATAAAAGAACACAGTGATAGAAGAATAATTTAACCGTCATCATGAAGTAGTGAAACGCAAATATGTACCAGGATAACCTGTACTTGCAAAAGATTACCGCATCGGTAAAGAAAAATAGATCCAAGGACGTAATATACGTCGCTTTGGAAATGTTACGCATGACGTGGATATACTGTCATCAGTCTGGGTTCGACGTGCAAACCAATTTTGACAATCAAAACTTTACCACTTTACCACTGGACATTCTATTGCAGGTGTGTCAAACTGGCGGCCCGCGGGCCGCATGCGGCCCTTTATATGCATGTTGGCGGCCCTCACAAAGTTTTCTATAGCCGTGGAATATTTTTTTTTGTTTTCAAATGTCAGCAACTATTATTAACTTCTGGTTAATCATGGGATCATCCTTGATAACTAATAAGAACAAATGTAACGTGAAAACATTCGTAATTTTGTAATATTTGGCCTCAAAATATCCAATTCTATTCCATCTCGTAAAAAGAGAAAATTATCTGAAGAACGTTTTTCATGAAAAGTGGGAATTACAGTACTTTTGTACCACTGTTAATGGAAAGATAAACTGTTTGATTTGCAACGATTGCATTGCGATGCCAAAAAATATAATGTTGTGGCACCCTGCATTTTTAGAAAGACTAAAAAGAGATATTCATAGAAATATGATTTAATTTTTATTCGGTTTATTAACCAGTTGTTAGTTATTTAGAAACGAAGAATAATTGAGTTTTGAGAATAATTCTCTAACTGTATTTAGGCGATCCAAAGAGAAGAAGAAAAAAAAAATAATAAAAAGAAAGAGAAAGAGGAATAGATAATACAAAACCCGGTCATAAGTAAAACTAAGACAAGACAGGTGTCAAAAATTATCAGGTCAAGCACTTGAACTAATTCCGTGTCCGCGTAGGATGGAAGTTTGTTAAGGTTGGCTGAAACAATAAAGATTTTTTTGAACAATGG
This sequence comes from Acanthosepion lycidas, assembly GCA_963932145.1. Taxonomy (NCBI): domain Eukaryota; kingdom Metazoa; phylum Mollusca; class Cephalopoda; order Sepiida; family Sepiidae; genus Acanthosepion; species Acanthosepion lycidas. The sequence continues at coordinate 135,437,126 of OZ010579.1, read as the reverse complement.
AAACGAAATTTTAATCGGAGGAAAGGTGTCTTTTGTGTTGAGGGGGTGACCGGTGGAACTGTATACAGATTCTGACCTGTTAAAAAATTGGAACCCCACGATGATGAAGTGGAGACATTTTCAATTCAGATAATTAAGATTTTTGACTATCAGGTCTGACCAAAAACAAAGAAGGAAAGAAAACGATTGTCTCGGCTCACAGATAGCGCCAATATTCCTTCCTGAAGTCACATCTAATTAGCGGCAGGCTGTTTTGACAGAACCCAGGTGAGAAAAAGCCAAGATTATCATTTTTCGTACGTGTGAAAAAGGCCAAATTAGATTTTGTTTTTTTTAGAACAAGAACGATGTAAGCCACGCCCGTTTGGAGACGGGAGGCGTCCCACCACAGTCTCATTAGCCGAAAGCGGTCACGTGATATGCGGAAAGAGGAGGGAGAATGCTCGATCAAGAACCATTGGTCGAAAACGGTCACCTGACATACGAGAGACCGGGAGAGATGGATATGCGTCTTTCCCCCAGAGGCACTGTGAGGAAGTAGGGGTGAAAATAATAGCGATAATGGGAAATCAGAACTAATGCGACTTTTGGGATTATCGAGAGAGCCCTGACGCCGACAGACCCACCCCGGTTTGCTGCGGCGTCAATAAAAGCAGGACCCCAATCGACAAAAAAATGAGTTCAGCCCCGGACGGCAGCGAGAAGAGATCACCTCGGACGACAGAGAGTTGCGGCTGAGTTGCGGCAAGAAATCCTTCCAGCCCAAGTCGAAAACAAGAAATCCTTCCAGCCCAAGTCGAAAACAAGAAATCCTTCCAGCCCAAGTCGAAAACAAGAAATCCTTCCGGCCCAAGTCAAAGACAAGAGAAGTTCTATCTAAGTCGACGAAGAAGAAGATTACTCGAAAGCCGCGGAGAAGTTGCAGCCAAGTCGAAGACAAGGCCAAAGAGTTACTGGACGGAAGAAGAAGAAGAAGTTAAAATCAAGCCCAGCCGAGAACAGAATTCGACCCAACCAGATCGAAGTGAAGAAATACAACTCAAGTCGAAGAGAAGAATCAACTGCGAATGATTGATAGAAATTAGCCCCAGTGTCGAACTAAACCACACTCCGACATACACAATTCTAGAGAGTAGACAATTCGAAATCGTTAAGTAGTATGATAGAAGCTTGGTGCCATAGTCCACAGAGCGGGTCGGGAATGAGAACAATTTTTCTTTATGTAACGGACATTAGATATAAAAGGTTGTCACCTTTTTTTTATCAGTAATTTTTTTGTCTCGTGAGTTTTTTTTTTTTTTCTTTTACTTGTGTTTTGCCACCCCCGTCGGACTCAACTTGCATACGGCCCAATCCCTGCTGGTCCCGTCTGTCTAAGATCTAAACACAGCGTGTGTAGACAGACCGGAGATCAGTACAGTTGCTTTAGCAACCAGGTATTGGAAGCGGGTTGGGAAAGGCGAGGCTGGTGATCATCTAACCAAGAGGTTGGAGCGGCACGCTTGGGACCAGGAGGAGCGACCAGGAGGAGCGACCAGGAGGAGCGACGTCACAGTTGGCGCCGTAACCAAAGGATTCGACCCTGGGCCAGGTGTGTACCCGTCACAATTGGTGCCGTGACCAGGATCAACCCTGAGACAGCCGCGTCACGTCACATCGATCGACCGCCGTTGCTGAAAATTCAAATAGAACTCAAAACGACCGGGACCGAAAGGAACAAGAACAGAATCGTCTGCAAGGAATGATCAAGATGAAAGGGTTGGTTATGACGATGATGGTGGTAGCCACGCTGATGGTGACGATGGCGGAAGCTGGGAAGCGCAGCCGAAACACCATTTTTAAAAAAACGAGCGAAGTAATAATAACCAGGTCTAAGTGGTTGGTCACATTCGTGATAGATTTGAACCCGTATGAGTCGCTACTAAATAAGTTAGGAAACGAGCTAACGCAACTGGATGCAGCCCGGTTGAAAGTAGGACAAGATTATCCCAAGCAAAAAGGGTATCTCAGTTTATTGCACTCCCTAGAATCAGAAGCCACTATGATAGAGGCTCAATGGAAAGACATGCAAAACTACCTGCAGGGAATAGAGTTACTGCAGACGCGGGAAAGGAGATCCGTAGTCCCGATTGTGGGAAAGGCATTGAGTGTCCTGTTTGGAACAGTGACTGAAGATGACGTTAAATTCATAAGAAGGAAACTGGGAGAAGTGGAGGTAAACCAGAGGACGCTTGCCCAGGTGGCAAGGGAGAGTGTGACAATATTAAATGTGACAAGGTTAGAGGTGTCCAAAAATAGAGCCAGAATCAATTGGTTAATAGACAACCTGGCGAGGTTGAGACAAGAGGTAATTAATAATACAGAAACTGTAATGATTGAATTACAGGAAATGAGCGGATTCATGCAAAAATATTTCCAGCTGATGACAATTACGAATAAGGTACGACAAACGAGTCAGTCGTTGACGACCTTGCTGGAACACGTGAGGGCGCAATTAGACATGCTGTCATTAGGACACCTCTCCCCAAGCATAGTAAACCCGGGTCACCTAAGGGAAGCGCTACTCGGAATACAGGCCGAGTTACCCCACCATTTAAGGCTGCCGGTGGACCCCACCAAAGAATTGTGGAAATATTATAATGCACTAGGATGTGTGACCTTGTTAGAAAATAGGCGACTATTGGTTGTGATATCTGTTCCGTTGTTAGATAGCGAGAGTGTATTCGAGATATACCAGGTTATAAACTTACCCATCCCCTACCCCAGAAGAGATCAAGGTTTAGGAATGATAGCAAGGTACAAGGTGGAAGCAGACTACATAGCTTTAAATTCGGGGAGAACGAAATTCATGTTGCTATCAGCTGAAGAAGCTGGAAGGTGTAGAGATGATGCTCTAGGGACTTGTACCTCGTTAAGCCCTATCTATAAAACTGGTAATCGCAGAATGTGCATACTAGAATTGTTTGATGGGAAAAGGGAAGGAATCAAAAGAATCTGCCAAGTGGAGGTATTAACAAACACGGCATTACCACAAGCTATCAGTGTTTCAGACGGGGTGTGGGCAGTAGCCACACAGAGACATATCAGCTTGTCTAGGGTATGTGGGGGAGAGTCCACAAGGACATTAAGAATAAGACCACCGTTATCCCTGGTGACGCTACCCATGGGATGTTCGGCGGTTGGAATATCCATTTCCTTACCCCCCTATTACCAGGAAGAAGAAAGATATGAAGAGAAAGATTCAATCATAGAGATGATTGGTAGAGGCTTAGTCAATTGTACAGAATTATGGGAGCCGATAGTGAAGAGATTCTCTAATGTTACCTTAAATAAGATGCCAGTATTAATGAAGCCAATAGAAAAGATCGATATGGATCAATTGAGAGACAAGTTAAGTGCGTTGGGAAACGAAGGTGTGGCTTGGGAAGACGATGAGCAGATCGCGATAAGTTGGTCAATAGTAATGGGTACATTCCTAGTTATAGCCATCGAGGGTGTATTAATATGGAAGGTTAAGAGTAAGAGGAGATTAGCGAACGACAATCTAGTGAGCGTGCAGCAACTCGAGAGGGAGATGCCGAGCAGTGTTCCTCGCTCAGACAGGACGGGCGAAGAAATTGCTGAAAGATCAACGGAGGAGGCTGGCGTGAGACCACCACGTGCGGCGGAAAAACCTCCCACAGCGGAGAGGAAAACATTGACCAAGAAGAACAAACCATAGTAAACACATCTGCACCCACAGACACACGCACATATTACTTTTGCATGTAGAACAAAAGAAGATGAAAAAGAACATTACCCTTGCATGTAGAACAGAAGAAGATGAAAATAACATTACATTGCATGTAGAACAAAAGAAGATGAAAAAGAACATTACATTGCATGTAGAACAAAAGAAGATGAAAAAGAACATTACATTGCATGTAGAAAAAAAAAAAAGATGAAAAGAACATTACATTGCATGTAGAACAAAAGAAGATGAAAAGAACATTACATTGCATGTAGAACAAAAGAAGATGAAAAAGAACATTACATTGCATGTAGAAAAAAAAAAAAAAAAAAAGATGAAAGGAACATTACATTGCATGTAGAACAAAAGAAGGTGAAAAGAACATTACCCTTGCATGTAAGAAAGTAGAATAGAATTGCATGAGACAAATGCATGGTGCATGTTAAATGATGTAATTGGGTTTAGGTGTCATTTACGGGTAAATGACAAATCGGTTAGGGGAGGATTGTGGCACCCTGCATTTTTAGAAAGACTAAAAAGAGATATTCATAGAAATATGATTTAATTTTTATTCGGTTTATTAACCAGTTGTTAGTTATTTAGAAACGAAGAATAATTGAGTTTTGAGAATAATTCTCTAACTGTATTTAGGCGATCCAAAGAGAAGAAGAAAAAAAAAATAATAAAAAGAAAGAGAAAGAGGAATAGATAATACAAAACCCGGTCATAAGTAAAACTAAGACAAGACAGGTGTCAAAATATATCAGGTCAAATTACCTGACCGAAATCCAGGGAAATAGAAATTGTTATATTTGGTTGAAGAAATAGAGTTTGGAGATAATAAAATAAAACAAAGAGAAGAGGAAAGACAGAAACATAATACGAAACCAGGTCGTAAGCGAAAACACACACGTACGACCAGCACCTAACAAGTGTCAAAATTATCAGGTCAAGCACTTGAACTAATTCCGTGTCCGCGTAGGATGGAAGTTTGTTAAGGTTGGCTGAAACAATAAAGATTTTTTTGAACAATGGAAACGAAATTTTAATCGGAGGAAAGGTGTCTTTTGTGTTGAGGGGGTGACCGGTGGAACTGTATACAGATTCTGACCTGTTAAAAAATTGGAACCCCACGATGATGAAGTGGAGACATTTTCAATTCAGATAATTAAGATTTTTGACTATCAGGTCTGACCAAAAACAAAGAAGGAAAGAAAACGATTGTCTCGGCTCACAGATAGCGCCAATATTCCTTCCTGAAGTCACATCTAATTAGCGGCAGGCTGTTTTGACAGAACCCAGGTGAGAAAAAGCCAAGATTATCATTTTTCGTACGTGTGAAAAAGGCCAAATTAGATTTTGTTTTTTTTAGAACAAGAACGATGTAAGCCACGCCCGTTTGGAGACGGGAGGCGTCCCACCACAGTCTCATTAGCCGAAAGCGGTCACGTGATATGCGGAAAGAGGAGGGAGAATGCTCGATCAAGAACCATTGGTCGAAAACGGTCACCTGACATACGAGAGACCGGGAGAGATGGATATGCGTCTTTCCCCCAGAGGCACTGTGAGGAAGTAGGGGTGAAAATAATAGCAATAATGGGAAATCAGAACTAATGCGACTTTTGGGATTATCGAGAGAGCCCTGACGCCGACAGACCCACCCCGGTTTGCTGCGGCGTCAATAAAAGCAGGACCCCAATCGACAAAAAAATGAGTTCAGCCCCGGACGGCAGCGAGAAGAGATCACCTCGGACGACAGAGAGTTGCGGCTGAGTTGCGGCAAGAAATCCTTCCAGCCCAAGTCGAAAACAAGAAATCCTTCCAGCCCAAGTCGAAAACAAGAAATCCTTCCAGCCCAAGTCGAAAACAAGAAATCCTTCCGGCCCAAGTCGAAAACAAGAAATCCTTCCAGCCCAAGTCGAAAACAAGAAATCCTTCCAGCCCAAGTCGAAAACAAGAAATCCTTCCGGCCCAAGTCAAAGACAAGAGAAGTTCTATCTAAGTCGACGAAGAAGAAGATTACTCGTAAGCCGCGGAGAAGTTGCAGCCAAGTCGAAGACAAGGCCAAAGAGTTACTGGACGGAAGAAGAAGAAGAAGTTAAAATCAAGCCCAGCCGAGAACAGAATTCGACCCAACCAGATCGAAGTGAAGAAATACAACTCAAGTCGAAGAGAAGAATCAACTGCGAATGATTGATAGAAATTAGCCCCAGTGTCGAACTAAACCACACTCCGACATACACAATTCTAGAGAGTAGACAATTCGAAATCGTTAAGTAGTATGATAGAAGCTTGGTGCCATAGTCCACAGAGCGGGTCGGGAATGAGAACAATTTTTCTTTATGTAACGGACATTAGATATAAAAGGTTGTCACCTTTTTTTTATCAGTAATTTTTTTGTCTCGTGAGTTTTTTTTTTTTTTCTTTTACTTGTGTTTTGCCACCCCCGTCGGACTCAACTTGCATACGGCCCAATCCCTGCTGGTCCCGTCTGTCTAAGATCTAAACACAGCGTGTGTAGACAGACCGGAGATCAGTACAGTTGCTTTAGCAACCAGGTATTGGAAGCGGGTTGGGAAAGGCGAGGCTGGTGATCATCTAACCAAGAGGTTGGAGCGGCACGCTTGGGACCAGGAGGAGCGACCAGGAGGAGCGACCAGGAGGAGCGACGTCACAGTTGGCGCCGTAACCAAAGGATTCGACCCTGGGCCAGGTGTGTACCCGTCACAATTGGTGCCGTGACCAGGATCAACCCTGAGACAGCCGCGTCACGTCACATCGATCGACCGCCGTTGCTGAAAATTCAAATAGAACTCAAAACGACCGGGACCGAAAGGAACAAGAACAGAATCGTCTGCAAGGAATGATCAAGATGAAAGGGTTGGTTATGACGATGATGGTGGTAGCCACGCTGATGGTGACGATGGCGGAAGCTGGGAAGCGCAGCCGAAACACCATTTTTAAAAAAACGAGCGAAGTAATAATAACCAGGTCTAAGTGGTTGGTCACATTCGTGATAGATTTGAACCCGTATGAGTCGCTACTAAATAAGTTAGGAAACGAGCTAACGCAACTGGATGCAGCCCGGTTGAAAGTAGGACAAGATTATCCCAAGCAAAAAGGGTATCTCAGTTTATTGCACTCCCTAGAATCAGAAGCCACTATGATAGAGGCTCAATGGAAAGACATGCAAAACTACCTGCAGGGAATAGAGTTACTGCAGACGCGGGAAAGGAGATCCGTAGTCCCGATTGTGGGAAAGGCATTGAGTGTCCTGTTTGGAACAGTGACTGAAGATGACGTTAAATTCATAAGAAGGAAACTGGGAGAAGTGGAGGTAAACCAGAGGACGCTTGCCCAGGTGGCAAGGGAGAGTGTGACAATATTAAATGTGACAAGGTTAGAGGTGTCCAAAAATAGAGCCAGAATCAATTGGTTAATAGACAACCTGGCGAGGTTGAGACAAGAGGTAATTAATAATACAGAAACTGTAATGATTGAATTACAGGAAATGAGCGGATTCATGCAAAAATATTTCCAGCTGATGACAATTACGAATAAGGTACGACAAACGAGTCAGTCGTTGACGACCTTGCTGGAACACGTGAGGGCGCAATTAGACATGCTGTCATTAGGACACCTCTCCCCAAGCATAGTAAACCCGGGTCACCTAAGGGAAGCGCTACTCGGAATACAGGCCGAGTTACCCCACCATTTAAGGCTGCCGGTGGACCCCACCAAAGAATTGTGGAAATATTATAATGCACTAGGATGTGTGACCTTGTTAGAAAATAGGCGACTATTGGTTGTGATATCTGTTCCGTTGTTAGATAGCGAGAGTGTATTCGAGATATACCAGGTTATAAACTTACCCATCCCCTACCCCAGAAGAGATCAAGGTTTAGGAATGATAGCAAGGTACAAGGTGGAAGCAGACTACATAGCTTTAAATTCGGGGAGAACGAAATTCATGTTGCTATCAGCTGAAGAAGCTGGAAGGTGTAGAGATGATGCTCTAGGGACTTGTACCTCGTTAAGCCCTATCTATAAAACTGGTAATCGCAGAATGTGCATACTAGAATTGTTTGATGGGAAAAGGGAAGGAATCAAAAGAATCTGCCAAGTGGAGGTATTAACAAACACGGCATTACCACAAGCTATCAGTGTTTCAGACGGGGTGTGGGCAGTAGCCACACAGAGACATATCAGCTTGTCTAGGGTATGTGGGGGAGAGTCCACAAGGACATTAAGAATAAGACCACCGTTATCCCTGGTGACGCTACCCATGGGATGTTCGGCGGTTGGAATATCCATTTCCTTACCCCCCTATTACCAGGAAGAAGAAAGATATGAAGAGAAAGATTCAATCATAGAGATGATTGGTAGAGGCTTAGTCAATTGTACAGAATTATGGGAGCCGATAGTGAAGAGATTCTCTAATGTTACCTTAAATAAGATGCCAGTATTAATGAAGCCAATAGAAAAGATCGATATGGATCAATTGAGAGACAAGTTAAGTGCGTTGGGAAACGAAGGTGTGGCTTGGGAAGACGATGAGCAGATCGCGATAAGTTGGTCAATAGTAATGGGTACATTCCTAGTTATAGCCATCGAGGGTGTATTAATATGGAAGGTTAAGAGTAAGAGGAGATTAGCGAACGACAATCTAGTGAGCGTGCAGCAACTCGAGAGGGAGATGCCGAGCAGTGTTCCTCGCTCAGACAGGACGGGCGAAGAAATTGCTGAAAGATCAACGGAGGAGGCTGGCGTGAGACCACCACGTGCGGCGGAAAAACCTCCCACAGCGGAGAGGAAAACATTGACCAAGAAGAACAAACCATAGTAAACACATCTGCACCCACAGACACACGCACATATTACTTTTGCATGTAGAACAAAAGAAGATGAAAAAGAACATTACCCTTGCATGTAGAACAGAAGAAGATGAAAATAACATTACATTGCATGTAGAACAAAAGAAGATGAAAAAGAACATTACATTGCATGTAGAACAAAAGAAGATGAAAAAGAACATTACATTGCATGTAGAAAAAAAAAAAAGATGAAAAGAACATTACATTGCATGTAGAACAAAAGAAGATGAAAAGAACATTACATTGCATGTAGAACAAAAGAAGATGAAAAAGAACATTACATTGCATGTAGAAAAAAAAAAAAAAAAAAAAAAAAGATGAAAGGAACATTACATTGCATGTAGAACAAAAGAAGGTGAAAAGAACATTACCCTTGCATGTAAGAAAGTAGAATAGAATTGCATGAGACAAATGCATGGTGCATGTTAAATGATGTAATTGGGTTTAGGTGTCATTTACGGGTAAATGACAAATCGGTTAGGGGAGGATTGTGGCACCCTGCATTTTTAGAAAGACTAAAAAGAGATATTCATAGAAATATGATTTAATTTTTATTCGGTTTATTAACCAGTTGTTAGTTATTTAGAAACGAAGAATAATTGAGTTTTGAGAATAATTCTCTAACTGTATTTAGGCGATCCAAAGAGAAGAAGAAAAAAAAAATAATAAAAAGAAAGAGAAAGAGGAATAGATAATACAAAACCCGGTCATAAGTAAAACTAAGACAAGACAGGTGTCAAAATATATCAGGTCAAATTACCTGACCGAAATCCAGGGAAATAGAAATTGTTATATTTGGTTGAAGAAATAGAGTTTGGAGATAATAAAATAAAACAAAGAGAAGAGGAAAGACAGAAACATAATACGAAACCAGGTCGTAAGCGAAAACACACACGTACGACCAGCACCTAACAAGTGTCAAAATTATCAGGTCAAGCACTTGAACTAATTCCGTGTCCGCGTAGGATGGAAGTTTGTTAAGGTTGGCTGAAACAATAAAGATTTTTTTGAACAATGGAAACGAAATTTTAATCGGAGGAAAGGTGTCTTTTGTGTTGAGGGGGTGACCGGTGGAACTGTATACAGATTCTGACCTGTTAAAAAATTGGAACCCCACGATGATGAAGTGGAGACATTTTCAATTCAGATAATTAAGATTTTTGACTATCAGGTCTGACCAAAAACAAAGAAGGAAAGAAAACGATTGTCTCGGCTCACAGATAGCGCCAATATTCCTTCCTGAAGTCACATCTAATTAGCGGCAGGCTGTTTTGACAGAACCCAGGTGAGAAAAAGCCAAGATTATCATTTTTCGTACGTGTGAAAAAGGCCAAATTAGATTTTGTTTTTTTTAGAACAAGAACGATGTAAGCCACGCCCGTTTGGAGACGGGAGGCGTCCCACCACAGTCTCATTAGCCGAAAGCGGTCACGTGATATGCGGAAAGAGGAGGGAGAATGCTCGATCAAGAACCATTGGTCGAAAACGGTCACCTGACATACGAGAGACCGGGAGAGATGGATATGCGTCTTTCCCCCAGAGGCACTGTGAGGAAGTAGGGGTGAAAATAATAGCAATAATGGGAAATCAGAACTAATGCGACTTTTGGGATTATCGAGAGAGCCCTGACGCCGACAGACCCACCCCGGTTTGCTGCGGCGTCAATAAAAGCAGGACCCCAATCGACAAAAAAATGAGTTCAGCCCCGGACGGCAGCGAGAAGAGATCACCTCGGACGACAGAGAGTTGCGGCTGAGTTGCGGCAAGAAATCCTTCCAGCCCAAGTCGAAAACAAGAAATCCTTCCAGCCCAAGTCGAAAACAAGAAATCCTTCCAGCCCAAGTCGAAAACAAGAAATCCTTCCGGCCCAAGTCGAAAACAAGAAATCCTTCCAGCCCAAGTCGAAAACAAGAAATCCTTCCAGCCCAAGTCGAAAACAAGAAATCCTTCCGGCCCAAGTCAAAGACAAGAGAAGTTCTATCTAAGTCGACGAAGAAGAAGATTACTCGTAAGCCGCGGAGAAGTTGCAGCCAAGTCGAAGACAAGGCCAAAGAGTTACTGGACGGAAGAAGAAGAAGAAGTTAAAATCAAGCCCAGCCGAGAACAGAATTCGACCCAACCAGATCGAAGTGAAGAAATACAACTCAAGTCGAAGAGAAGAATCAACTGCGAATGATTGATAGAAATTAGCCCCAGTGTCGAACTAAACCACACTCCGACATACACAATTCTAGAGAGTAGACAATTCGAAATCGTTAAGTAGTATGATAGAAGCTTGGTGCCATAGTCCACAGAGCGGGTCGGGAATGAGAACAATTTTTCTTTATGTAACGGACATTAGATATAAAAGGTTGTCACCTTTTTTTTATCAGTAATTTTTTTGTCTCGTGAGTTTTTTTTTTTTTTCTTTTACTTGTGTTTTGCCACCCCCGTCGGACTCAACTTGCATACGGCCCAATCCCTGCTGGTCCCGTCTGTCTAAGATCTAAACACAGCGTGTGTAGACAGACCGGAGATCAGTACAGTTGCTTTAGCAACCAGGTATTGGAAGCGGGTTGGGAAAGGCGAGGCTGGTGATCATCTAACCAAGAGGTTGGAGCGGCACGCTTGGGACCAGGAGGAGCGACGTCACAGTTGGCGCCGTAACCAAAGGATTCGACCCTGGGCCAGGTGTGTACCCGTCATAATGTGAAAAGAAATTATGAAACAAACCATTGATCTTATAATAAATATGAAGGAGATATGCGTGTTTCAAAAGTGAAGGAATTCAACGTTAAGTTGCTTTACAAAAATTCAGAAAGGCAATGTTAATTCTGTTACTGCAAGCTTTGAACTCTGCAAAATCATCGCCATCATTAGAAAATCTTGCAGTGAAGATTTCATAAAGCGATTTCTTGTAAAAACAGCTGAAATTGTATGTCCAGAGAAGTCACTTATTTCAGGACATTTCATTAAGCAGGAACACCGTTGCTGAACGTCAGGTGATTTGAGTCGACAGTTGAAGATTTTATCATCAAGTTTTGAATATCTTTCTATTGTTCGAGATGAGACATAGCTGGAATAGCACAGCTCACCGTTTTTATCAGGGTTTGTGACAATGAATTTCAAATTTATGAAAAACTAATTGAACTGGTCCCAACGCATGATACTACAAGCCAGAACATTTTTGAGAAAGTTGAACAGCCTCTCCATGAGTATGGCCTTGATCTGAGCAAACTTGTGTGTTTATCTACTGATGGCGCTGCCAATATTGTTGGGAAACATGATGGTGTTCCTGCAAAGTTTGTTACAAAAATATATCCAGATTCAACATTCAAGCCTTTTCGCTGTATAATTCATCAACAGAACTTATATTCTAAGATTTTAAAATAAGATCATGTGTTGAGTTTTGTCATACAAACAGTGAACTATATTAAAGGACGTGCTCTGCATCACCCTCAGCTTAGTCAGTTATTGGAAGACGTGAATAATCAGTTCACAAATGTCCCATTCTACACAGAAGTTTGGTGGCTTTCATGTCACGAAATTGTTGTGTTTTTGGAGATGAAGGATCAAAGCACAGATGAAGTGAAAGATGAAAGCTGGCTCCAAGATCTAGCTTTTTCAGTGGATATTATTAACCAATTAAGTGACGTTAATTTGAAATTACAAGGTAAAAATAAGCTTATCACTCAGTTATATGATGATATCAAGTGTTTCATTGCAAAATTAGTTTTATTGAACGCCCAGTTGTCACATGAAAACGTAATTCATTTTCCTATGTGCAAGGAGTTGAAAAACTGCCAATACTGAGTCTGTATTTATCTTTGCTAAGTACAACAATTACCTGGAATTGCTGTCAAATGAATTTCAGTGAAGATTTTGATTTTACAACTTGTGAAGATCAGTTTGCTTTATTCTCAGCACCATTCACTTTTGATGTTGCTCAGGCAGAGGAAAGTCTATAGATTGAACTACTGGAAATGCAGACTAACTGTAGGGGTACCCGGATTTTTTTTCATACCTTTCTCAGACATTTAAGAACTTCAGAAAGTTTGCCACAAAGATTATGGCGATGTTTGGTTCCACATATGTCTGAGCAGTTATTTTCGTTTATGAAGGCCAGAAAAACGCCTCACAGACCCAGATTAACTGATGAACATTTGTCATCTTTGATCAAAATGGGATCTACACAGACATTCGAACCTGATATATCGAGAATAGTTTGTCTAAAGCGATATCAATTATCAGGACAACATAAAAATGATTAAATTGTACTACCTTGTATTGTAAGTATTTTGTATTTAAAGTTTAATTACCACTAGCTTTTATTAATGTAAGACTGTAAGCAGGTCCGGCCCTCGAGGCTGCAGATATGGCCGATGCTGTGTTTGACATGACAGTTCTATTGGACACCTTCGAACTGCCTCAGCAAAGTTCCCAAGTAATGGCAAGGGACAAAGTCAGTACTCCAGCTAAATGTGAACCAAGGAAATTCCATCGACTACAAAATAAGCTTTACTCACTGCAATTAAATCCCCGATAAAAGTCAAACGAGCAGAAGGCTAAAAAGGGGAGGTGTTAGGGGGTGTAAACTTACTTCCCCTATAAAAGACGATAACTCAAAATACAATTGAGTTACAGCCCTTGTCCGCCAGTTGGACCGTGACACCTCTGAATTCAACACGGTGATAAGCTGACAGGCACGTGGAATTCATGGTTTAAATCCAAACAGTTCCTTGCTGTTCTTAGGCAGTAAATGAACAACAGTTATTAGGTTGGTGCAAAAATAATGTCGTTTTCTCACATATTAACATATGTGAGAAAACGACATTATTTTTGCACCAACCTAATATTTTATTAGGTGTTAAAATACATTTTGTTTTTATTTTCATCCGTTTTTCTCCATACCAATAACCCCGGATATAACAATGGTTCATAAAAAGATAGAAAAAAAGGCTTTTTATATTCTTACTTAAATTTTCCCAGTCACCTGCCTGTGACGCCTCCATAAAGTACCACTGCAGATGCCGAAATTTAAAAGTATTTGAATATGCGAAGGAGGCGACGTTTACATAATCACTGATCTTGAAACTCTTGTACGTAAACAAAAAAAATAACTGAAAAAGTGAAAATACTTGCCTGTCGCTTGTGAAGCATATATATATATATATATATATATATATATATATATATATATATGAATAAAATAGAGAAGAGGCAAAACAACTCTTAGCCGACGCGTTTCGTCCTCTGAGGAACTTTATCACATTACCTTGATAAAGTCCATCAGAGGACAAAACGCATCGACTAAGAATATTTTTTCCTTTTGTCTCTTTTTATTCATTTATTCATTTATTATCTCCTCTGCAGATACACTCTATCAGAATATTCACACACACACACACGCACACACACACACGCACGCACATACATACACACACACACACACACACACATATATATATATATATATATATACAGGAGAGTGAGATTCTGTTCATGTTTAAATAATTATTGAGTTTTATTTATTAACTTTAACATAGAATTCTATATTAAATACGTCACCTTAAGATTTAATTATGCAGAGATTGACACCTATGTCAGCAGACAAATCCACTATTTAGAGATAGGCAATAATCCCATCTCTATCTAATAGACTGTTCTGATGATGCATAAAAGTTTTAAACACAATATATATCATGTGGTTATGTGTAGCGTTTTATCAAGCAGACGTCTGCATAGATTTATTATCAAATGTCAACAGTGTCGAGGTCACTAAGGGAGATAATTTGAAACTGACTGAAGACGCAGGCATGTCCAACATGGAGCCACGTCTTTAACGAAAACATAGTCAATGTCACAATTATAATTGCTTGTACTGATCCTTAAAGTGTTTGTCCGTTCTAAGATAATTACTTGTCTTGTCATGCTCTATTTTCAGTATTTTTCTTTTTTCAAGCCATATATTATAATGAAAAGTGTGACGTTTTCTTTTTTTTTTTCAGTGTCCATAACATCCAGGATGCTTAAGCAGCCAAATATATAACATTAAAACGTGAATTCTGTCCTGATTCGAACATCTGACCCCAAGACCGGATGTTCGCAAATTCAAAATTCAGCGTATGCTGACACGCAACATATCCAGCGTTCTGTTACTTGAATAATACAGTAAAATTAACAAAATTAGACAAGGGTTAGCTACTACTCTGATTCTGGGCAGAAGGATGCAGAGCGACATTGTAATCCGAAGCAGTGCATAAATATTCTAATGCTAAGCAAAATAAATAACCCTATCATGTTTGACAAGCAAGTTTCTCGCATATGGAATTTTCTTTCGGTTTTTGCTTTCCAGTCAACTTTGATCTTCAAAACTCTCTATGCAATGTTAATGATTATATTCTACTTTCTTAATTCCTGTTATTTTATTGTTTACTCTCCTTAATGATGTTTTTCTTTGTCACATATTCTCTCATTCTGAATTACCACTTGCGTCTTAGTGGCTTTATTTTCATGATTAGGGTGAAATGATTAAAATAGTGCTACGTCAATACTAAAATAATTTATGTAGTTTTTTTTATTTATGTCAAAAAGTTCAACAAGAACATTTTAATTTTGTGTTACTACTTACAAAATAACATTCAACATTTTCGTTTTTATAATGTAACGGCTTCAACAACAAACAACTTCGGCTTTTGATGTAAAATGCTGCTTGATACAAAAACCACAACAGCGACATCTAAGGTGATGGGGCCTATACACGAAGAAGAAATATTTACGTTAAATGCATACAAGATGGTAAAAGTTCAGAAACACTGTGGAAAGCTGAATTATATAGCGTCGAGCAATAAAAATATGTACAGTGTATTCAGATGATAGCACTAAACAACATATACTAGGGTAATTTACCGTACATATAATATGTTGACACTTACTGTTACTAAAGAATGTCATGGATGGGTTGATCAAAAGACGTCTCTCTTATCCTAAGATTAAAGAATGAAACAATGCGTCGCGAAAAAACATAACCAAGAACACGTCATCAGAGGCTGGTGTGGATTTCAACACATATAAAGTGGCTAGTAAGCATTTATGTTGAATTCACAATTTCGTGTCTTAAAGCAACCAGTCCTTCAAATTTGTGGGAATTGTAATCCACTGCTAAAGTAGCCAAACATTTTTAAAAAATGTCCATTTTTCGACCCAGACGCGTTGGCATAAGGAAACTTTATCTCTTCTTAGATCTCTTTCTCACTCAATTCCATGTTAAAATAAAGATATGACATTGAACTACATTTTAGCGAATTGTGTTGGGATTATCTTCTACTATCACTACTTGTTGGTCGTTATCTAACCTGTTTATATTTGTTTGGTAGGGCCGTAAAATGACAGTTGGTTTTTAATATTTTATAAGTACGAAGCAATTATAAAATTACTAACCCCTTTATCTACGAGCTAAAATTCATTTTAGATCCAAAACAGCTTAAGATATAAATTACAGCTATTTACATTGTTCGAACTGATGTCTTCATCTTTATTGCCATATTCACGTTCAAAATTCCAATCACCCGAAGAAAGCCGGAGCATGCAAAAACCAAAAGTTCGTGAATATGGCAATAAAAAGGAGGACATCAGTCCGAACAATATAAATAATATAAATAATTACAGTACCTGATCCCAGAAATATAGACAAATATTGAAGAAACAGTAAGGACCCGATATACCGAAAATATAGAGACAATTAGAAAATTCCAACAAGAAGCTGGCTTGAACATCGAACCATCTGATATTTCTACACCGATACAGAGATTTACGACTCATTCCTTCAGGTTTGTGACAAAAAATTCCCGTCAATTCAAGGAGAGCCTGTCTAGTCGCAGAAAAAGCGGGACACGCCGTTGTCCAAGAAAGAATCCGGAACAACTGTTAGATAAAACAGAAACTGCATTGTGATATCTTCCAGAGACTCGAGGCCTTCTTCAACAAAATTACGGATGAAGAAGACCGAAAGAAGATCCAACATGATCTGAATAAATCCTTCAGGCACGAATTCGATGCAGTCAAGGTCCGCCAACTACAAAAATTAAACAAATTGAAAGATCAGAAAGTAACGCACAAGGTCCATCATCCACCAGTGAAGGCAGTAATCAAGATCAGTCAACAACAGCTGAGTGTCTCTGAGGATTCAATTCTAAACAAGGATTTCAACTTCGCCACAAGCATCAGGATGATACTATACTTGAACATCATTACCCAAATCGAGGAAATAGCCTTGAACATCCCTCAGGCTCGGGCGGATGAGCTAAGATGGAAAGTGAGACAGATACTGCAGAAAGCCAATACGCCCAAATCACGAAACTAGAGAGGCTGGTCATAAGAAAACCACAAAGGATTGAAAACATCATCATACTCCCAGCCGACAAAGTCAATGTGACTGTAGTGATGGACAAATCAGAATATACAGGAAAGCTGCAAGACCTCATTAGAAATGGTAGCTATAGTAAAATGAAGAAAGATCTAACAATGAAAACAGAACGAAAGCTGTCGCAGATCCTAATCAATAACAAAGGACCATTTCCCACTTAATAGCTACCTCACATATACAGTCTTCCCCAAATTCACAAAAACGGTATTCCGCTTAGGCCTATTGTAAGCTCACATCCTTGTAGATATAAATGACCCATTAATAGGAAAGTTTCTATATGTCCGAAACTCCGCCTACTTAGTGGAAATAATCAACGATGTTCTTATTCAATCCAACCAGATGGTGATCCTTGACGTGGTTAGTTTGTTCACCAAGGTACCCATGGAGAAGATACGGGTAAAATATATTCCGATCATTTGTAAATATCTATGCTGGTGATACAAAGGTATATGGGTGCAATTCACAAACTCTAGATGACCAGAACTTGGCAGATCTGACCTAGCTCTAACAGCCCAGTGAGAAAAAAAAACTGGCAGGTTACATTCAAGGCAAGATAGTGACATTTCATTATCAACGAGCGGAACCATAAATTCCACCAATCACGATGAACGGGTGTTCCCTTAGGGAGGTCCCGTGCTTTGAGCCCCTATTTAGACTTAAACTCAACCCTGACCTCCAGTGGAACTCGTACATACGATTCATCGCTAAAGATCCTGGAAAGATGGTCGGTTCCCTGTATCGCTCCAGTAAGTACCTGACTCCTCCTGCTATCCTTTATCTTTACAAGCGCCAAATCAAGGTGAAAATGGACTATTGCTACCATTATGGACAGGAGCTGTCCAGTCTTCACGTTCCAGAATCCAATAGCTTCTCCGCGTCTTGTGGGTGACGAATTAATTTCTACCCTGCAATCCCTTTCTCACAGACGAAAAATCGCGAGTCTCTCCTTGCGCTATCGCTGTTTCCATGGAAAGTGTTATGACTCGCCATGTCACATTGTAGGGAACTACCCTCATTCCCTTCAAATTCCATTTACGTTCCACTTGAGCAGATTCTTCCCATGAACTGTTTCTTTGTGGAACTCAAAAGGATGCTCCCCCGATTACTACAATCTTAGCCTGTTCAAGTCTAGGGTTAACCGTTATCTTCACCACATATCCTCATAAACTGTGCCTTTTACTCTGTAACCATCTACCTCTAGTGGCTGTTGGGCATTGTACAGAATGAACATCATTGTAAAAAAAAGACAGAAGATAACGATTTACATTGAATTTAAATCTTTAAAGATCGTAGTTGAAAGGAAAGCGGGAAGCTGAAAGATTTCCACAAGCGAGAAGTACGAGAGAAGAAACAATTAGCGTAGAACTTACGGTTAAATTTCAAAATTAAAATGTTGAGGCCTAGCTGTCAATTTAGTATTCTTCTTTTATGTGCCGTGTCATTTCGAGACGTGGGCGATCATGACTCTCCACTTCCCCTTATCCCTTGTAGCTCTCAATAAGAGTTGTCCCTTTGTTACTCCCCCAGACCCTGTTCTGTCATCCACTTCCTTAAGCCCACTAGGTAGGTCATGCGTTTCTTTTCTTTATCTCTTTCCTGCTATTCGCCCTGTGAATATCAGATTCTTCAAGCTCTCCTTTCTCATTACGTGTCCCAGAAATTTCAGCTCGGCTGCTTTTTCCTGATCTTAAGTATAAGCTTCTTCCTTGTTTGCATTCTCTCCAAAACCACATCGTTGCTCACACGCTCGGTCCATGATATTCTTAGCATCCTTTTTTAGAACCATACCTCCATTACCTCGATTATCTTCTTCATCTTTGAGGAGACCGTCCAACATTCGCTGACGTAAAGGAGGACAGATATCACATAGTAGTTCAATAATCTTTTCTTTGTTACCAACGAAATCTTCCTGTCTGGGCATGTTAGCTTTTGGAATGTGTCTTTGGCCATCCCAATATATCTTCGGATCTCAGCGTCGCACTTACCGTCCTCTATCAAAACACTTCTCAGATATATAAATTTCTACACCTGGTTGATGTATGCCCGAACTGTAAATACGAAAGAAATGAAGATGATTCTAATCTGTGTATGTAGTATGTCGGGAAATTGGGGAACTAAGGAATGTTTGAACATTTCCTATGGAAATAACGGTAGAATAGCGATAGACTTGCAACGAATCATCCGTGGGAAAAGGCATGTATGGTTGAAAATATTTTGTATTCTTTCCAGGTTAGAAAGTTAGGATTAAGCAGCTCCAAGCCAGATATGGCAAAAAATACTTCATTTTTCGTCTTATCTGAGTCTTATAAAAATATATAACTAACATCAATCAGCTAAGTGATAAACTTTTACTTAAATTACTTCTCTCTCTCTTAAAAAAAAGGGGAAATAAAGAATAGACATAATGCGTATGGTTCTATCTATTTAACACAAATATCAATTCACCATCCATTAAACCGCACTAGTTATAGTTCTCTTTTTTTCAGTTCAGTAAAATTTTCACAGCCTGCAGTAAAAAACCTGTGGTGAAAATAACCTGATTTTCAAGTTGAGCAGTTGATGGTTTTGTCAACAGATTATGTCATTAGACTTTCAGAAAACTTGGAAGTTTTGAAAGTACGTAGGCTTCACGATAAGAATGAAGACAACCTGCTAGGCTGGTACGAAGGTAGGTAAGTTAGGTAGGTAAGTTAGGTAGGTAGGTATATATCTACAGAAGAAGGAGGGAATACATCACTAGACCTTCGAATTCTCTTCAGATTCATAACTATGTGAGGATAAATGTAATAAAAGGAAAATCCTGAATTTTTTTTTTTTGAATAGCTTTTATTGCATATGATAAACAAGAAATTTCCTGAGAAATATAATTTTTGTCGCATTTTGTTCCATAGCTTAAATGTCTAAAACACCAAATTAGAAAACATTCGAAACTTTATTCATGAAAGTTGTCGATTCTGTGACAGTATGAACTTTGGTACATGCACTGAAACAAGTAAATAAATAGACACAATAGAAAAAGGTCTATTCATTTTAAAAGTCCTGATAATAACAAAATATATGTTATACATGCTTATCCTTATTAGGTCGTAACATTTCTCCTATTCCACAAAAAGAAGAGTTGCGTGAAACAGTGCGAACTAGGCATTATTTCTTCTTAACCACGTTAAAATGATCATGTGTCAAATTCAAACCCCATGGGCATGTACAGTGTTGGAACAAAAGTTCGTAACAATTTTTAAATTGAATTTCAAAGATTAGATATTTGTACATAGATTTATTCAACCACATATATGTCATTTTGTTCCACTACTTCCGTCACATCCCAGAGTTTGTCTTTTTTCTGAGTGGGGAACTTTCCTAGGTGAGTTTTAGAGACTTCCAGAGAATTTTGTAGGGATAGAAGTAGCGTAATTTCTCGAAAATAATACGCACCCATAAATAATACGGACCCCAACAAATGATCCAAAAATTAAGAAATATATCTATCCCTATGTATAATACGCATCTATAAATTTTGACAGAAAAAAAAACAAAAAATAATTACGAAGACATTTTGTCCACCTTGACATTAAGAATAAAATCGAAACTAAGGGGTTAAAATAATTTTGAAAATTACCATGCGGTTTTCCCGATAAATATATTTTATTTTTACTGTCAAAATGTCAAAACTTGCGCGTTATAATGCAATTTTTAAACAAAAACTAATAGAATTAGCAGAAAAAATAGGAAACAGAGCTGCAGCTAGTTGAATATGAGTTGAATGAGGCTAACATTTATGGAGAAAGAATAGTTTTATTGCTGATGGCGACAGGAAAAGAACAGTGTTGGAACTTATTGGAAAATGGATTCAGGAATCTTCAGATTCCTTTAGTGATGATGTTATAAAGTGAGGTTTCAAGAAATGTTGTCTCACGGCAGCCATGGATGGCTCTGAAGACGACATCCTTTGGCAAGAGAATAAAGAGACCGAAGATAATTCTGAACAAGACGAAGATAATAATGTGAATGATAATTTGTTTAATAACAATTTATATAATGATTTTATAATAGAAAGTAGTGATGATGATGACGAAAATTAAAATTTCAATAGATTGTTTACTTAATATCCGCTTTTCTTCGAAATTGGCCTTTTTATAGATTTTTTATTTTTTCGCCAAATAAAAAATGCGGTTACTGATAAACAAAAATTTATTGAAAAAAATTTACAGTTAATATTGTTGGATCTAAAATGAAAATTGGGATAATATCTTTCTTATTTTAGAACAAGTACGTAAATCAATAACGAAAAGCATTTTTGTTTAAACCTTTTTCCAGATACTCTGAACTGTCCTCAGATTGAAACCTAAACACTCTGTAATTTGATTATTGGAGGTTCTCATAGATGGTACCCAACTGACTCTAGTATACTGTGCAGGCGACAAAACAAGAACAAACAACGCGCCTGTGCGAAATTAAAAATATAAAATGTCGACAGTTTACCTATCGCACTATATATATATATATATATATATATATATATATATATATATATATATATATATATATATATATATATATATATACATACAGGGTGCGAGTGCTATTTGAGGGCATTTTTAGTATGTTAAATTAACGGCCATATCTTAGCAAACAATGTATATATTTAATTCAAATTGACACAAATATCCTTCATGGTACTTCTTTATCTAATTATTCTATGAAACCACCTTTGGCTTCAATGACTGCTTCTATTCGGGCTCGAAACCGTCCACAAGCTGCAATTAAGTAGTCCCTGTTCATTTTGGACATCACCTGGACAATGGCGGCCTTCAGTGCAGCTATGGTACTATGAGGATGTCGGTTAGTCTCCCTTTCAACAACGCTCCACACGTAATAGTCCATAGGATTTAAATCTGGCGAGTTAGGGGGGGGGCATGTTGGGGGTCACATGATCGTAAAAAATTCTCTGATAACCAATCCTGGGTTACAATGGCATTGTGAGAAGGTGCAGAATCTTGTTGAAATACATATGGCCTTCCATTGCATACTTTATTTATCCAGGGCTTAACAACCGTTTTAAGAACATTAATATATCCAGTAGCATTGACCCTAAGACCTTGTGGGAAAATGTAAGGTGGCATGACATAACCTTCACCACTCATAACTCCTAAAACCATCACAGTAGCCGGATATTTGGTGTGCATCACCCTGGGTACTTCAGAAGGAGATACACATAGCCACCTGTCATTCCGTCTGTTTGTTTTCTTATCTTGGTCAAAGTTTTTTTCGTCAGAGAAAAAACAAAGCATCCCATATTCGTAGGGAATATCGAATGTCCTGATGTATCACGGTTCTGATAGTCCACTCTGATACCTGGAGTTCTTTGGCGATGGACCTTATTGACCTTCCGGGTTTCTCATCGATGATGTTTTGAACATTCCGTATAAATTCTGGTGTTCTCACGGTATCAGAGCGCTGTGAATGCTTTTTTGTTTTTTGCAACATGGGAAACATTGCCATCACATCCCTCTAGACCCAACCGAACCTTATGAACAAATGATCTGGAAATATGTAAAAAGTTACTGATTTTTAAATCACTATGCTTTGCAGCTAAAACAACAATGACTGCAGGTCTTTTCATTTCTTGGGTTAACTGACTGGGTTACCTGAAATAAAAACAAATGATATAAATGATTTGAGTATGTAGTGAACTTAAAACAATATGTCCTCAAATAGCACTCGCACCATATATATATATATATATATATATATATATATATATATATATATATATATATATATATGTTTCATTAAAAACGACAAACAGGGTACTACGGTTAAGCTTTTTATTTAATTTTTCTTGTGTTCGAACAGGAGCTTTCTTTTGTGGACAAAGAGTGTGTAAAAACTGTTCAAATATTTTATATTTCCGAGCGCTTTCGGCTATACCTTTAGCCATTATCAAGGATGATTCGATTTTTCAGCTTAATTAAGTGTGTGCATTATGTATATGTCTTAGTGTGTAGTAAGGATGTTTTAATTTCCGAATGCGGTTAGCACATTGTGGCCCTGTTCGTAGTTAATATTGTTAAGAGTTGTTTTTTCTTTTCTTATTATTAAAGCTTCCATTAATTTTAATCTTTTTTTACAGGTGGATGCAGTTAATATATTTGTGCTTTCTACTAGTATGTTTCTAATGGAGTCTGGTAAGTTTGTGTGTGTGTTTAAATGGGTTCTAATCGAGCTGTGATCAGATAGGTGTAACGTAAGACGTCTAGATAAGTATGCAGTTGTGTAACCGATCTAATTATTTATGTGTCCGGTTTGATCAGGAACACAGTTCCTTAAGGGGCATTTGAATTCATAGATAATGTTCGTTCTTTGTAATTTTGACTTAGTTGGTGTGTTGTTATTTTTGAGGATAAGGTTAGCTGACTTAAATTTTTTATAATAGATAATTAATTTGATTTTTTATTCGGGTCAATTAGGGTAGTGTATTTCTTTATATTTCTTAGTGAAGATTCGTCTTGTTTGTAACTAATATGTATTTGGTTTTTGTAATATATATATATATATATATATATATATATATATATATATATATATATATATATATATATGTATGTATGTATGTATGTATGTATATGTATGTATGTATATATACAGTAGCAGCCATAATATAAGGAACGGAAACAACAAAGACATAAATATGTGTATTACTTAAAAAGTAATGCATGGTTAGCAATGCAATTTTTACCGAATAAAGATTAGGGTGTAATGCATAAATATTATACAAAGTTACAAAACTTTTCATAATAGTTTTTTTTAAAATAAAGATTAAATAGAACAAAGGAAATAAGCTACTGGACAAAAGTTAAGGAACGATCTTGTTAATACTTGATTGTGAACAAAATATCAACAAAATTTAATATAATTAGGAGATCAGCCAATTCCGCTAACTTGGTTTCAACTTCCGGTATCTTCAGGCGATTTCCGCCAATTGATTTCCTAACTTTTTATTTCTTTTAAATTTATTGAACGCTATATTATTTAAAAATAAATAAATAAGCTCACGACGTGAGAAATGACTATGATTGTTGTATGGTGTGGTCTATTTTTTTTAATTTTCCAGTTTAAAATCGGTTCTTTTTAAAAAAATTTCTTTAATTTTCACACATGGTTGGCTAGTTTTGTAGAATTCCTAAGATTTTCTAGCATGAAACATCCTCTATCTGCGTAGTTAGGACTAAAGTTAGGTTGTTCTGAACAAATGTAAACAAACGGAAACCATTTTCATTTATACAGAACTTCGTTGAGTTTAGTTGACGGATAACGAGAAATGATTAATAACTTCAGTGCTTACTAAAGAAATAACACTGGACTGGACATTGCAAAAATGCAGAGTACTTATTTAAATTTAATTTAATTAATTAAATAAATCAATTTAAAGAAATTCAATGAAAATTCTGGAAATTCTCTGGTGTAGAAACTTTTTAAATATATACAGAAACTATATATATATATATATATATATATATATATATATATATATATATATATATATATATATATATGTATAACCATAAAAATATAGTTCTAAGATATACTATATTTATGGATAAAGGTGCTGAATATCAGGAATAGAGCCTATGTAAATATAAAATTGGACGCTGAGAGCAACTTCGAGCAGAGTCAGTTTCGTGCTTGAACACAATTTTCATGGCCTGAAGATATCCCTATATGCATATAGTCTGTGGTTAAATGATCCTTTTTGAGTAGCATCTCTTTTCCAGAAACGATCTCATATTCCTGTATATATTTTGAAGGAGTTTATTTATCTTTTACTGTAACTTCGTATATCTTGTTATTTTCTAAGTAGTTACCGTATAGTTGGCATTCTGCTGTTATAAGTGGGTGTGTAGCTATATTGTTTAGTTTGCTATATTTATAGGACAAACGTTCTCAAAATCGGTGACTTAACGTTTCTACACATTAATATTGTAGATGTGGAAGACAAAACTGCATAGTAACTCAGTTTAACACCTTAAGCTATCATCAGACTATAGTTTAATAATCACCAAAGCATGCTGATTTTGATGTCCATACTGTTTCTCTATAACATTCTTATCTCTTTCTCAACATACACACAACGCATATATATTATCGTGTGTGTGTGTGTATTTAGACAGTAATGTGTAAATAACAATAATTTTAATACGTTTTTCTGATGGGTAGATTATTTTCTGTAAAATTTTCTCCGATTTCGCCATTCTATTTTGATACCTATGTCCACAAAGCTTCTATCTTTCTATCTATCTATCTATCTATCTATCTATCTCACCACTCTTTCTCTCTCACTATTTCTTTTTCTCTCTCTCTTTCTCTTTCTCTCTCTCTCTCTCTATATATATATATATATATTATAGTGGGTCAGCCTATTTGTATTGCTTATAAATAGAAATAAAAACTGACACTCTACAATTTTTACAATATCAAATGTAACAAAGACAACAACAAGAAAAATAATCAAGTTGTAGAAATTATGAATTTGTTCAACAATAAATATTTTTTATAAACACAACGAATACATAATATATAGTGCAAAAGTTGATAAACACAATAAAGTTCTTTGGTGTGTGTTACTGAAAGAATTTGAGTTACTGTACTGTATGTGTGAAAATGAGAAGGTGTAGTTAGCTATATTTGTTTTTATAGGAAAATTAAACAATTGTTTTTGTTTTTGTATTAAATAGAAAAAAGTATTGTTCTTGACTCACTGATTGTTATAGAGTTATCGCTCATTAACCAGAGATTCTTCTTGTGGAATAGAATATTTTGTGGGAGTGAGTGTTAAGCCTGGAAATGGTTGACAAGGTTTGTTGTTGTATTGAAGATAAAGTTCGTCTCCTTTGCTGTGTTGATTTCCAATGAAGTCAAGTGAATTAGTTCAATATTTTAAGTGCCCACTGACCAAGTGGCGTCGAAGTTCTCTTGGTCACGTGGTGAGGCTCGTGAACATGTTTACATTTTATGGCGTAAACTAGAGGTCAAAATTTGGGTCGGTACCTTCGGACGTAGTTGACGACACCTAATTAATATTTTACAACCAATCAAAATACATCAGTTGTTATATTTGGTTGGGAGCCTCTATGTGTTTAACTTAATTTAAGATTTAAAAAAATGTAGGAATCTGATTCTACAATATATATATATATATATATATATGGAAGTAAAACTGAAGTTAGTGTAGAGATTGTATTTACTGTTTTATTCTTTGCTATCTTTACTGCTATTTGTTGTAATGTAGGGAATGAAAGTCTTGGCGTAATCGTTACAAAAATATTTTTCTCATATTAATCATTCTCTGTATGAAAAATATATTCTGTCGATAATAAGAGAATAGAATCATAAGTAATATTTTGGTGTATACACGAAATAAGCTTTAGAATAAAGGTCCTTACAAATTAAAAATACTTTTGATATATCCTAATAAAATTTTGTTGACTGCACGAAATATTCAGATGCTTTCTTACCAACAACATCTTTTCTTTTTTTTTTTTACTATTGAAAGGTTAAGCATGAACAATATCAGCTGGGCTTATTCATTGCTTTAAAATCAGTCAGTAAAAGGTGTGTTCACAATATTTCCCGATAAAATTAAAAAGACAGAGAGACAAAAATGAAGGAAGAAAATAAAAATGGTTATTCATGTATATGTGAATGGTGACAATGGACTTGATTGCATCATCATTTCCTGTTGTTTTTTTTTCCTTTAATTGTTGTCTTCAACTAAAATTTCATTGTAAATGCACGCCAAAATTTGCACAGTCATAAAAAAGGTGCTGTACTCAGAGGTAAATTAAAAAATACTATTAGTAATTAAAAAAAAAAAAAATCACTTTATGATACTTGATTTGTTTGTATCGTAATGTTGTATATTTAGAGAGAGAATAGGGATCTGTATCAAAGTCAAGCTTATGTGCCAAGAACAAAATCATTATTTTGTATTTTGGTCCATTCGGGCTAATTTCTTTGACCTTCTCTTAATAAAAATGGAGGCCGGAAGTTGTATCAGCCAAAATTTTGTCATACAAAATAATCAAGACCAAAAATTTACCAGTATGAAGAAATAACTTCAGCACTGTGTGTGTGTTTAAGTGTGTGTGTGTGTGTGTGTGTGTGTGTGTATGCTGTCCCTTCAGGGCAACAGGGAAAAAAGCTCATCGAAGCAGTTGCCATAAAAATATTTGTAGAAAAGACAGAGAGAAACCGCATGACGTCAGTGAAAAAGTGATTGTAGTCGAGTAGCCAAGTCAGGATCGATTACATGCAGATACTTCTTTGGAATTTGTCAAGAACCTCGAGATGAATAGCAGGAGCACCAAACTATATATGGCACAGTACTCAATGCATGGACTAATGTTAGATTTGTAAATGTGCAAGACGAAGTCAGACGAGAAAAACCTTCTGGCACTACACAGTTAACCAACTTTCCTTATAGTAGATGTAGCTATTGATTCAATGTAGTTGTTCCACTTCAAGTCAGTTTCCATGAGTCTATTATCAGCCATACTAATAGCGAGCAGGGATGTTTCTATATGGTGGCTAAATGAGAATAGTTTAATTTTAGAGGAATTAAAATTTACAAAACATTTCCTGTCCCAGTTAACCACGGATTGGAGATTCTTTTCAAGTCGATCGGCCAGGTAACTTTGTCAGTTCTGACGTATTTTCTATTGAGACAGAAGTAATTGGTAGTCTCATCTGAATAAATGCCTACTTGGGAACTGATGACATCAGAAAGATCATTGATGAAGATTAGAAACAGCATAGGACCCAGGACAGAACCTTGGCGGACACCCGTGTTCATGTGAAAGGATCTGGAAGCGAGTCCGTTCAGAACGACCTTCATTTCACGATTTGATAGGAATCATTGGATTAAATCAAACAACCGTCATGTAATACCATATCCTTGAAGCTTACGTACAAACCCGGCGTGCCAAACCCTATCAAACGCCTTTGAGATATCTAATGCCCTAGCTCGAGCTTCGCCGTTCTTATCAAGAGCATGATGACCGTAAGCACATCAGCGGTAAAGCGGGCAAAACGGAAGCCTTATAGTTTGTCATAGAGTCGGTCGTGAGACGTAAGATGTTTAACCAATTCAGCATTGATTAAGGCCTCGAATACTATACCGAAAAGCGGTAAGAGCCTAATAGGGCGATAGTTACAGTGGTCAGAAGGTTCTCCAGAGTTCTTAAAAAAGAGGAAGACTTCCAATAACCCAGAAAGCAGGAAGCAGCGAGGCAATAGTTGTAGAGTCTGAAGAGAACTGGATCCAGCTCGGGAGAACATTTCTTTAGGATGACGGCTTGGATCCTGTCACCTCCGCTACCCTTATGGGAGTCTATTTAGAAATGATGTCCGAAACCATTGACAGGGTTATGGATATATCACTCAGTAGAACCTCTGTTCTAGGGGGGTATCGGGTATGGCTACTCCAAATGAGTCGAGTTGGAAGAGAATTACCGAGCAAAGCATTCAACATTATCTACTGCAGATGTCATGATTTCGAATTGATTGAATAGAGCTGGGATTGAGGATTTGCTGTCGTTCAGAACACTCTTGCACAGCCGTCAATAATCTCTAGAACCGAATTTGCGAGATCCTATACGTGGTTTTATTCTATCAGCAAATAGTAACTTCGCTTCATTGAGGACACGCTTGCTCTCGTTTTGAACAGAGAGAAAGAGACTTCGATTGCAATCAGACGTGTTGCTCTGGTACAACCGGAAGAAGTGATTCATATGAGCTACAGCGGCCGAGCATGCAGCTGAGAACCAAGGAGATGAATGCGGTTTAACTTGGTATTTCCTTGCTGGAATGAAAGCCTCGATGCCGGCTTTCACTCAGGAGGAGAAGACCTCAGACGCGCATTTATGAACAGAATAATTAAAACTTAATTCCAAGAGAAATAATGTAGGAAATCACACAACGACTCACAATCTGCTCGTTGATAACAGAAAGATATTTTGTTGGTAGAAGGTTCTTGGCTGGTAGGGGAGCGGGAAGAGAAGTTTACAGATGATAAAACATGTTCAGAGTTGCTAAGAGGACAGAGCTGTGTAGTACGACAAGAGTCAGGAATATAGGTAAAAAAAGATCGAGAAGATAAGCGTGTCCGTCAGGGTTACTGGGGAAACGCGTGGGGAAGTCCACCACTTGCGCGAGAGATTGAGTGATTGAGAAGTTAAGGATTAAGATGTCACCGAGGTCAGTGACAGAGTATTTAAGCCATCTGGTATGGTGGACATTAAAATCACCGAACACAAATATATTTGCAAACGGGTGTAGGGAGATGGCCTTGTCTATATCAGAAATACTATCTAGCACGCAATGAGAATCATGAGAGGAAGGGGAATGATAGAGAAAGAAGAGATAGCTGATTGATTTAAGTAGAGAGTTGCGGAATTTGAGCTAATTGGATGTGTCAGAAGGTGAGATTGTGTGAAGGCTTAAAAATGTGCGTGTTCGTTTAAACATTCAACCACAACAAATAGAATAAACAAATATTTGAAGACAGTTCAATTGGAAGTAATCAAGGAGAAACAATGTAGTTGTATATTTCAACAAATAACATGCATTTATATACGTTTGATATGAACAAAGTGAATTTAAGATTGCTTGTTCAATGTGATAAGTGAGATAAAATTGTAAGGAGTGACCATGCAGTGATTTGGTGTATGAAAGCTTGTAGTTAAGGTTTGTCTATGAAATTAAAACAGTTTGATTTCTGCAAGGTGAAATGTCACTTGTGTGGGTTCAAATAATAGTGTGTATGTGTGCGACAATTGTAAATATTGTTTAAAGTCATAAGGAGTTATGTGCCTTTGACTGATATGATGTAAGTTGATTAAATATACGATTACTACTTCGGTAGTGATAATGTCACTTTTTCTAGTAAATTGTAAGTTGGGCCAATTCGCGCGGCAAGACTTTTTGAGTTGTGTTGAGTTGCTGAGAGTGAGTGGCGTTTGTTGAGTCAGTGTGCTGGCGCGCGTGGAATTTGTTGGCATCTCTCAAAGACTCAGTTCCTGACTGCCTGAACCAAGTGAAGCGATCCTATTTATTGATTTTTTGGGTTTCAAACCGTCTCCAGATAGGTGAGCGGGAAAACAGATTTGTCGCAACTTGCTACATTTTTTGTGTCCTTTTAACCAATGAGATGTTTGAAAAAGTGCTGATGATTGGTTAAAGTTGATTTGGGGGAAGAGTGCATTTTTCCGCAGGAGTGAGTAGCAAATATGGAGGATTACATTAAGAGAGAGACGGAGATGTGTCGAAAGAAATTGAGCTGTCTCTTTTTGACTATTAGTAACAATTTATTTGTAGCGCCAGTTCTCATTGAAACTTCCTCATTTATCACATACTCTGTTCATGATATTATTAATATTCGTCGGTAGAATCATATCGCTGGTGTTTCTTTCTTTTCTTCATTTACATTTTGTAACAATGACAAACGCCTATTATTTCTTGTTAGTTTGTATTACTATCAGTTAAGTGCCATATGTGATACAAATTTGAGTGATCATGTCTCTTTCAATTAATGACTGACTAGGCAGAATATTTTCCAGCAGTAGGTTGCCATTTTTTCTGCAGTAGGCGGGTTACCAACCAAGACTATAGAACCTAGTCTGTCCTGGTATTCAACACATAAATGGGGAAGAAGGGATGGATTCATGCCTTTCCTATGGATATTTGTGTAATGAACTCGACTAGAATTCCAACTAACACGGTGACTGCAAGACAAAGGACAAGATCATTTCCATATGGATCGGCTCATCTGCATTGGATCCAGCGTATCTGTGTAATCTGTT
This sequence comes from Acanthosepion lycidas, assembly GCA_963932145.1. Classification (NCBI taxonomy): domain Eukaryota; kingdom Metazoa; phylum Mollusca; class Cephalopoda; order Sepiida; family Sepiidae; genus Acanthosepion; species Acanthosepion lycidas. Next base: position 135,406,262 of record OZ010579.1, on the reverse strand, counting down.
GTTGATAAATGTGTCACTCTTCCGCGTTTTGCTGCGGCGCAAATTGCAGATAGAAATTGTTGCGGATAAGGATGTCGCCCCCGCAAGCTTTATGAGGAAACGTGTGAACAGCCAAGACAATGAAGGGACAAAGGCGAAGGTTTATGAAGCAATAATGTCGACTTTATTAATGCCAATTGTACAAGTGTTCAAGTCGGTGTCGGGTCCGGTATGACTGGTTTCGATTAGGGGTAGCTGCCTTCGGTCGTATTGGTAATAACGAATGTAGAGTTGATCGGCAAAACGGATGTAGCTGGTCGACTGCCGGATGGGAGAATAGACGGGAACAGCAACAGGGCCAAGTCAGAATAATGAATGACTTCACAGGGCGGACCGACAACAGTGATAGACTTCACAGGGCGGATCGACCGCGGAAACGGGATCGCGCCAAAGCGTATCACTTGGCGAAGTCCCTAAACAGGACCAAGGCAGAATGTGATAGACTTCACAGGGCGGATCGACCGCGGAAACGGGATCGCGCCAAAGCGTATCACTTGGCGAAGACGGAGTCAGAGAGGTGATACGTCTTCCAGGGCGGATCGACCGCGGAAACGGGATCGCGCCGAAGAGTAACACTCTCGACAAAGCACCGGAAGCTCACAAAGGCAGCGTACTACACGTACTTCCTATGCCGCGCGTTGACAGGTGGGGATCCGATTATCGAGGGGATTGTGAGGGCCGCGTTTCCTCGCCTTACTATCAGTCCCCCCATCTCGCGGGTTGAGCGCCATCGTAAACCCCGGGATCAATCGGTTTTCCTTCGCGAGTGTCGGTCGGCCTTGCTGGCGGTTCCTCGGTCCAGTGACCTTTCTCGGCCTAGGAAGGTTTTCTATCGTTTGTTAGTGGAGGGGGTCGCGAAGGATTCCCTACGTGAGAATCTCGAGTTGTCGGAGGAGGAGTTTCGCTCTTACTGGTCTTCGGCGCCAGCGGCGGATTATCTCAATAACCCTGAGTTTTCGCTTACCTGGCGATTGGCTCGGAATCGGCTGCCTCTCAATGACAAGGCCTTCATATGGGGTTTGGCGGATTTGCCAGACTGTGAACGGTGTGACCTTGGTTTAGAAGAAACGGCTTCGCACGCCTTCTACCATTGTCCCCGGGTCCGCCCCCTATTGGACCGTGTCGGCGAACTGACGGCTCCTCTCGCTCCCGAAAAGCTTATGCCCATTGATTGCGCATACGCGTGTGACAATGTGTCGCCCCCGTATTCCAGGGTGAAACGGATGGTGTTTCTGAAGCTGCTAGCCACGGCTCGAATGGTGATTTGGACGACGCGAATGGAGGAAGTCTTGCGAGGCAACCGTCTTTCTCATCAGGATCTAGTCCGATTCTTTGAGCATCAGCTCAAGATGAAGATTAGTACTGATAGAAAACGATTGCATTCGACAGCCTTCAGCGAAAGGTGGGTGACTGAGGCGAGCTTGGTTCGTTTGAACGGGGCTAGCCTTGATTTTCTCTTTTAGGTCAAGCCTACGTCACATCGGGGTGGTTTCCTGAGGAGCCCTTCCCCTGGTTAGGTTAGACAAGCTTTTGTGTACCTAGTTAATGTGAGTAAGTGTTGTTCCCGACCTGTTCCTGGCCACTTCTTTGGTTATGATCGAGTTTGAGATTCCCAGTTTGAGATTTGCTGTGTAGTAGCTTTCTTCATATTTTGTTTTCTGCAATAAACTACTTACTAAAATTACTGTTTTACAAATTCTTTCCAAAAGTTTTCTGAAAAAAAAGTAGATGGCAGACCGTCCCAAGCATTCTTCAAGCACTGAAAAAGCTCACTATCAGAATGAATGAAATTTCAATTTTTGCCCTCACCTCAATTCTTAGCTACTTTGATTTTGCCACTTTTGCAAATTACTTCAAAATATAAAAAAATACATGAAAATACTGTTCTAATGACACAATAGATGCACCACTGTTAGCATATATAAATAGTCGCTCCAAAGCATAACACACATGGACTGAAGATTGCGTTAATACATGAAACCGACTGTCGCTGTTGTTGACCTCATTGTCAAATTTTATATTTACATACGAACTATCTCTGACACTGAGCACTTTTATCCATAAATGAAACATATTTTAAAAGAATTAATTCTTGTGGATTCCGGGTTGAAATCCGGTACCAATAAATAACAAACGCCAGGAATTAATATATTTTAAATAATCTATTAACGTAATAATACAAACTGGTAAAGCAGGTTAGTAGTTCCAGGAATACGGGTTAGTAGCAAAATATCTATACAGTCTTTGGTATTGAAGTATCGCTGTATGACTTCTTACTGAGTCTACGTGCTCGCTCACTGTGACTCCTACAACGCTGTTACCTCACCCTCACTCTTCCGGTTACCTACAAGTATTCTGTCACTCTGGACTCGACTCCTCGGTCTTGCTCTCTCTCTTGCAGTAGTATATGTATACACTGGGTGAGTTCATTTGTATAAAAAGGGGTGGACTCCTCAACACCCCCTCCTTAGATCCCTTTTGGGGGAGGAGTTAGTATTTTTTTCTCTTATAGTCGATAATCAGAGGTTCGGTAAATTTTCTCTTCCTGTTTGAGCTTCTAGTTTCTGTGTCTTTATGTGGTTTTTGAATCTCAAAAGCTTCAAAGATTGCATCCATTGAATCGTCATTTTCAGCGAGTGACGAGCTAGGCTCTTCAACTCGTCTTTTTTGTATTTGGTCAATATGTCTTTTGTGGGTAAACTTTTCGCCTTGTATTGTGTACATCACATTTCCTAGTCTGTTAATTATTGTGCCAGGCTCCCAGTAAGCCATATTGTTCCTGAACATCCTAGAGTAAACTCGTTCTCCTGGTTTAAATGATCTCTTGGGTACTATAGGTGTATGCTGGTGTTTCTTCTTGTTAGGCAATAACTTATCAAATGGCACGTTTCGCTTCTTTTTACATACTGCTTGGACATTTTCTTTTAATTCAATTCTAGCTGCACCCTTAAAAAACGACTGATAGGTAAATCCCATACGTCGAACTTTTGCATCCAGTCCGTTCCCACCAGATTTTCTGTATCTTTCATTACGAATATTTTGAGTTTTCTTGTTTTCCCGGGAAATTTTAAATTTAGGATTACTTCTTCGAATTTTATACGCTTTCCTGTAACAGACTTAGCAATTTTTTTTGTGTAACATTGTTGGTCTATTAAGCTTTCTCCATGTCTGTAGGTTAATTATCGTTATATCGGAACCTGAGTCAAGTTGCAATTTTATCTTTTTATTTAAGATTTCCAGTTCCACATATTTCCTTATGTTAGTATTGTCTTCGTCATGCATTCTAGTAGCTCTTATCCTACTATTAAATTTTCTGTTCCTACATTGGGATGCCTTGTGACCCATTTTTCCATACGCAAGACAGTTTTTATATTTAAAACGACAATCCTTATTCTAGTGTAGTCCTCCACATCGATAACATGCAGATGGGGTGGGGGGCATATATTTACTTTGATTTTCGTCATTATTTGCCCTGTACGTTGTACTTTTTTCATTATTATAGAATTTTCGTTTTCTTTCCGGGGAGGGTGAAAATCTTTTTTCATTATTATAGAATTTTTGTTTTCTTTCCTGGGAGGGTAAAAAACGTAAACTTTTGTTTAACTTACGTATATGTGATACTCCTGACTCCTCAATATCCTTCGAGTCTTTCATTAGGCTCAGGCATTTTTGGCAGTCTTCCGATAGTTTTGTAGTGTTAATCCAGGTTCATTTTTCAGTTTTGAAAGCATTCTTTTGCGCATTTCGTTATCCTTTACTGAGACTAACCCTTGTACAAAAATAAGACACTTAAAATTGTCTGGAGTTAATTCTGCCAACTTGAAATCGTCGCAATGTTTATTCACGATTGCGGTGAACGTAGAATAGTCCTCATTTTCATCCTTTACGTTAAATCATTTGTCTTCTTTGGCAAAATGTAATCCACGAATTTTTGTATTCTTCCGTTCCTAATTTTCTGAGTAATAGTCGTAGCTTTTTTGCTTCTGTCCAGTTTTGACAATCGATGTTGAAGATGTCTTCATGACGTCTGAAAAAGTCCCCGAAAATTTTTCCCCTTCTAGGGAATATTTGAATGTTTCTATCGTGTTCCATACTGCGTCTTGAGAAAAAGTCGCCTCCTTTTCACTATTTTGTTGTTGTGTATTACTCGCTACTTTTACAATTAGTTCCTGGTGTTGTAATTGTCTTTCTTCCTTTTGCATTTGTCTTTCATGATTTTCCTTCTGCGTTTGTAGTAATATTTTTCCATTCTTTCCTGGAATTGTAATTGCTGTTCATTTTGGTATTTTACAAGTCCTACTAAAATACTTTTAAAATCCTCCATGAGTCTTACGAAAAAACTCGATTTTCCGTATTTTAATCCTCGTAACACATTGTTACCCAGTTGTTGTCGATACTGGCAAAACGGCAATTTTCTCTTTTGAGTCTCTGCAAAATGCAAATTCTTGTCGACCAAGCTGTTGTGGTGAGAAGAGAGAATCTTTTTCTTTCCGTGTAGTTCCCAATTTCTCGACACCAAGTCGTTGTGGTCGGCAAGGGAGAATTTTTCTTTGTACTCTTCCTGTGTGAATTCGAATTTCCTCGTCGCCAAAGTTGTTGTGGTCGACGAGAGAGAATTTTTTTCCCGTGTGTGTTCGATATCCTCGTCGCCAAGTTTACGAGGGAGGATTTTGTCTTTTTTGTTCTTCCCGTGTGAGTTCGATATCCTCGTCGCCAAGTTGTTGTGGGTTGAAATCCGGTACCAATAAATAACAAACTCCAGGAATTAATATATGAAAATAATGTATTAACGTAATAATACAAACTGGTAAAGCAGGTTAGTAGTTCCAGGAATACGAGTTAGTAGCAAAATATATATACAGCCTTTGGTATTGAAGTATTGATGTATGACTTCTTACTGAGTCTACGTACTCGCTCACTGTGACTCCTACAACGCTGTTACCTCACCCTCACTCTTCCGGTTACCTACAACCTTTTACTCTGTCACTCTGGACTCGACTCCTCGGTCTTGCTCTCTTTCTTGCAGTAGTATATGTATATACTGGGTGAGTTCATTTGTATAAAAAGGGGTGGACCCCTCAACAATATATATATATATATATATATATATATATATATATATATGTTACAACTATGTAACGTTGAAACATCGGTTCTTGTACGATCACCGAAGTTAAACAACATCGAGCCTGATCAGTAACTAAATATGTAACTTCTTGAGATTATCAGACTGTAAGCTTGGATGTGCGAGTGGTGTAAAGGGTAACAGCTCGGAATTGGAAATAGGAGTGCTGAGTTCTAGTTCAATTCGTGTTCGTTATATTCACTTATATGCAAATAACCGTAGGATAAGTATAAATCCAGCACTCCTCTCACTAGCTATGGGTTAATTAAAATCATTATCTTCCAAAAACATCCTTACAATCTAAAAATATATCTGGCTTTAAATAACCTGCAAAAGGTTAATAAACCGTAAAAACAACCAATCAACTGAAATAATGGGTAAGTGTAGGCATATAAATAAATACTTACTTTGACCTCTAAGCATAAATTAAAAAGAGAAATAAATAAAATAAATATAATATAAACATAAAAAATAAATAAATAAAATATAAACATAAAATAAAGAAAATTAAATAAAGAAAAAATACAAATATAAATAAAATAAACAAAATTAAATAAACAAGCATTAAATATACATATCTGTGTGTGCGAGTATATATGAACAAACAACTACAAACGAACAAACTTAATCTTCCATAATTAATAACTCAATATAAATGATATAAGATAACACAAGGCAAATCAAATAAATTGCTCGCTGTTAAATAAAATGAAACATTAGATAAATGATTACATATATGTGAATATTTAATTTACTAAATATTATTTAAAAATACAGATATGTATGTGTAATCCGGTGCGTGCGTGTGCGTCTATATTGCATACCCTATATACACATATTCAAACAACAAAGAAAATACTCCATAAAACAAACCACCCTTAATTAAAACTCTAACATTATGAAAAAATCACTTTACCATTTAAGCACGGATTTATAAATTAATGATAAAGCACAGACATACGTGTGCATGTGTTTGTGTGCGCGACTTTGTATGTGTATGTATCTGCATGTGGGTATGTCTAAACGTATGAATATGTGTGTATATTTAAACGTATGAATATAAGCATATGCATACAAATTCAAACAACAATAAATAAAAATTTAATTATAATTCTAAACTCATACAATTAATATCCGAAAAGTACTTAAGATACCACGAAATCAGATAAGAAAACGAAATAATAGCCAAGGGAAGACATATATAAATATTTACTTTATTATTTAATGATTAAAATTAATTATGTAAAAAATGAAATACAATTTTCTTAAATTAAGAAAACACTAGAAGCCTCAAAAATTAACAACGACAATGTATGTGTAGAAAACCGGAAGTCAAAATGGCTAAAATTGAAAGAAAACAGGAGAGAAAAAGAGTGAAAAAGTCATGGAGTGAGTGTAAAGTTAAAAAACGATGAAATGGACAAATAACCATGACATTCTACACGTACAAACATACAAGCAGACGGGTACATGGGTGCACGCACGCGAATGCACACACACGCACACACGCACGCATACACTATGAAAAAAATTGCACTGGTGAAAAGGGCATATAATATGAAAAATCGAAAAGCATAAGCAATCAATTGCTGATACCCCCTGACGAGTGGACGGAGTGATTTTCGGAGGGTCTGTCTACGAAACTCTGGAGTCAGGATATTGAAGGTAACCTCAATCATCAAAGTGTCTGTCTGTCTCTACCTCCCTCTCTCTCTCTCTCTCTATATATATATATATATATATATATATATATATATATATATAATTAAAACAGGATCGCAGTTACTTATTATAGACCTTTATTTCGAAATATATACTGGCTTTTTCAAGCCTGCTTAGTTGGCGAGAAAAATGTTTATTTTCAATACCAGTTGTTCGTACTGGGTTTCAGGTAAGACCAGGATTTCGATTATTGAACTTCCCTTCAATCCGGTTGCCCTCTCTTGGAAGATTTGCACAATACTCTCTTCATATTTAATTTAGATATTATAACAACTTCAACTAGATTTAACTGACGGACCCTATCAAAAAACAACTCTTGGGGGACTAGGAATCCATATGTTCAGCTCGGAGATTTTGACTAAGCTGAAATAGATATCCAACGTTTCCTCTACATTGAATTGTATGTTGCATACGTTGTTTTTGTTTGTTTTTTTTTTTTGTTTTTTTTTTGTATTACTGCTTTTTTCTTTCCTCCCACTTCTCTACACACACACACACACACACACACACACACAGTATTTATCTTGATAAAAGTTTTCTGTTTGAACATGAACATACCATGATAGTGTGAACAGAAGTATTTTATGGCATTAACTATAAAAGTAATAAAATATAGCTAAAAGAATAATTAAGCCTTTATATCTGGATATGCATGTGTCTGCTTGTGGCTATGCACGTGAGTATGTTAAAATCAGATTGTATGTTCGCAACCCGCCTACTCGAAATCCCAGTGATCGAGGTCTGTGACGTCATTATGACGCTATGAGGTTCCGCGCTTTATGCAGACAAGTAGAGAATATACTGCATTGTATGATTAAATTTCATGTTTTCGAGGAGGAAGCACTTGCAGAAAAACCACCTTCTTATCGCCAAATATTACTTCTACTACTACCACTACTACTACTACTACTAATAATAATAATAGTAATAATAATAATAATAATAATAATAATCATATTCATTAAATTTTCTATGGTTTCGATGGTAGTGGCAAAACGAGAGATAGTGTTAAATAAGCTGCAATGGAGGTATCTATTTCTTCTTTTGATAAATATAGAAGAGTGATGATAGGTTGTTTAGCACGCCTGATAGACCATAAATTGATAGGGTATTCATTGCAGTCTTTGCTATCGTAGTGGGAAGCGAGACACCTGAGTAAGAAAGCATACTTCACCAAGGCCTTCAGTTCCCACTTCAAAAACGTAGAAAGAAAATTAATCGCCTCCGCAAATTGTCCAAAACATCCGAGATTAATTATGCAGTAGATATATTTTACAAATTAAACCAAAATATAAAAAAAAATAAATGAAAAACTAAAAAAATGAAATTATTAAGCAAAAATAAAAGTCATTTGTTTTAAAATTTCGATATCTTTACTAAGCAACATATTTACCATTTTCTGCCTGAATTTCTCAGGAATTATTACTTACATTATTTACATGCGGACTATTAAGATACGACTAGAAATGGTGATTGGAATGAGAACAATCTAACTTTGTAGATTATATAAAGGGTTAGCTTGAAATTCCGTTAAGGTTATACAAATCGACAAGTACCTGATGAAGGCTGGAGAGCATAACGAACGAAACGAAGTGATAATAATAACAAAGGTGAAGAGAATAGTTCTCATGTAAATAATAATAATAATTTACCATTTTTTGCCATTTTCATGTAACTTCATAATTCTTTCCACCCAGAGCCTTTTAAACTTTCCTAGCAAACATCTTTAAATGCATTTTGTTGTCTTCCAAGGAAGTAGAACGTTCTTTTTAAGAGATTTCTGTAAAACCCGGAATTAGTGGTAATCTAAAAGTCTAATAACTGATAAATATGGAGGGAGAGGAATGAAAATTCTCCAGTTAAACTAACAATTCTCTCCTGGTCAACAAGGAAAAAAGGGGTATTGTTATTTTCAAGAAATATTTTACCTTTTTCTGTTAACTCATTTCGGTCGCTTTTCGTAAACTGTTGCCACCAGTGCTCAATTTAAAAAAAAATAGGCTGAAAAGCTTTTTTTTTTTTTAGATCATTGATACGATGCAATCCTTCTCGCCTCCATTAGTCTATAGACTATATCAGGCTTAGCTAAGATTTTTAAATATCTATAAGTTTGATTCAAAAATTGTTTGTTAATGAAATCTTAAAATTGTCTTTAATGTTTTTCTGCATTATTTCACCACGGTTATTATTTTATACTGTCTTTTTAGCTTTCGTATCAAACGCACAAAAATACAACTATTGGATCATTACTATAGAGCTAAGTGCGAACACTCCACAATGTTTTATGTTGGACTGAAAGTGGCTTCGTTTTTCAAGGAATTAATTTTGCAGTATTGCTCTGACAAAACACATACACACATAACAGTTGGTTCATGTTGCAAGTGCCAGAAACAAATAAGGTCGTAAAAAGCCAAGGAAAATCCAGAATATTTCAGAGCTGCTTCATAATCATTTTTGGCTTCGTTGAAGGTGGTTACCTTTAAAGAATTAAAAGAATCTAAGAAAAATAATGAAACATTTCTTAAAGATTTTCGGCAACGCTGAGATGCACACCACAGAGTACAAAAAAAAAACAAAAAAAACAAAAACAAAAAAACAACAATAAAGAAACATCACCATACAACAAAATCGTAAAAACATTAATGTAGGAAAAATATTCATTAAACTTATACAAAACTCTTAACCTCATCAATCACTCTCCACAAGATATTCAGCTTTTCGTCAATTTTTATTTGCAATGAAGTGTTCTGCTTTATCACCAGATCTCAGTCCCATAGAAAATTTTTGGGGTTGATAGCAAGAAAGATGCACGCTAGCAACACCCAATAACATTCTCTTCAGGAGCTGAAAAAATATAAGGGATGTATGGGAGAAAATACATCAATCTACTTTCTAAATTAAATAACTCAATGGCAGTTCGTGCCATTCAGCTTTGAAGGCAAAGGTGCAACCACAAAGTATCCAAATTTTCCTAAATAACGTTTTGCTCATAAAAATATTGATCTTGGACTGTATATATAATTAGAGGACATCACTTTATTTTAGTTTCGTAAAATTAGAAATTAAAATTAAAATTTACAACCATGCAAAAATTACTAAAATAACTTCGTATTTGCACTGTTTACGCTTTACGGGTAAGTTAGAATGAAGGAAATTCTAGTCAAAATTATTAAATGAATAAATTATGCACATACTTTAACCGATCTTATCAACAAATTAAATAATGTCGAGCCCACAATAGATTTCACCTTTGAATCTGAGTTTAGCATCACTTTACCGTTCATAAATATCATGCTTCACAGAAATAATAACGAACTTCAGTTGGAGGTTTACAAAAATCTACCAAAAGAATGACCTTATCAATTTTATCCTCACCACTGTAACAACACTTTGAATAATTATAGAATTCTATTTAAGAGCACTAAGAATCTGCAGCCCCAATACTTACCTAAAGAAGAAATATACATAGAAAACACTTTAAAAATCTTCCAATATCCTTATTATTTCATCCACAATACTAAGAGAAAGGCATACAAAATATACAACCGCAAAAAGATAATGACATTAATTACAATAACAATGACAATAAGTAGATAAAAGCAGACACATAATACTACCTACTAACATCGTAACATCCACTATCCAAAATAATTTAACCATTCTTAACAAGAAAATAACCTCAACTACACCCAAAACTGTTATGCATAGGATAAGAACCAAAAATACACATAATAAATATTAATTCTGAAGCAGGTTTATATAAAATAAATTGCCAGAACTGCTGCTCACAATAAATTGGGGAAACTTGCAGGAATTAAAAAAACAAAAACAACGTATCTATGAACAAAACAGGGATATTAAACACAACAATTTATCAAATGCATTAGTTATACTTAAAAATAAATTAAACTACAATTTTGATGCCAAACTTATTAAAAGAAAGAGTAATTCACTTAAACGGAAAATTCTCGAGAGTGTCTCTTATCCAAATATAAATTTGCGCCTGGATTTTTTCAATATCCTTTCCATGGTTCATAACAGCATACTCGGCCGCTATAGCTCACAGGAATCACAATTTTCGGCTATACAAGCGTTGCACCTCCCGCCATAACAGACGTCTATTCAGTGTTGCTCTCAATAAATGTAAACGTGTCACCCAAGAAGCCAAGTCACTATTTGCCGAGAGAATGAGCCCCTGCATAGCATCTTACAACGTTGGCTCTCGTGATTTCGTCTTTTATAAGCAATCACCCCAAGCAAAGCAGGAGTGCCACTAGCATGCAAGGGGTTACAAAGTGTTAAAGTAAGAGAAAAGACCTGGTATAGGTGGGGATTGAGGAAGGGATGAAAAGAAGCACGGTGATGCAGGCATAAGAAGATGTCGACTGACATTACATTTAAGTTTTTGAAGATTATAGTTGTCAGGAAAGCAAGTAATAGGAAAGGAGTTCCACAGTCACGAAGTGCGAGAAAAGAAGCAGCTGAAGTAGAAGAGGCGGTTATATGTAACTGCTTCGACAGTAAAAGGGTGGGGCCTAAATGCCAACCTAGTATCACGCTTAAATTCATGCACTCAAGCCACCAGTGAAAATAGCTAGTCAGAGCAGTTACCATGAAAATATTTGTAGAAAAAACAGGGAAGCCACATCACGTCTGCAAGAAAGTGACTGTAGTCGAGTTGCCAAGTCAGAGCCGATCACATTGCATAGCCGTCTTTGGATTTTGTCGAGAACCTCGATGAACAGCTGGGGCACCAAACGATATATGGGAACAGTATTCAATGCATGGATGAATGGTAGATTTGTAGATGTAAAGGGTGGACTCAGATGAGAAAAAGCTTCTGGCGCGACAGAGAACCAACTTAGAAGCAGCTATTGATTCAATGTAGTTGTTCCAAATCGGGTCAGTGGAAAACGTGAAACAAAGAAGGCGCATTGATATGCTCTCGTGAAGTTGATTATCAACCATGCTGATAGGAAGCAGGGAGGTTTCTCTATGGTGATTAAATGAGAGCAGTTTCGTTTTGGAGGCATTAAAATTTACAAGCCATTTTCTACCCCAGTCAACCACAGATTGGGGGGGGGGCTTTTCGCGACCAACGAACAGGTTAAGTTTGTCAGCAATTCCTGATTTACTATTGAGACAGGAGTAAATGGCAGTGTCTTCTGCGTAAATGCCTCCTTGAGAACTTAAGATATCGGGAAGATCATTGATGAAGGTCAGAAACAATGTAGGACCCAGGATAGAGCCTTGGGAAATACCAGCGTTCGTATGAAAGGAGGTAGAAGAGAACCTGTTCAGGACGACCTTCATTTATCGATTTGATGGGAGTGATTGGATTAAATCATATAATCGTGCTGTAATACCGACTGTATCCCTGAAGCTTACGTAGAGGCCGGCATGCCAAACCATGTCAAACGCCTTCGAGATATTTAGACCAACAGCTCGAGCCTCGCCGTTATTATGAATTTTTTGGTATTCATATACAGTTATGGCCGGTAAGCACATCAGTGGTAGACAGAGCAAAGCGGAAACCATATTGTTTGTCAGAAAGTAGATCGTGGGAGTTGAGATGCGTAAACACTTTGGCATTGATTAAGGCCTCAAAGACTTTGCCGAAGAGTGGTAGGAGACTAATAGGACGATAATTAGATGGGTCAGGAGAGTCTTTAAATACAGAGACGACAGAGGACTTCCAACAGACTGAAAAGCAAGAGTCAGCGAGGCAATTGTTGTATAGTTTGGAGAGAATTTGGGGTCATCTCAGGAGCACATTTCTTTAGGACTATGTCTGGTATCCCATCACCACCACTTGCTTTATGAGAGTCTCATTTAGAGATGATGTCCAATACTATCCACGGGGTTAGGGACTCTGGATAAATCAAGTGTTGAGTTGGATGAGAATTTTCAATCAAAGAATTCAGCCTTATCAGTTGTGAATGTTAGGACTTCGAATTGATTGAGTAAAGGAGGGATTGAAGATTTTCTGTTATTCAGCACACTCTTGCACAACCGCCAATAATCTTTAGAACCAAACTTGCGAGATGCAATACATTGTTTCATTCTATCAACAAACAGTAACTTTGCTTTATTGAGGACACGCTTACACTCATTACGAGCAGAGACAAAGAGATGTCTGCTGCACTCAGACATGTCCCTCCGATACAGACGGAAGAAATGATTCCTATGGGCTATAACAGCTGAGCAAGCAGGGAGATGAGCGCGATTTAACTTGGTATTTTCTTGCTGGGATGAAAGCCTCGATACTAGCTTTTACACAGGAAAAGATCTCAGACGCACATTTTTGAACGGGATGATTAAAATCCACGTTCCAAGGGACTTCGTGAAGGAAATCACGGAATGAGTCCCAGTTTGCGCGTTCATAACAGAAAAATATTTTGCTGGTAGGAGTTTCATGGTTGGAGGTGATAGGAAGGAGATATTAACAGACATGATCAAAGTTGCAAAGAGGGCAGGGCTCTGTAGCGCAACAAGAGTCATGGATGGAGGTAAAACAGATATCGAGAAGAGAACCGTTACCATCCGGGTTACTGGAGAAAGGCATAGGAAAGTCGACCACTTGCGTAAGGGATTGAGTGATTGAAAAATTAAGGGTTTTGATGCCAGCGAGGTCAGTTACAGACTGTTTAAGCCGCATGGTATAGTGTGCTTTAAAGTCACCGGACACGAATATGTTTGCAAACGGATGTAGAGAGATAGCCTTGTCTATATTATCGGAAATGCTATCGAGTACACAGCAGTCTTGATTGGAAGAGTAACAGTAGAGAAAGAAGCGATAGCTTACTGAATTGAGGAGAAATAGACGGAGACACAGATACGAATGGTCTGGAGATTCCAAAGAAAGTTCCCTAGACAATGGGAGATGATCGCGGATATAAATTCCCTTGCCATGCATGTGGATTTTAGAATCATTTCTGAGGAGAGGAAGGTAGCCGGGAATCGAGAAATCAGAGGAAGAGATTGACGAGTTTAGGTTAGTCTCATAGAGAGCTGGTATATCAGGAGACTTTTCGAAGAGGAACGATTCCACGCCGCAGAAGTTGGTACGAATACCACGGATGTTGGAGAAGGAAATGTTAAAGGGTTTAGGTGTTTTTTAGCTGGTTTAGGTTTATATTTTTTGGTTATGGTCATTTTAAGTTATTTTGGTAAAGAAAAGACCAAATGTAATAGTGCAGTCGGTCATCAAATGTGACATGGGCAGATAGGAAATGGCGCAGACTGCAACATAATGTGGCCTCGGGGTTGTTCACTGGAGGTGCATACAGGGATATTCTTCAATGCGCGACATGGCACTGTAAGAACCCCGATATTATCAACTGTTGATCAGAGCAGCCTCTCAAGACGCTATTCAAGAGTTTGGGCTCCTAAATAGCAGTCTGGAACAGCAACCAGAAAACTGCGAACCCGGTACCCTCAGTATGGGGAGACGTTGTTACAAACTGCATATGTGACAAGAGATTCACGACATCCCTACTACTAAGGCCAGAGAAAAGGAAAGGTTCCGGGAACCCCTTCCTAAACAGCAAACAAGGGATGAGCCTCTACTCCTGTTCAACAGAAGTGGGCGGAGTAGTGACCAAGCGATAGGAAAGCCTAGCTACTCCTATTATAAAAAAAACAAACAAACAAACAAAACAAAACAATCAACAATAGATTTGGCATCTAGAGAAAGTATTATCACAAGTAACGAGTTTCACTCAGGAAACTCAACTGGAGAGCCAAGCTGTGAGCCATGAATGTGCAAGTTATATATATATAGCTCGCTCATAGGATAGAAGGTTAAAAGATATATTGGTTAACGGACAATGCCTGCGCATTCACTACACCATCCCATATGGATTAGCACAGATGGACATACGAGCCGGAGGTATTATGAACAGGCAATCAGAAAATGAAATATAAAGTTTTAATTTAGTTTAAGTGCAATATTTACTTCTTGTGGAAGGACACTCCATTGCCCGTGAAACAAGTTTAAAAATAGCGTTCTATACTTGCACGAGTCAGAGAAATCACCAATGACGTAATATTCAAGTAGTGTATTAAATAAGTGTAAGATCCCTATTCCTATCCATTCTTCTATCAATTTGAGGTTTTAATATCCTCTGCGGATAAAGCTGAATGTTTTGCTCATTAATTTTTCTTAAACTTTACTCTTGAATCATCTGGAGTATCCCTGCCTAACTTCCCACCTAGAACTGAATCTCTGTTGAGTGATATGCATATAACCCCTTCTATGTTTTCTGCTATTAACTCTTAGATCTTCACAAAGCACGTGGACCCGATTGCATCCTTGTAATAGTCATTAAGAGGTGTGCTCCCGATTTGGCTCATGTTTTCTCTAAACTGTATAATGTCTCGCTTTTGTTTCTCCAGTTCAGCTGCTGATGTACTGACGATAATTGCGGAAAGTATCTAACATGCTCTAGATAAAAACGGTGAAGCCCGGGCTATTAGCATTGGGGATCTCGAAAGCTTTTGACAATGTTTTACATACAGGTCTTCTCCACAAGCTGAAACGTTACGGTGTCTCCGGTCACTTTTTTGAACTGATCCAGTCTTTCCTATCAAATCGTGAAATGAAAGTTATTCTGAACTCATCTAGATCCTTTCGTACTAATGCGGGTGTCCCCCAGGGGTCCATCCTTGGTCCTAATTTGTTTTTTATTTTCATTAATGACCTTCGCAATGGCCTTAGCTCTCAACTTGGTATCTACGCTGATGACATAACCATTTACTCCTGTTTCGATAGTAAGGCCGATCAGTTCGATAAGGTCAAAATGGCACCCAATGTCCAAAACTACCTCATTTGTTGTTAACTTAGTCAAAAGGTAGCTTGTTAATTTGAACGCCTCCAAAACTAAATTTCTCTCCATAGAGACTTATTTCTGCCTTCCATCAATATAACTAATGCTAACCTCCAAAAAAATGACTCATTGTGCCTTCTCAGGTTAACCATCTTAGCTGACATGAAGTAGAAAGATTATATTGTATCCATTGCTAGGTTAGCTGCTAAGTAAGTTGGTTCACTGTATTGTGCGAAACAAGTTTTCTCTCCAGAATCTATCATACATCTCTATAAATCTACCATTCGTCCATACTTTGAATGTTGCTGCAACATATGGTCCGGTGCCCCTGCAATTTACCTTCAGCTCCTTGATAATATCTAAAGATGAATCGGTAATATTACCGATCCTGATCTAGCGGCTCGGCTCGGCTTCACTCACGTTCCTACCGCTGTAAGGTTGTCTCCCTCCGCCTTTTATATAAATATTTTCATGGTAATTGTTCGAATGAGCTCTTCGCTATGGTACCAAGACATTTTTAATTTAAGCGCTGTACTAGACTGGCGTCGACATCTCTTCAATTTACAGTTGAGTTGGCTAGCTGTAAATTATATGCTAAGTTTCTTTTCTCACTTGTGAAAATCCCTTCCGACTTTATGCTTTACAGTCAACTTTAATCTTAGAAAAATCGCTGCTGTGCTTAGTGGCTTTAATCGCTATTTACTGTACTTAGTGGCTTTACTGCCTTGCTTAGGGTGAAATCGATTAAAAAACTCCATTACTGAAAGAATTACTACTTTCCCAAGCCAAAATACACGACTATAAAAATGTTAAAAAATTAAAAGCAATGTGTTAAATTCAAAACCTCATATATCATTCATAAATTAATCCAAAACTAAAATAATTGCATAAAGATTTAAAGAACACCTTTTATTAGGTTGGTGCAAAAATAATGTCGTTTTTTGACGTATTTTTAACGTTAACAAACGACATTATTTTTGCACCAACCTAATACTTACTTTCGTTTATTAGACATTAGATTAAGTCACTTAACGTCCTCCATAACAAACCTAGTCTTTTCAGTTAATCTGATGAATATTTATGAGCGTTTCTTTATGTTGAATTTTTTTTAAAAATCTATCAACACTTATGCTCTTGTCTATAAATACTTTTACAAAATAAAATCCTTGCATTTGCCTGGGCAAAGTTACTCAGAGGACGAAAAGCATCGGCTAAGATTTCCTTTTGTCTTTATTCATATTGTCCTGTTTACAGACATATTCTATCTGAAATTTTACATAAAATTATAAATGTCAGGCATGCTATTAGACATTTGATAGATTAAACGCTGAAAGCTATAATGAAAGAGTAATGTACGCATGCAGAATAAACAATAATAATTTGGGAGATTATTATTTTTTTAAATATACAATAACTAGGTGCTTCCATGGACTTTCTAAAAAAGTTAAAAAACGCAATTTAAATAAATAGACACAAGTTAAGAGGGGGTATAACTTACTTGAAAAATACTTCCACAAAATTTTAAAATAAAAAATGATTCATTAGAAAGTCCATTCATTAATGAATAAACGCCAAAAATTTCAATGAAATTGAGTAATTATTTTTAGTAACTTTTTAAATCAGGGGGTGCTGATACGTGTCAAAAGTGCACAATATTTTGAAGGCATAATAATAACGCGCTGAATTTTAAAGTATTTTGTGTGCAACTTGGTAGATAACACATCAAAATATATAATGAATGTACGTACACAAAAATGAAGTTAGGAAAAATGACATGACAGTTATATTCATATATCTCGTATACGTATATATATGTGTGTATTTACACGTGTGTGTGTATGTGTGTGTGCGCGCGCACGCGCACAATCCTATGTATGCGTTAGGTCGAATATTATCACTTAGTGAACATGATATCACACTCACGATTTGGCATTTAGGAATTTCTTACTTTACAAACTTAAAGTGAATTCTTTTTTATTGCTTATCACCCCAGTGCTGTTTATTAAACAATAACCGTTTTGTCGGAATCGAGCAATAAAATAGTTACACAAACTGGAAATCAGGCATTGAAGCCAAGTAACAATGATAAGCAGGATGTTATGAATAACAAATATATATTTTTTTTAGCGAGTAGGTGTAACCATGTTGTTAGTCCATCGCTGATGTGTACTTTTGCGGTCCTAGTGACCGGTTGATAATATCTTTTATGATCTTGCATAATAAAAAGTTCAGATTAAAATTAAGTCCCTTAAGCGGAATTTTA
Source organism: Acanthosepion lycidas (assembly GCA_963932145.1). Lineage (NCBI taxonomy): Eukaryota > Metazoa > Mollusca > Cephalopoda > Sepiida > Sepiidae > Acanthosepion > Acanthosepion lycidas. The sequence continues at coordinate 135,388,285 of OZ010579.1, read as the reverse complement.
AAATTTATGACTCATAAATGTCGTCTAGTAATCAACATGTACTCTTGAGTTACGTGGCAAAGGATAACGTTAACAGTTAAAATACCAAAATATGGTTGATAAAATTTAACAAGTTTAAAATAACAATTCGTTCAAATGTAGCATGTCAATTTTATCAAAAATAAATAAATAAATAACAATAAAAATATTTTTATTGTTATTTATTTAAAAGCAAACATGTAAATTTCTTTAAATTTCCGAGACGAAATAAACTGATAAAAATTGATAATTAACTCTACTTAATCTAAGAAATTCAAACACTATTAAACTTTATTCTTAAATTACTTACTGCGATTTTTTTTTTATTTTCAGGTAATCTATTTTAGTCATTTCACTCCGAACAAATCGATAATGCCACTAAGGCACAAGGGGCTGTCGCAGCCACCGCTGGCCACTTCTAAACAAAACAAATAACAGACGTCATAAAAGGAAATGGATATTTTATGTGGGACGTACTGTTACCCACGCCTTCTGATTATGAACCGGTAACAACCAAAGACTTAACAATAAAAGATTTCATATTGCGAATTTAATATTTAGGCCTCGTATCAGTATATAAGGTTCCTTCTCAGATTGTCGGGGAGCACTTGGCTGCCTATCTTTTCCAATTCGGACAGATGCTCAGTGCTTCCTTTGACGATCTGACCAGGGTTGGAGTTTGGCGTTAATGATTGATCGGGGGGAGGGGCTTCATCTCCATCTCCAGTTGTCTGGATGTAGAGAGCCAGAAAATGCCAATAATTGTAACCGACCGTAGACCATCTAATTGAATGTTTGGGCAGACTGGTTACCTGTCCTTTTCCTTTACAGAGAAGAAGGCCACTGAAGTTCTGGCGCCCGTCAACCCAAATCCCCCTTTGGCCGAGTCTGTTATTTCCGTCTCGCCTGTAATGGACATGCCAGCGATCGGGATCGCTGTGGTTAAACCGCTGGTTGGGTCCGACTCTCAGCCTCCATTCCTCGCAAAGCCTTTGCCCGCTGCTTGTGCGGTTGCGAAGAAGGGAGAGGAAAATGGCAGGTCGTTGGCAGGGCGAAAGGGAATCTCTAGGCAGCGGAACCTTGTTCCACACAAACTAGAACAGGTAATGGCACAAACAGCCCCACTCCCTCTACCAGTTCTAAGGACAATTCTCCGACCAGCTACTCTGAGAAACTCCGGCAACAGAAGCTTAAATATGAACCCTCATTCGAAAAGAAGGAAAAACTGCAGCAACTTCCTTAAAAACTAAACGACAGGAGCCCGAAGGGAAAACTGGCATTTCTTCTTCGGCACCGTCTTCCCCTTCTACAAAACATCATTCCATGGTCCCATCCCCAATTTTTAAATCCTTAATTCCAGCCCCTTCCAATATGACAACCCTAGAGAAGGTGCCTGTTCCCAAATCATCGTCAATGAAATCAACTCCCAATGTATCTCCCAATCCATCCCCTATTCAAACACCTATAAATTCACCTAGGAAACATGAACAGCAGAAAAGACAAAAAAGTCCTTTTACGGATTCAGCTGAACCCACTATAGAAAAAAAAGATAAAACCTAACCCTAACCCTGCGACTAATGAGCATGCGGCTGACTTCTCGAACAAGGTTGCCCATGCCTGGTTCACTATATTAACTGGATAACGATTACGTCGTGGCAAGTACCACGCATACGCACACACGCGCGCACCCTCGCACACCTACACGCACGCACACATATTTATTGTTGAAAATTAAATTTAAATTTCCGGTTGCAAATAACCTTCTACTACCAGAATAGAAATTTCGAACAATTTATAGACTGGACAGCTTTAATTTCCATAGACAGTGAATAAAATCCCATGAATTTTTATTCGTATTGGTTGTTTTTTCATATATATATATATATATATATATATATATATATGTATAAAAAATAATTCCAAGAGGATAGAATCCAGGTAGAACTCAATGTCCAGGACAGAGTAAGGATATAATAAAAAGGCTTAAACACTAACATTCCATGGTCATAATTTATTCCATTGGAATCGTAAATACGATCCAATTCATCAGACCTACAAATTCAAAAAGAATACAGAAAAAACAACTCCGAAAATAAAAAATAAAATTTAATGAGAGTGTATGTATGAGAGTGTGGGACGAATGGTAGAGTAAATGAAAGCTATAGGGAGGGGTAACAGACGAGAGAAGAACAGGAAGGTCTAAAGATGAAAGGGGGATTATAATTTAACAGAGAGAAGTTTTAAAGAGGGGAGTCAAAGACAGTTTGAGAGAGAGAAATATGAATATTCTCGGATGTCTAATACATTAAAGATACACCGGAAAAGAGTATACATTTTATGGTGACATACGCACACAATAGACGATATAATCTTAAATATCAGATGAGAGAGGGAGAGGAAAAGAAAAGAAAAGAAAAGAAAAAGGGGTCTGGGGGAGAGATATGGGGTGGGGGGGAACTAAAACCGAAGGGCATTTATAAAAGGGCCGCTGTGTAATCAAGAAAATTTGACAAAAGTAATATCGACCGCAGGTTGCAAATTTAATATAAACATATAAAGAAATATAACGATTATCTAATCTAGCAAGGACCTATATTTCTATGTTCAAAAACACATACGCATACACATATAGACAACAACATATTTATATTTATACGTACATACATACATATAGGCGTGGACATACATACCCATATATATATATATATATATATATATATATATATATATATATATATATATATATATATATATATATATTCAATTAAAAGGTGCAATTATAATTTATAAATTCATGAATCATTAACCTCTATATTTGTTTTTTGTATGAATGATTCATGAATATATATATATATATATATATATATATATATATATATATATATATATATATACATCCATACACACCCACTCCTACATATATATACATTTACACACATATCTACATACGGACATACACACACGTGCACATAAACACATATACATAAATATATACGCATCTCCATACAGTTACATACACACTCCCATCTAAACAAATAAACAATGAATCCCTCTAGCTATCCGTCTATCCATACATACATACATACATACATACATACATATACACCCATATACAGATATATATGTGTATACATACATACATACCTAAACATACACATACACATATAAACACATCTACATACACATCTACCTACATATACATACATCTATATACGTATATATATATATATATATATATATATACACACATATACACACATACACACATGTACGCACATATACATAGCTATATATAAATCAAAATGTAAAATTTAAAATTTAAAAAATTTTGTCTCAAAATCAAAAAATTAATTAAAAAAAAAAAAAAATTGGGGGGGGGACCATATCCATCCATATATACATTTAACATATAAAAATATACGGGTGGAATTAAATTAATTTATACTTCAAGAACAATGAGGAAGACAACGTTAAGAATATTAAAAATATTAAAATCCGGCTGAGTGATTAACGTGGATTTATCTCTTACGTTTGCAGATATACCAAGGTATGAAGAAAAATATACAGAAAAAACAAACAAAAATCTTAATATGTAATTATGCTGTATTAATGTTAATATAAAGTCAAGGTCGGACGTTTCGGTCTATTTTAGACCATCATCAGGACATATTCATAAAACATAATTAACATTAGAACATATAAAATTCAACATGAAAAAGACGATGGACATAAGAGCACAACTAATCCAAACAGATAACTGAAATTTTTATATAAGATCAGCGTTCCGTTTAAAATATAATCACGTCGTCGTCACGCTGATCTTATATAAAAATTTCAGTTATCTGTTTGGATTAGTTGTGCTCTTATGTCCATCGTCTTTTTCATGTTGAATTTTATATGTTCTAATGTTAATTATGTTTTATGAATATGTCCTGATGATGGTCTAAAATAGACCGAAACGTCCGACGTTGACTTTATATTAACATTAATACAGCATAATTACATATTAAGATTTTTGTTTGTTTTTTCTGTATATTTTTCTTCATACTGTCGGATCTATATCCATATATTTGCTTACATACCAAGGTATCTAAATATTATAAGATTATCTGATTTTGCATATCAATTATTGGGGAAAACTTCTACTTACATACCCACTTACACATATATCACCACATGAATAGAAATTAAAAACAAAATTAAATACATAGCGCATCACAAACATACACAATCTTCACCTTACTTGATGACTCATGTGAATCAAAAACTTGAACATGGTCTTTGACTTTGCATATTTTAGGCATCTGCAACAGCTAGATTTGCATAAGACTATTTGCAATTTAGTTAATGGTTGAATTTATATGATAGCTAAATTTAATAGAATGCCTATACGTTTCAATAGAATCTGTTTAAAATAATAATCGCTGTCTCATTATTAAACTCTCTCTATATATATTTGCAGGGGTAGATAGTTTCGCCTATCGCCCGGCCTGCATTTCTTTCATGTTTATTGAACAGAAGTAGAGGTTTATTCTTTGTTTCTTGTTTAGAATGTGCTTTACCGGCGCCTTTCTTCTATGGCCTTAAAGATTAAACCATTTTAACTTTTTAGCGATCTGACTGATCAGTGGCTGTGTCATTTCATTTTGAGTGTACCTAGTTGAAAGTTTTCTGGTTGCTGCATTCCGACTTTTAGCAAGGTGACTGAACGCTTTGGTTGCGCTTAGAGAAGCTACTCTGGTCAACAGTCGCATAATATCGGAGTATTTGCAGTGCCATGTCGTGCATGTATAGGTATTCCTGCATGTATTTCTGGTAGGCAATCCTGAGACCACATTATACTTTAATCTTGTATTGCAACAGACAATGGACAGTGATAATCACTTCGGCCTGTTTCTCCTTAAAATTTAAATAATCTTCTGATGACAATTAAAAGAAAATATGAGTAAGCCAGTAAAAAAACAAAACAAAACAAAAACAAACAAAAAAAACTGGCTTATCGCACCCAATCTTTCTTTCTTCAGTAATCGTGATATTCGTACTTACTCTGTGATGTAGAATCCTTTCTCTTGAAGTCTTCTCCAGATATCTTAGCGATTTGTGAAACTAATTTAAACTCTTCTATTGCTACCAATGAATTCTCTGTTTCAGGCTATCTTCCGCTTTGTCGAAAATATTCTCGTATACATGCGGGTAAATTCTTCCATTGGCAAGGGAATCGTCTCTTGAGTCACCAAATGATTCTTTCGTTTACTTTCGACTTTCTTTATTGCACTCTGTTAGCTATTTCTTTTGCCTTTGTCGCATCCCGACTTCTCAGGATTGCAAAATATTAGACAAAATATCTGCCTGTATAGAAATGGTCCTCTCTATATACTCATCTGCAAACATATTTGTATCTGTCTATATTTATGAGATGAGTTATTGTATTTATTTACATTATTTACATTGTTCAGATTGTTGTCCTCATCTTTATTGCAATATTCACGACGTTTCAGCCGTTGTATATTCCGACCTTCTTCAGGTCAGTGGAATTTCGAACTGAACCTTTTATTTCGTCCCCCGGGGTAGATTGTTCCAGATCCACGTGCCATACCTCTTCTGGATATCACAGTTACATGGCAATAAAGATGAAGACAGCAATGCCGACAACGTACATAATGTAAATAAATAAACATATTTGTGTTTAGTGTCTTTAATGCTCATCCTGTCAAATGGCTTATTCTAATGTTACTGATACAGTATTTAGACTTTCAGTTTTCCTGTTGCTCAGTCTCTCAGTCAAATACTGAAATTCCATAGTTGTTTCTCTAATAATTCTGATCAACATGCTTCTTTACTTGATTTGTTCCTTACCTCTTCTCAGGGCTCTTATCAAGCATCGCAACTCTGACTGTTCGGATCACGCTATTCGTCATTCTTATCTAAATTTGTTGACTCCTCTGTTAGACATAAACCTCCGATTCAGAACACTTCTTTCTGTTACCAGCGTACTGACGGGAATTCATTTTGTGATTTTGTTCACGATGGGCCTTGGATGGAAATTTGTAACCTTCCTATTGATATTTAAAAATTTAAATGCTGTGTGAATCATTGTCTTATCTCTTCTTAATTTCTGTTATTTTATTGTTTATTATTATTTTATTGTTTATTCTCCTTAATGATATTTTTCTTTTTCTCATATCATTTCACATTCAATAATCTCTTGTGTCATAATGGCTTTATTGTTTGCTTGTAATGAAATTATTTATATATATATATATATCAAGATTTTTCAATTATTCTGACGAAAATTTATGAGCGTTCTTAAATTAAAAATTTTTGAAAAACTAACGATAGTTTTACTTTTGTTCATGAATACTCATTGCGTAATAAAATCCTTACATTTGCCTTGATAACGTCCATCAGTGGACGAAACGCGTCGGTTAAGATAAGTTTTCCTTTTGTTTATATATATATATATACATATATATATATATATATATATATATATATATATATATATATATATATATATATATATATATATTACTTGATTATTGTTTTTACTGGATACTCGTATTTGAGTAGACGCTCCGTTTATTTATTAGGCAGTATATTTATTTTCGTCTCAGGGCCTAAATATTCGAGAATCCTTATAATAGAAAAATATGTGCTCTCTGGCAGGATTCGAATACGATTTAATAAGATTTCCCGAATATTCAGACTGGTAGACGAAATATATATAAATATAGTGTTTAATAAATAAACGGAGCTTCTACTTAAATACCGGTATCTACTAAAAATGACGTTTAAGTAATGAAAGAAATCCATATATATATATATATATATATATATATATATATATATATATATATATATATATATATATATATATATATATATATATATATATATATATGCAGAAAGATAGATAGTTTTGCGTGTGTCTCCGCGCACGCGAGATTTAAAAGAAATGTTCACATATCTCACATCTACGGGAGTATCTTTATAAGAAAAGCGGAATTGACAATCTGATTTCAGTCTTCCCTTTAAACATGTCCTTCGAATCTTGTACGGGTGACGTGATTAAAAACTGTTAACATTTATATCGAAACATCTGCTATATATATTTCATAATGTGTACATTGATGCTAACGTGTTTGTGTGTGATTTGATAGTCCATTATATAATGGACAATCAAATATGTTGATTATCTAAGCGTAGTTTAGATGTAGCGCAAGACCGAATGTATTGGGTACCCAGTGAGGATTGAACTCACTACTCAGTTGTAACTGTTCCTGCGAAACAAGCTTGCTGACCATTACACCGTCGGCCGATCAAATATAATAATAATGTTTTTTGTTGAACTATTTTATCACCAATCAACTGAAAATTAATTAATAAAATTTCTTTGGAAGTGGCTTTTGAAAAACACTCGAATCTTTTACCATAACTGCCCGGTGTGGATGCAGCGAAGTCATTTGATTAATTAACAATAAGGCACAACCCTGCGAACATCCTGCATTATTGACTGAATGATCTGTTACTCGACGCGTTTACATTCATCGATAAAATCTAAAAATAGTTATGAATCGAGTTGCATTCTTCGAGCTAAATATATCTGAATTCAATGTTGAGTTTTCTTTTTTCTAATTATTGTCATTTGGAATTTCTTATCTTCCTGCCACAAAAAAAAAAGAATTTTTTGATAATTTCTTAAGTTTCTACAAGGAAGATATTTACAGAGACGAATTCCATTTTTATTTTTCCATTATCTCACTTCCTCTTTCCAGTTCTTCGTTTTCAAAAAATACGAATGCTAACCAATAAACCTGATTTTGTCTTGTCATATGACCAGGAAAATTGTTGGCTTAAATTTAAATTTATTCAAACGATCCCAATTCTAATACAAAGTAGTATTTGCTGATAAACACAAGGAGACATTCATTCAACTCATGGCTGGATAAACTACGTTTTTTCTCCTTGTTTGAAGCAGGTACTTCAACAAAGTTTGTGTTCGAGAAAATAGATAAATATTATTTAACTTATTTAACTGAAACCAGTAAGTTAAGATACTCGTAAAATCTGTGAAATACCTGTGAATATCACCGATTTTAGGACTGTGTTAATTTCTCAAGTAATGATAAACATTACCATGTCGGAACTATAAGGTTTGATAAAGCATTTCACACTTTTTTATGTTAATATTGGGTTAACGTGTATATTGTAGATCTTACATGCATACATTTGCGATCTACAGAAGATATTATATGCAAATAATTTGTCCGAGAACTAGGGAACATTGTTTAGTTAAAATGTTCCCGTAGAGGTTGGATAATGATCTAAGAGTGTCATTATTTAAAAAAATTAGGTAAAAATCCTTTTCTGTTGTGGTTCATAAGTGTGGCTATCTACTGAGAATGACATAACTTAATGGTCTACTCAAAGACTAGAAAAAACATATTTCAGAAGGTTGCGTGATCTAATCATATCGGAGTTCAAATCAAGATAGTAGTTGCTTATGTGTGCTTAAATTTAGAATTATAAGTATGTGAAAGTTCTGAAAATGTTGGTATGAAAATTTTTACCAAAGTTCAGTTAGTAGAAAAATGAACAAATGAGTGCTTTATTGGTTCTTTTAAAATTTCGACTTGCTAAAGAGTCAGTGGTAGGTTCTCGGTGTTTGTTTAATTTCCCTCTTAGATCAGTCCAGATAGCGCGGACCGAGTTGGTAAGTGGTTATGCAGAGGCGAGGACGGCGTAGCGAAGTTACTCATGAAAATCCTGATAAAATAAATGCTTACATAACATGCGTCTCATTTGTAAGACTTATATCATAACTGATGTTGTAACTATTTATCAAGTTAGCTGATCAAAATAGATAATTTCGCTCTGTTCATAAAATGACGCAATTGTCAGTTCTGGCACGACACAGAGAACCAACTTCCCTTACGGTAGATGAAGCTATTGATTCAATGTATTTATTCTACCTCATGTTAGTGGACAGCGTGAGACCAAGTAAGCGTAACGAGGTACTCTCAAGGAGTTGGGAATCAGCCATTCTGGTGGGAGGCAGGAAGGGTTCTCTGTGGTGAATAAAGGAGAGCAGTTTCGTTTTGGAGGCATTAAAGTTTACAAGCCATTTCCGGCCCCAGTCAGCCATAGATTGGAGCGGCTTTTCGAGATCAGCAGCCAGGTTAGTTTTGTCAACAATACCAGCTTTATTATTGAGGCAGGAGTAAATAGTGGTGTCGTCCGCGTAGATGCCAACTTGGGAACTGGTGACATCGGGAAGGTCATTAATGAATATTAGGAACAGTGTAGGACCTAAAATAGATCCTTGGGGAACGCTAGCGTTCGTGATAAAGGAGCCGGGGGAGAACCCGTTTAGGACGACCTTCATTTCAGGGTTTGACAGGAATGATTATAGTAAATCAAATAATCGTCCTGTAATACCGTATCCCTGAAGCTTACGAAGAAGGCCAGCATGCCAAACCTTATCAAACGCTTTAGAGATGTCTAGAGCCACAGCTCGAGCTTCTCCATTATTGTTGAGTGATTGGTATGCAAATTCAGTTATGGGCGTGAGCACGTCAGCGGTAGATCTGGCAAAGCGGAAACCATATTGCTTGTCGGAGAGCGGATTATGTGAAGTAAGGTGCTTAATCACTTCTGCGTTGATTAAAGCCTCGAAGACTTTTACGAAGAGTGGTAGGAGACTGATAGAACGGTAGTTAGGCGGGTCAGAAGGGTCACCAGAGTTTTTAAAGACAGGCACAACAGATGAGAAATTCTAACAGGCTGGAAAGCAAGAGTCGGTGAGGCAGTAGTTGTAAAGTTTAGAGAGGACACGCGCCAATTTAGGAGCACATTTCTTCAGGACAATGGCCGGTATCCCGTCTCCACTACTAGCCTTATGGGAGTCTAATTTAGAGATGATGTCCAATAGCATCGTTGGGGGTTATGTGCATCTCACTCAGTAGAGCCTCAGTTCTAGGGGGGAAAGTCTGGTGTGGGTACACTAGATGAGTCTAGTGTTGAATTGGATGAGAACTTACCAGCAAAGCATTCAGCTTTATCAGCTGAGGAAGTTGAAATTGGTTGAATAACTTATTCGTACTTGAACCCACATTATGCTAGACAGAGGATTACACTGCAGAGAATATGTTATGAAACACGACACATGTCAAAATGTAATATCAATAAACCGTGCCATATTTAAATACCATATAGGAATCAGTTCTTAAAAGTGCTAAGGAAATAAATTAGAACAATGTTTGTTTGGAGTTTCTATATTCGATATTGATAAATAAGTAATGGATAAAGTTCATCGCATATTTTACACAGGAATTGGTTTACAGTTGAATCTTTTTTTACCAGCTGACATTGTTTTTTTATTTCAAAGCAAACTTTGCAAATCGTTCTGAAGAATTGGTGCATATTTAAGCACACACACACAGAAAGAGAGAGAGAGAGAGTGAGTGTTTCTAGTGTGCTTGTTGTCAGTTGAGCGTCGCAGTCAAAGACTGAATTCATCATAAATATTCAATAACATAACTATGAATCCGAATGTCAAACTAATAGTTTTTCCCTATTAAGAACTATTTTAGTATTTATTCTGAGATAGTTGTGTACACCCAAGAGCTATGATGATATGGCACTGGCCTGATTATGGGATAATTGGAAAATAATGACCAAAAATGAACAAGATTCCATTACAGCACATCCAATATCAATCGTTTAGCCTGGTTTTGCGTTTTCTGATAACAGTTCAACTTATTAAAAGTTTCAGTAAAAGTTTCGTACTTATTTGTTTACCAAAGAATTTATTTAGTAGAACTTTAAATTTATATATATTTATAAAATTAGAATTTAAAAATGTATATTTTATATTTTTAAACAAGTTTTGCGGAAATATTTTAAAAGTTAATCTTAGGAAATATGTATACAGTAACATTTGAATACCCAAAATATCATCAGCAGTAGTATCAACAGCTTCATGAACGAGTATGGTCATTGAACAGCTGAGCACCTGACTAGATCCATTCAAATGTTTCGATTGCGTGCCAATGTCCGAGTCTCTATGAATGATCATTTAGTCGACTCAGTCAGACTATTTTCCCACTGGCCGTCAGTTCTTCTTTTGCCTAAGGTGTAAGATGGCAATAGAAAGACATGACTTATACCGTGCTCATATTTTGACTTTCTCTTCTTGACAGTTGGTTATGATGTCATCCAAAGGCCTGTTTCTTGTCTGATTGTGTCTCGCATTGCGTCATTTGTGATGCGGTCTGCATAGGAGATTTCATTTTTAATGTTTGTATGTTTGCTGTAGTTCTGCTGTTACTATCCAAGGTTCACAGGCATAGAAGATGATTGAGAACTACAGCTACAGTCTGATCTTTGATCTCAGACAGATGTCCTTGTCTTTCCAGATACAGCTTATTTTTGCGATAGCTGCCATTGTTTGTGGTGCTCTTGAAATTATTTCTCTTCTGGAAATAATAATAATTGAGTCAAGATGTTTGAATTAAATATCTACTTCTTGACTACCGACTTTTATTTTTGGTTGAAAGTTACTTATATTGTCCAGGTTCTTTTCTAGACTGACGAGTTCCTCCCCTTTGCCAGCTAGGCCATCTATTTAATCTGCAAAGAGAAGATTTGTAATGCAAACTCCGGTGCTAATTGTACCTTGGTGTTCCTCAAGGGGATCTCTCATGTTACTTTCAAGGAAGATGGGTACGCCAAAGCTGTCTTCTATTGCCTACGCTACTTAATATCTTCTTTGAACTAATAATATATACTTTTCTATAAAGATATGTCCCATGAGAGATTAAATCAGTTAAAATTTTATTCGACACACTAGTTGCAAATGAAGAAAATATGCTTTAAATTAGAGTTTAAAAGAAAATTAATAAAACTAAAAATATTTTTGCTTGGCAAGTATGTTGCGGCTTTTTTATTATTAAAACAGTATTATTTAATATTTAAAATGTTTTCTTTATTGTTCACTTAGCGCGCTTTTGAAATGTTATTATATAAAACTGTTCTAATAATTGAAAAATGTAAAGTTCAGCAAAAAACAATGATCAAGTTATTTTTTAACAGAATAGAGCAAAACGTCGAAACGAATAAGTAAATATTAGTATATTTATTATTGAGGACTGAGCCAATGCTGTTATCAAGACACTTGAAAAATGACAAATTGATTATGACATCCAGAAGTTGCAATTAAAATTGACGAATGTGGGATCAGAAAATTGAGAGGGAGAGAGAGAGAACAGATCATAAGAATACATGCCAACTTTAAAAATGCAGGCTATACGGAGATGAGAACATTAATATTATAATAAGTAGATGTTATAAGTTAGCCCACGAATTGGGTTGAAAAGGTAATTCATTGGGAACTTCGCAAACGGCTGGGTTTGGGGCATGAAAATTTAAAGGGTCTGCGCAAACCGAAAACTAAACTAGAGAATCATTATCTGGGGATTTGAATTTTAGCATGTCATACTATTTATGCTAGCAGGACTAGATCTATAAATTTCAAAGAGAGAAGAATAACTTTCCAAACAGTGAATGTTGCCGTTCCAGCGGAAGAAGAGTTAATTTGGAAAAGTGGGAAAAACTAGGAAAATATTTATACTTTGTGAGAGAACTATACAATTACGAAACATTAAAGTCTCATTTGTACCCCTTAATAATGGCACACCTGGAATAATAATAAATCCCATGGAGTTCTGCAAAACAATTGGAAGGATTCATTCCGAAAACAGAATTACTAAATCAGTTAGAATACTGAGAAAAGGGATGGAATAGTTTGAAAACTTGCTGTCACAGCGAACTCATTGTGCACAAGTAATAAAGTAACTAAAATCAGTGAAGTATTGAGAAGATTTGCTGTCACTTGATCCTAAGCAAGAGATACCAGATAAAGTGGATGTAACACTTTACGAATACAAAAAAAAAAACGTAATCACTGATCTGGTGACGTGAGTTGCAATTGTTGGTGTAGAATTAGGTGACGACATGCACAGTTTACTCAATGAGCCAAGTATGTAATTCAAATTCGGTTTACATAAGAAATTTGATGATGTAATGTTATCTCATCCGGTATCATTACGCTTCCATTGTTTTTTGTGAGCTTCTTCACTTCCTCTTGACATTTGTTTTCCCGCCAAAGCAACAGTGAAGAATACCAAGTGCGCATGTCAACAAGAAGACAAACATAATGGTGACTATTACAATTCAGTTGATTATTTTAGAAAACGCACTGGATGTTATATAATTTGTTTTTTACTTGATCCATTTTATCATTCAGAAAAAAAAAGAATTTGCATGGAAATGATGAAAGTAACATGATGTAAATACTCAGGTGCAGCGAGACTAAGTATATTCTTTCCAATATTAGATAATGGTGTTGACCATGTTTGCCGTAGTCTCTGAATATGGAATCCAGTGAAGTCCGTAATGTGTTCAATATCAGAGTTTGGCAGTGAAGATTCAGAGAAAGTAGCGGCTGTTAAGTAATTCTTTAAGTCTTCGATATCAGGTTGGCAGTGAGGATAATTATATTTATTTGCCCTTATGTACAAAATGTAGCACAAGGCCAAAAAGGGGATTGGGGAAGGACAACCTTCTTCTGTCTTAATTCTAAACTTAGCTAGTCACAAACACGGACCCAAACATACCAACAATAGTCCTATCACCAAAACGACACATTCACTCCTACCTTTCTTACTACATCCACCATAATACCTCAAGTTCTCTATGAAATCCTAACTAGTCCCCATATGTACATTGAAATGTCTGTGGGGGTAGGGAAAAAAACAACAATTTAAAAAAAAACAATGGTTATTTACAATATGAGATAATACTATTTACATGGAAACAAAACAAAATAAGGTTAGTATTAAAAGCCCCCACAATCCCTAAATGTGGCAGAAACATCAGTTAACTGGACGAAAAGATTGCGGGATTATAAAAGTATAAATAATAATCATCCATCCAAAAAGCACTCACACAAGCACACACTCATTTAGACACAGCAACAAATACGAAAACACGCACACAAAACGAAAGTCATCCCGCAACAACCAGAGAACTGACATTACTGACCACCCAACGAGGGAGGGGATGGGGAATTAAACTAAAGAAAAATAGGGACAGAAATAAAAGGGGGCCAATGAGCATACATACCCTAGATAAGTTAGCCAGAAACGGTGAACTAAAGATTCAAACTAAAACCTAAACTAGCCTAATATCGGGACGGGTTGCCTCTGTTGAACCCAGGAAGGACAAAATCCTTTACCTAACCGACATCAAAGTGCCACTCCAGATCAGCCCCTTTCACTCTATACAGTCGCGCAAGATTTACCCACCTTTTGCCAAATTCCGATGAAGAGAGTCGCCACCTTTCCGTCCTAATCTTGACTTTAAACTGATGCCTAAAGTTGGGAAGAGATGGACTTCTCACCTCCATAGAATCCCTTCTGACGTGTCGTCCAAATCACGACTCTCATAACTCCTAGCAAGCAGTGGAACACATAAATTTCAGCCTTTGTCAACGGCGGCGCCACATTGCTACAAACAGAAGAGGCCTCAAGTACAAAGAACTTTCCCTCCCTGCAATATGCGAACCATGAGGCCTTCAACAAACTTACACAACGGTGCTACCAACTTGCAATGAAAGAAGACGTGACCAAGGATCTTGACTTCCCCATCACAGCGTCGGCAGTTTGGAGATTTCTCCAAGCCCGCTGCGCAAAGCTTTTTGGCGACCCAGAGGGCTCCACGCATCACCAGCCAGGTGAGGGATGCCTCATCGTTATTGAGACATTTCAACCCGGGAGGCCAAGGCCAGATTGAGCGAGCCTCCCGCTTCGTAAGACCGAGCTCGTCAATCAGATCATCATGGACGGACCCCCTAACACTTGATATAATGATATAATGCCCTACGAGACAACGCCTTGACTCAATTGTGATCTCGGCCTTCCTCTGTACCTCCGACCAATTCATTCCCAACTAAATATCTGGACCGAACCAGACGCCGAGTATCTTGACCGGCCCATCCGTCCAGTGGAAAGGTCCAGGAAGAGAGACTCCCTTCCACGCACCTAACCGAAAGCCAACAGACATCGCGGTTGATCTTGGCCCCTGTCACCATCTCATAACCACTGATTTCTTTGCTGATTTCGTTAACCTCGGCTCTGCTCGACACAAGAACCGAAACGTCGTCAGCATAGGCAGAATACCTGGCCGAGGTGGTAGCACCAGGTAGAGAAATTCCGCGCAGGACCGGATTCGCCTTTAACTTGCGAAGGAAAGCTTCCAAAGCAAGAAAGTAAAGCATAGGCGAAAGCGGATAACCCTGACGAATACATCGAGACAATACGAAAGGTTCCGATCTTACCCCGTTCACTTCCACCAGCGAACCGGGAGTCGCATACAGAAGACGGATCCAGGAGAGAAAGTACGGCCCGAAACCGGCAGCCGAAAGAACAGCCTCCAGAAATCGATGGTCAACCCTATCAAAGGCCTTGGATGGATCCAAAGTGATCAGCGCGGCTTCACTGTCGACTTTCTCTATGATCAAGCGGACCATATAAAGGTTGTCCTGAATAGTCCTGCCCTTCACAGCACAAGTCTGTTCGGAGCCAACCAGACTAGACAGGACAAGCTGCAAACGGTTGGCTAAGATCTTGGCCAAAATCTTTAACTCTGTATTTAACATAGTTAAAGGGCGAAAATTACCTATCCCATCCCCACCGTTTTTGTCCTTACGCAGCAACTTGATCACACCCCTGGTGAAGTGTTGAGGTATAGACCCCTGCTTCATCCAGTTGTTAAAGATCAGTTCCAGCAAAGGAACAAAAACGGGCGACTGCCTCAAGTAGACTTCGTAGGGAAGACCATCTAATCCCGGAGATTTATCCAGGCCAACCTGTTTCAACGCTTCCCAGATTTCCGACTCTGTGATGGGACCCTCGCACCCAGCCGCTTCAGCTGCCTCAAGGCAGGGAAAGTCGGCTAAATAGGCGTCGAACTGAGCAGGGCTCAGACCGGGCTCCCTGGTAAAAAGATCCCGAAAATAATCTCGAAAAGCCTCACATATGCCTGCGTTTGTAGTCACGGTCCGCTTATCCGGCAATGTGACGCTCGCGGTATGCCGCTGTAATGCATTCCGATTTTCCTCTGCATGCAATTCTGCGGCCACATTCGTCGCCTCAGAGGACATTCTTTTTAGCCTAGCCCTAACTACCAGAGCTTGATCCTTCTTGATAAGCAAGGAGGCCAACTCTGCCTTAGCTAAGGATACTTCCCCACGATCACGGGATTTAACTGCCCGATCAACTCTTTGCTCTAAAGCCGTTTGCACCAATAATCTGTCTAGATTGAGTCGACGGTTAAAATCGGCAGCAAACGTTCGAATTTTAGATTTTAAATTGTCCCACCAGGCATTTCCCACCATAGCCCCCGTCAGTTCCCTTTGTAACATTAGTAGCAGCTGGTCCCGGAATTCCTGCTCGCCAAATAACGAGCAGTTGAATTTCCAGTAGCCAGCCATCCTAATCTTAGGCTTATCTAAGTTTACACGGTCCCGGACAAGCCTATGATCCGAATAAACTATATAATGAGAACTTGGACACCCTAAGAGCCCTACATCGACTCTCCTAACTAAAACTCGGTCGAGGTAGCTAGCACGCACACCTTCAGCAGAGCTGCCACTATTTGTCCAAGTCCAAACTACTCCCTGAGGGTTCTCATTCCGGTATTTGTCGACAAGATCAAACCTGTCGACAAAGTCGTGAAAATGATTCACGCCCTAGTTGTTAGTACCCGAAATTGAATTTGATCTTATACGATCTATATCGGGGTCAAAGATCGCATTCCAATCCCCCACTAAAACTACTCGTGATGTCGTCATAAACGGCTCGATCTGCCGAAACAAAGCAGACCGCCCAGACTGGGCATGGGGCCCATAAACCCCAATGAGACACAGAGCCTTATCCTTTATGGTAACATCCAGCACGCAAACTCTGTCCGTCGGATCTGCGAAGACAAGAGCACACGCAGCCTTCAAAGACTTGCTCACCAGCCAAGAGACACCCCTCGAGCGTCCATCAAAACATGCTGAATAAAGAGTAAACCCCCTAGACAGAATGCCTTCATAATCGCGAGAAGAAAAACGGGTCTCTTGCACACAACATATATTCACCCCTAAGCTCTGAAGGTCGCGAGCGAGCCTCACCCTTCGAGACTCCGACCTCAGGCCTCGGGCATTCACACTAGCCAACCAGAGAGACATTATGAAATCAATTAGGGTTGTCCTTCAGGGTAGAACATTGCTGGGGTGAGGACATCGGCAGCTCGTCCCATTGATCCAGACGCCATCTCAATATCGACGGTACCATCATGAGACAACCCGCCGATGTCCGCAGGATATGTCAGTTTAAGAGCCCTATAAAGGGATGGGTGAACAAAAACAGGGACCCTCCCTTTACATTCTTTTGTTTCGTCTAAATTTTCTTCCAGCAGTACGGCCGCTGGTGGCGCCACTTTCAGGGATGCGTTTGCCTCCTTTATCATGCCCCAAATCTCCCGCGTACCCGGGCCAGATCTCACGACGGTCAGCATTCTTCGGGCATCTTTGAAATTTTCCGGCACTTCTACATCGACGTCATTGATGTACCGGAAATTCCACAGTACTTGGGATTTTTCGTTTGCCCGAAGACCCTTTCTGCCTGTTCCCGAGATACGCGGCAGACGTCTTCCCCTCGGAGATATGGTGGTTTGCTTTTTTTTCGTTGTCTCTATGACTTGCAAATCAGGACTTCTGTTTCTCTTTTTAAGAGGGGAATATGAAGGTGTTGGCGTAGGAATGCATGTAGGAGTGTGGGAAGGTGTGATGCCAGATGGGGTTATCTGAAGGATAGTCTGAATGAGTTACTTGTTTGGATACTGATTTGGGCGGAGGTGGTTTTGCGAATTGTTTATTCGATGATGAAAGGGAAGACGAAGCAGAGGTTGAGGGGCAAGGCGCCCCCAGCGACTTTCGGTTCTTTGTCCGCTTCGCGTCCAAATTTTCTTTCAAAATTTTCAAGTCCAGTATCTTCTAACAGCTGGGTTCATTAAGTTTTTGAGTGCCACATGCCGTTTTTTCATATGATGCCGAGGCATCGCCCTCAGAGCTGATAGAGGGAATGGGGCTGTAGGGGTTTTTATCCCCGGGTTCATGATGGGACAGAGGCCCCGCTGTTCGAATCTTCCCTCTGCACCTACCTACGACACGCCATTCCCCCTCATCCTTCTCCTTATCCACACTTGTGGAAGGCGTCGGTTTTGCGGGTAATGTGGGTGAAGACCCAACCGAGGGCTTTTCCCCACCGGTCCGTTTCGCAGGTAGGCTCATTACAGGCGGCGCGGATTTAACAGTCTTGGCCTGAGGGGGATTTTGGTCGCCAGCGGCCGGAACTCCAGCGGCCTTGTTCCCTGGGCAGGAGGAGGAGAGGTGACCAGTCTCTCCACACCTCCAGCAAGTAGGTTTTCTACCGTGATCTATCATTATATCGAACGTCCATCCCCCGTTCAGGTTGTCGTAGAGAGCCCCTAAAATCTGGCCGTGCTGCATAAAATATGCACCCAGGTGTTCTCCCATTGCTTAAAGAGGGACCTCAAATACGGCTACGTTGGTCCTTCGCCGACCCTCATACTCTGTTCTTGGTATGGGATCTTTTGTGATGAGTCCTTTTTTAGCCATTTCTAGGCAATCTTCGGCTGTGGGCAGCAGTACGTCCCACATGAAAACCTTAGCACCTTTTATTACTCTTTGGGGTTTTATCCCCAAGGAAAAAGTGATTTGATCACTGTGTCTTACGTGGAGCGACAAATTTTGCGCGTACGCTTGTCCACCACGAAGACCGACACCATTCTCTTTTCGAATACCTTAAGCTCTTGGACGTTTCATTTACAAGATGAGCGTATCCCTTCGCCTTTTCCAAGACCGCAATATTCACAATACAACTCGGTGGGGACTTCCAGCGAGAGGGCGATTCCCCGGCTGTCTCCTTAACCTGTGCCTCCTTCGGCACCTTGTCATCATTGGTAGAGTTTGAGACCGTCATAGTCTCCTCTTTTCCAGAGCTGGCAGACTCCAACACATCCGGCGTTTCTAAAGGATTTTTAGGGGTAGCCTTTCCCTTTTTCTTGGATTTTCTTTTATCGGGGGTAGGGGGGGTTTAGCCTTAGCGGCAGCCCCCAAAATGTCCTTTGTTACTACCGACCGACTGACTTTCATCGTTTGCCATCTTTAAAAAGGAAAAAACTTCACACAGCTTGTCTTGAATGTTTGTTCAATTTAAATGTAAAATTGGAAAGGAGAAGGGATGGGGAAAATAAAAAAATCAATACAAAAAATGAAAATTTAGATTCTTCTTAAAAAATAGAAGAAATTAGACAAATATTACAAAGAAAATAAAACTACTTATAAATAACAAAAAGAAAAGCACTAAACTTAAAAATAAAGGCAGATAAATAAAAAAATGGGGAAACAAAAAGTTAACCCAAATTCAAAATAAATAAAACTGATAAAGTATTTAAATTAAACTAACTTGGTAAAAAAAATTTTAAAGTTAAAATAATTCAAAATGGCGCCCGAAGGCCGCCCAGAAAAAAGGCAAACGAAAAGGTTAGGTAAGAAAGAAAAGAAAAATTAAATTTCAAAATTAAAAAAATAAAACAATAAAAGATCTCCTTTTTTTTTACACGTCAACAATTGACGTAAACTATTAAATGCAAGAAGAAAAAGAAAAGGAATACAAAAGACTGGTTTGAAACTAGTCAAACCAGAAAATAAAAAATAAAGGTTTGCGACCGAAGTCGCTAAAGAAAGAAAATAAATAAAAACAAACAAAAACTGGTTTGAAGCTAGTCAGACCAAAATTAAAATAAAGGTTTGCGACCGAAGTCTCTAAAAACGAAAAATTAATAACTCAAATGGAAAAAGAAATGAAAAAGTCCGGTTTGAAACTAGTCAAACCAAAAAAATAAAAGGTTTGCGGCCGAAGTCGCTAAAGAAAGAAAAATAAATCGAGTGAAATTAATTTGAAAAATAAAAACGTGGAAGGGTACAAACTAAAAAGGAGGGAAAAATCAAAAAACTTTCTTTCTTTTTCTCTTTTCTTTTCTTAAAACGTACTTATTTTTCAAGAAGAGAACTGTAAAAAAATAAACAGAAAGAAAACAAAAAAAGACAGTAGTCCGGTAAGACTTTGTCAAATCGGACTAAAAATAAAAATGTTGGCCAAAGCCAGGAAACAATTCGAACAAAAGAAAACAAAGAAAGAAAAATAAATCTTAACGAATAACTTAACTGAATAGAATAACTTGTGGGCCGATAAAGTTTATTAATTCGAAAGGAAAAACACGACAGAATTCAAAAATTGGTCACTACCGGACAAAAAAACTCGTCAGAAATTGGCAGTGAGGATAATTTGGGAGAAAAAACAAAATGGATGCCTTTATACACGTCGCATTGAATATTTTGAGCTTTCTGATTGGTTAACCCTTCTATTGGTGGCCTATAAAATGAGTCAGCTCATTTTGGCTAGCTCAGTAGTACTGAAAGGTACCCAAAAATCTCTCCCCCATTTTGGGTACATTATGGAATCTTCTTTCAAAATATTAGTAAAGTCAATATTCATACTTTAGTATTCAGAATTTTTTTATATTTTTACTTTTTTTTTTTTTTTTTTTTTTAAAGAAAATTAATATCCACAAAAATTAGTTATATCATTTTGTCCAGTTAAATACTTCAGGTTAATAAACATTAACAACAATATTATAAATTTGGGTTGTGATCACAACAAAAAAGTGGAAAAAATTGTTATTTTACCCATAGCTGGGACCCATTAAAACAGTCACTATTACTCCGGGTCAGAGTGATCCTGAGAGTCATTCAAAGGATGATTGGGCTAAAAGTAGGACTATTTACGTTTATACGCCGAAACTAAGGATTTACATTCATACCAAAAACTGACAGCTCTTAAGACAATAACTAATGGATGCAGTTTTACGTCTTGCCCAGGACTAATAAGGACCTTATAGATCAGTACCAAATATGACAGGAATGAAAGCCCCTAATTTCAATTTTGTAATTGGCTTTGTAAATAAATTCGACACGTTATTTTCCGATTCAACATATTCAATTTGTACTGTTTTCTTTTGTACTAGAGCCCTTACAAATTGATATTTAATATCGATATGCTTTGATCTTTGATGTATTATTTCTCGCCAAAGCAATACTGGCCTGATTGTCGCAGTAAATAATTACAGGCTCACTTATTATCAGTGTTGTAATTGTTTTTATTAATAATTTAAGAAAAATAGCCTCTTGTGTTGTTTGCGACAATGCAATATATTCCGCCTCACAAGTAGAAAGTGAAATCATTCCCTGTTTCTTAGATTTCCAGCTAATCATTGGATTATCTTTTGCCAATCTAAAGCAATAGCCTGTTATACTTTTACGATCTGGTGAATTTGCCCAAGCAGCATCACAAAATCCTTCCAATTGTAATGTTTTTTCTGATTGTCGAAATACTAGGCACCGATTCTTAGTTCGCTTTAGATAACGTAATACTTGTTTTAGCTCTTGTTAAATGCAGTCCCCGGTTTATTTAAGTTTTGGGACAACTTAGTAACCGTATAGCAGACATCTGGCCTGGTTGATGTCATGACATAAACAAGACTTCCAACCAATGTTCTATATTCTTTCTCACACGCCGCTATACCATCTTCATTATTCATAATTGTGTTTAAATCCATTTCACATGGAGTAGTTCGTGTTTTACAATTTTGCATGCTGAATTTAGATAAGAGTTTCTCGATGTATCTAGATTGATTCATTGTAATAGTGTTGCCCTTAAATTCGAATTGTATACCAAGAAACCATGATAGTCGACCCAAGTCGGTCATTTTAAACCTTATATTTAAGGAACTTTTAATTTTTAATAGAGCAGGCTTCACATTTTGAAGCAATTAACATATCGTCGACCCAAATAATCAGAATTACTAATATTTCATTATTAAATGTTCTTGTGTACAGGCATGGGTCAACTTGGGAGGATTCAAATTGTTGTTCAATTAAATAGGAATGGATTAATTTATTCCACGTTCTTCCGCTCTGTTTGAGTCCATATAGTGACTTTTTGAGTTTCCATACATAATTATCACCTTTTTCAAAACCTTCTGGCGGTTCTATGTATGTTTCATAGTCGATCGGAGAATTCAGATAAGCTGCTTTAACATCCATATGGTGTATATCCATACCATAATGTGCGGCCAATTGCATAAAAATTCTAATTGTCATGTTTGTTGTTTCTACATAATCTTCCGCGTATATCTGCGAAAATCCTTTAGCTACAAAACGAGCCTTATACACTGGCGATCCATCCTCAGTTCGCTTTACAGTATAAACCCAACGGCTGCCGATAATATTTTTATCATCCGGGGCCTTTTTCAATTCAAAAGTGTCGTTTGATACTAAGGATTCAATTTCTTTTTGCATGGCGGCTATCCAACGTTTGGAATTGTCAGAATTTATGGCTTCTTGATAGTTCTTCGGGATACATTGTACCGAATAGCAACAGTCAATGTCACAGATATTACATTGGCCCATTCCAAAATAGTCTGGCTTTCTTCTATTTCTGGTCGGATAACGCGGAATTTGAAAACACCGGTTGTATTTTCTTTTAACTCAAATTTTGCGTCTGATTTTTCCTCGTCTACATCATCTGGTATAACACCTTCGTCTGATTGTGGATTTTGAACGGGTTTTCTATTTATAGGCCCTATCCCGTGATTAGACCATACTAGTTCGTGTTGGATCAGCTCTTCGCAGTTAATGTTCTTTTCTTCGGGATCCTCTCCTTGCTCAAAGTAATCTGTAAATCTGACGCATCTGGTCTTCTTTATTATTTTACTTTGTGGGAAATAAATCATATAGGCTGGACTCGTCTTGTCATACCCAATAAATATACCTCTTTCACTTTTGGGGTCTAGTTTTGCCTTGTGGTCGACATATGTGTAGCAAATTGTACCAAAATTATGCATACCACTTACGTTGGGTTTGTAGTTCGTATAAGCTTCGTAAGGAGTCTTTTTAATGTTACTATTATAGCAACGGTTTCTTATATATACGGCTGTATTTAATGCATAAACCCACAGATTTTTGTGTAACTTAGATTCTATTAGCAAACATCTAGCCATTTCGAAAAGCGTCCGCCAACTACGTTCAGCGACTCCGTTCTGGTGCGGTGAATAAGAACAAGTTTTCTCATGTTTAATGCCTTCATTTATTAGGAGGTTTTCGTAAGCATCAGAAGTAAATTCTCCACCATTATCTGTTCTAATTATTTTTACTTTTCCATACGGGGAGATATCGGATAAATAGATTTTTGTAGCTTGTAGGGTATCAGATTTGTTTTTCAGAAAATATATCATAAGTCCTGAATATTCGTCAACAAAGTTTAATACATATGAATAGGTGCCTATACCCATTGGTGAAATTGGACCCGCTAAATCGCAATAAACTCTGAACAAGATATCTGTTGATTTTGGGATCTGACCGCTATTTCTATATTTCGACATTTTCCCTTTAATACATGTGTCACAATATTGTAAGCCCTTTGGAAATGTAATTTTCATTCTAGTGACGTGTTCTTGCAATCTTTTAACATCCAAATTATTACAGTGGCCTAATATTTTATGTCAAGTCTTTAAGTCGTGCGTGGCTGTCTTCACAGACTTAATACTTTTTAAATAATACAAACGTCCATTTTGTTGTATATTAAATTCAGTTCCGTCTGGGTATATTAACTTTGAATTGTCTCGGTGAAAATTAACTTTAACACCAATTCTAACAGCAGACTGAACCGAAAAAATATTTTGTTTAAACTTAGGAATATATAAAGCCCTTTTTAATAAACATTTACAAATATTTCCTTTAGTATCTTGTAAATAAATACAGGCATCGTCTCTTTTTAAAACTAAATTAATAGCTCTGGTCCCGTCAGCTAACTCGATAAAATGAGAATCAGGCACGAAGTTGGGGTCAAAATTAATAAATTTTGTTTCATCTGTAATTACATGATTTGTCGCACCCGTATCGACTAGGTAAGAATTATAACTATTGGGTATAGTATCCAACCCAAACGAAAAGGGATATGTTCGCTCATTCGAAAAAGTTTTTACATTTTTGCAAAAATCATTCCTTGTATAAAATTGACATTTTGCACGTACATGGACGGCTTTACCACAACAAAAACAAACGATATTTCTTTTTCTATTATTACTGTTCCAGTTGTTGTTGTTGTTATTATTGTAATAATTTTTTTTAAGCCCCTTGTTTTTAATATCATAATTCCTAGTCTGATAGGTTTGAGGGATTGGTTTTCTGAATTTTTTAAATGACGTTTTCAGTTGCATCACGTTATTTCCTTGATTTTGGTGGGTTCATATTTTTTCAGTTTCTTCATAACTACGTAACGCAATTTTAAACTCAGTGAAAGTTAATTTTTTATCTTTTTTAGTTATATCTGTCGTGAATGGTTTGAATGTCGGTGGTAATCCCTTTAAAACCATGGGTGTTAGCAGTCTATCTGAGATAGTCTCACCTGCCAATTTTAAGGCATTTTTAACATTCTCAGCTCGTATAATATAATCTGTTACAGATTCATTTTCTCGTCTCCTTAACGCGGTCAGTTCAGTATATAAAGTAATAATTTTAGGCTTACCTTTTGACAAGTAGTGTTCTCGCAAAATTCGTAGAGCTCGTCGTCCATTGTCCTTGGCTTCTCTCATTATCAAAGACAGACTCCTGTCATCCAGGCATTGTGTTAATTCGGCGAACACGGTCGCATTTCTTTCCATAAAATCATCATCTTCTTTCTGAATGATGTCTTGAAGTTTTTGTATTCTAAGGTAGCCTAAGAACTTGATTTCCCATAATTCATACTTGGTTTCGTTTCCGTCAAAATACAGTCGTAATCTGGGCTCGTAACCAATGTTGACCATGTTTGCCGTAGTCTCTGAATATGGAATCCAGTGAAGTCCGTAATGTGTTCAATATCAGAGTTTGGCAGTGAAGATTCAGAGAAAGTAGCGGCTGTTAAGTAATTCTTTAAGTCTTCGATATCAGGTTGGCAGTGAGGATAATTTGGGAGAAAAAACAAAATGGCTGCCTTTATACACGTCGCATTGAATATTTTGAGCTTTCTGATTGGTTAACCCTTCTATTGGTGGACTATAAAATGAGTCAGCTCATTTTGGCTAGCTCACTAGTACTGAAAGCTACCCAAAAATTCCAACAAATGGTCCCACTATAAATGTTCACTCTTAACATTAAGATCCCTCTTAATATTAAAATACTAATTGCTTATGTAACCTGATGTGTGGGGAAATTTTCCAGTATCCTCATTTTTTAAAAGTAGAATCTTAATACAAAATAGAAAACTTTTTTTTTAACCCATTTGCCTCTACATAATCTTATCCAAAATTCCGCATAATGGAGAAACTTCCACAACTCAACCGTCTTCATGGAGCTGATGAAGTTTCCCACCCACTATGTTTATGAAATAGCTTCGATGAGGTTACATAGACAAATAGATTGAGTAGCTATGGATAGTCCTTTGGGGCCGACGATGATAACCATTTATTGTTTTTACAAGCAAGATTTACTTGCACGCATTAAAGGACCTAATTATTATGTTAGATATGTCGAAAACATCTTCTGTATGTCCGTTAATGTGGTTGAGGCTAAGGTATTTTACCAAGAACTGAACACATTGAACCTGCGATTGCACGTGGAAAGAAGAACAATGTTTTTTCCCTTCAAGGTTTCTTACATCGGTGCACTCGAAACTAACCTTTAGGATTTATATATACCGTTGGGATTCCTTTTGCTCAACCCAGCAAAAGATTAATCTTGAATTATTAGATCCTATTAATTTGCTCCGAAATAAAATTAAGTCCATAAACTGAATTTATTAAAAAAGTTCTGAGCGAAAATGAATACCTGCTGAATAATGCAGAGGTAGCATTCTGTATAATATGTTACAAATTGTTACATCTAAGCTCCCAAAATGTCCGGTCGATTTGTATATGCCGTTGATTGAGTACGAGGTTTACTAGGCAAATTTCTGTGTAAGTGAAAAACTTTTAACTGTCTTCCACTCCACGTATTATCTTTGATGCCTGACCAATTTAGACCGATCCAGAAAGATGTTTTAACTTTCCATCGTATCAGTTCCATATTTTATCAATTCAAACGTCAGTGTGAGTTTGGATATTAACTATAACATATATATCATATATATATATATATATATTATATAGATACAGATATGTAATATCTACACTCAGAATGATGATGTCGCTATGGGCAAGCTTTTATTCCCTGATTGTTACATGACCCTTCTCGAAATCAAAATATTTAATAAATCAAATAAACATTTTGTGTATAAGAAACAAAGCGAAAGCGAAAGAAGTATTAAAAAGAACAATAAATTTAATTTTTCTATCAGTAAGTTGTCACCGAATAATCGATGTTGCTCTTCGCAAAATGTTGGAAAATATAAAAAATGATCACAGCGTCCATCCGAATTTGAGTGTTTAATGGATCTGAATGAAATGTATTCACTGGAGGCGCCGATTGACGAACACTGATTTTATTTCATTCGTGTGTGTGATTTTTAAAATCTTTTAGTTCTTGTCTTTTTTTTTTTTTCTTTTTTTGTGAGAATTTGTTAAAACAGATCCTCGCCTTATCTTTTCTCCATTTCTCCCATTTTTATTTTTCTGTTTCCTATTTACATTCCGCATCATTTCCGTGTGTCATGAGTTTATGCTACAATAGCAGTAGCACACACAGGCCATTGGCTGTAGTGGATATATATGCAGTAGCAGCAGCTAACAGGCACCTTTAAAAATCTGTTTTCTAAAAGAAATTCTCTCCATATTTTTTCGCCTTTACGTAGGGTCACAGTCTGTTTAGAAATGTCGGTATCTGGACACGCGCTGTATTGTTAATGGGTTTACTTTTCCCACAACCAGACTTTATTTCTTATTTTATTCTATGTAATAAATATTTGATATTCTGCGTGTGTCTATGCACGCGCACACAACAGAAAATCTTTTTTAAAGCTAAGAGTAAAAAACAAAATTACTAATAAACTGAAGATTAAAATTAGGAACAAAATTACTGCGACTTTCTTTTGTTTGCGAAATTGTAACATTTGACTTTAAGTGTAGAAATTTTCTTTTTTCTCTTTAATATTTTAGTCAATGATGTTCGAAAAAATGTACAATAAAGCAATCAATTTTTAATATTTTTAGAAACAAGTAATCGCTTTAATGCGACGCTGATTCCATGAAGCAGACATCGTGAACCGGAACCCGAGTCGAGGCACAGATGAGACAGTATTCGTATGGCGTGTAGGACTTCAATTTGAGAGAAGGCGAGTGTCTCGTTCCGTCAAACGAGACCATATTGGAGAAAATAGTGAGTTCTGCCGAGGTACATCGTACGATACGTGCAGTTGTGATAGAACGAACGAAAGAAGCGGATACAAGGCAGAGAACGACAATAAATACTGAGAAACGGGTGTAGAGTGGAGAAACGCCAAATCTGAAATTGCGTCCCACAACAGAATCGCTAATTTCTTTTGATCACATTCCATTTGACATGCAAGCAAACGCTACAAATGACAAACACCAGATGGAGACCAGATAAAAGAAAGAGAGAGAGAATCATTGGTAGAGCTCGTCTAATTACCTGGAAATCGCAAGTTCAATTCGTGCATGAAAAAGTGCAGAAGTATACATTGAAAGTTTTGAAATTCCGAAGAACATCAGATACTGTGAGTAAAGGACTAAGGACAATATATGTAAAGACTTCTGTTTTCTGTTTAATATATCCAGAATGTTACCGAGTGTAACGAAAACCTGAGGGGAATCAAATTATTGCAGCATTACACACACGTGCGTGCCCGCGCGCGCACACACACACACACACACACACACACACACACATATATATATATATATATATATATATATATATATATATATAAAAGAAGTTAATGACCAGAGATAAATTAGACCAGGAAATAGTAGTATTTAAAAATGTGTTCCCGTTGCATACATACTAAAAGGTTCCTTTTGAGTTCATTTGAAGTGGGATAAAAAAAACGTATTGTTGGTAATTTTACTATAAACATGTATTTTTTTATACTTTTATAGTGTTTTGTTTTTGTTTGGTGGTTCATTATTTGCCCATATCTGGGACCTTAACAAGTGATGCCACTCCGAATTAGGGTGGGCCTGGGAACAACAGCAATTAAGAGGTTGTTCCACGCTCCTCAAAACCTCCAATCTCCCGATCAGAGGTCTTGCTGCCGTTTGGTTATTTTTGTTCAAGTACTTTCGAATTTCGCAGTCATGATTAAGAACCGATGTGGTGTTTGAGTGGTAGTTAGGATTCCTTTGTTTGCATTCTGGTAATCTTTGTGACTCTAGACGTTTGAAATGATTTAACGTGACGAGATATATAATGGCTATTGGGGACGAAGCCACACAAAGAGAATGCCTTTTATTTATTTATTTTAATTAATTAATTTTTTATAATACTGATATAACATGGGTGCACATTAATCATATCATATGTCATTCAAGATACCATCTCCCGTGGTGAATTATATTTTATTTAATGTGGGCTGTTTATTTTGTATAATAATAGCTTCCCAAGTGTTGAGTCTTTCCTTGCATTGGTTGCCATAGAGTTTTTTGGTGATATCTACTAATATTTGTGTTATATTGATACTTATATTTTGGTCATTCATGATATGCAGATTGATGTGTGTACGGATTGTAATGAGTTTCGATAGGGGACAGGTCACTCTTAGAGAGAGTGTGGTGTATGTGTGCCCAATGTAAGTATTTAATGTTCTTTTCTATTTTAAGTGTTATATATGCAATCTCTCATGGGGTATGTGAATTCCTAGACAATATTATTTTCACAGGGATTTATGAGGCTTCGTGTTGTTGGTAATAATTAAGTCGGATGTTTTAAACTTTTTATAGAAGATGATAAATCTTAGGTGTTCGTTTAGATCGTTAAGTGATATGTAAGCCTGAGTTATGTCTCTATAAGACAGTGGTCACTACCAGCGGAAAACAGAGAGCCCCGGCAAAGGCAAAGACAGGAAGAGTGACGAGACCGCTTCTCAGCAACGAATGAGAAAACGCCCGTTAGACTGTTCACCTCCCCACCTCACCTCGTTTCATCTCTTGCTCGCTTGGTTACAGTAGGTTACAACCAGAATAAAATGTATCTATTCCTACAACAGTCTCCTGGTTTTATTTCGTGGATGACGATTTGACCAATTATTTTTAGTTATTTTTAAACCACAAGCGTTTGACTGAAAGAACCTGGACTCTGAGAATGAACCTGGTATCTGGTATGAACTGCAATGCAACGCAAGAAAATTGGTCCGAACCATAAAAAAAATGTTAGGAATTTAAAAAAAAAAAATGAAATTAAACAAAGACCACTAAAAAAGATTTTTTTAATATGTATGTGTGTGTGTGTGTGTGTGTGTTTGTGTGTGTGTGTGTGTGTGTGAAGAAATATAGTTTTAAGGTGTGCTATATTTATGGGATAAAGTGCTCAATATCAGAGATAGAGCATATGTAAATATAAAAGTGAACATTGAAGTCAACACTCAGAGGCGACAGGCTGTCTCATGCTGCTCGCAATTGTCAGGCCACAAATGCTGGATTTTTACTCGGCTATTTATATATATGGGTCAGTGGTGCATTGTGGGTAATCTGTTCTGGCGGTTATTTTTGCGGGAGTGGCTTGTTTGTTTATTTTTTTGGGTAATTCATTTTACTTGTTTTTCATTTTATATTATTTATTATTTTATTTAGTCTTTTGATGATTTATTAACGTAGTAAAAAATTTCGGAGAGGGAATTTGTTTAGGTCGCTTATTTAATAGTTTGTTTTGGTCTAGGAAGATAAAGCTATTTATTCGTCCAGTGTTTAGATTGATTGTCGTAGTCTATTCTGTTATTTTAGCGGGTGGACTGTTTTTAATTTATTTATTTGAATTGATTATTTTTACTTGTTTTTGCTTATTTATGCTTATTTTTATTAGTTCTAATGGTTATTTTATCGGGGGCGATTTGTTACTTTGTTCATTTATTTATGTATTGTGATTAATTTTTATTATTTTTATTTTGTATATTTTTATTTATTCTATTTGGTTTTCGATATTTGAGTCACGTAGTGATGTTTTTTTATCGATATATAGCAGTTATAGATATTTTTACGTCCAACTTTTAGATTGGTTGTTGTAGTCAATTCTGACGGTTATTTTGGTGGGATTGGTTTGTTAATTTGTTTATTATTATTTAGTTTATTTACGTATTTGGGTTGATTTTTTTTAGTTGTTTTTATGTATTTTATTTTTCTTATTTTTCTTTATTTTATTTTGTCTATTTTAACGGTAGTGGTTTGTTAATTTGTTTATTATTTGTTTCGGTTAATTTGTTTTAATTGATTTTTATATTGTTTTGTTTTTTGTATTTATTCATTTCAGTTTTAGATTTTTAAGTAACGTAGTAAAAATTTGTTTTCACGTCTGCATTTTGAGATGAGCTCAGATCGTTTATTTAGTAATTTATTTTTGTCTGAGAAGGTAATAATAGCTATTTTTTCCTCCAAGTAAAGCTTGCAGGTTTTTTGATTGATTGTTGTAGGCTGATGATCTTTTCCTTATTTTCCATTATATTTTTGGTGTGGTTTGTGTTTTGTTTTTAATTTCCCAGATGTACTTGGATATATATGTAAACCCTCAAATAAACAACCCGATATCAAATATATTTAATTCAATTTAGAAACAAACAAATAAATATAAATATATTTCATAATTAATGAAATGAAAGTCGACAGGATAGCACAAACTGACACGTGAAATCGCAATACTCGGAAATACCCGGTATAATATCTACCTCTACGTAAAGATACGATACTTTTAAAAAGCGACATAGCACTCACCGACGCGTGAAGACGCGACTCTCGAAAATGTCCAATTAAAACAATTGGGTATATGCATAGGAACAACCTTATTAACGCAAAAATAAAACTCCATGCTAATGACTTATGAAAACCGAAAGACTTTGGACAGTTTATATTTTCCTCGGCCCCCGCCCCGCCAAAATGGGTCGAACCGTAGAAAAATTAAACAAAAATATATCAGAGAACTTTCTTTATTCTTCAAATATCGAAGATAAAGCGTTTAAAGCGTTGTATATACAGTGTGGACACAGAAATCAACGCTGCATGGTAATTGGCTGTTTCCTACTTTAAGCCATCATCAGAATAAATGTTGATTTCTGTGAGAGGTAGAGAGAGTGGGAACAGAGGGATAGGGAGGCAGTGCATTTGTTGGTGGGTTTATGTATATATATATATATATATATATATATATATATTGCATAAATTTATAGTGTATAAGAGCAAAAGTTATAGGCAATCATTTTCTGAAACTTAGAGACTGAATATACAATTGAAAAACGTTTTTTCTTAAATATCTTTATAAATGCTTAATAATGTGATTCTTTTTATTAACTTCTAACGCCGACGCTAAAGCTATTGTTGCAAATTACTAGTGATCAATATGATTTTAAATAAAAATATAGTAAAAAATTTAATTTCATCATTCGAAGTGAATTATTTTAAATTTCAATTTGTATGAAAACATCTGAAAATGTTGTCTTTGTGTGTACGACGTGAATACTGTGTTAATGTAAACAGAAATGAATATTTGTGCATCTGTTCGTTATGTTGTTTGTTGAGAAGGGAAAATTCTGATTTTCTGTATTTCAAAAAAACAAAAAAAAAACATGTTGCCCTAACGCGAAGACGGGTCGAGCAGAAAATACTGCGTATTATATTTTTGAATCAGGAAGTAATTTATATTTTTATTTGTTTTCTCAAGTACCTCATTGCGTGTTTCTCTTGAAATGTTTACATCTGAAGACTTCTTTATGGCTGCGCGTGATTTTAGGACTTCTATAAACGAGAATGATAAATACTCAGGTGTTTTAGTAAAAGCTCTGCTTCTCTCTCCCCCACTTCTAAGCATCTCTCTCTCTCTCTCTCTCTCCCTATATATATATATATATATATATATATATATATATATATATATATATATTTAGTTCGATTGGTGTTAGTTTGTGACCAGGGTTTCACTCTATTTGCAATCGTCAGACAAACTGATTAATCTTTAAATTTTAGATTTATATATGGCTGAGTATATCGGTGTTTTTTTATGGTAGTGGGAGGAAAAATTGTCGTCGGAAACTCACCCATACTTGCGCAAACATACATACACGCACGTTTACTCACTGACGTGCGCAGACATACATACACGCACACTCACTCATTAGAGCTCACACAAACATATATATGTGTGGACAGTGTGGGACCGAGCACATAAGCGCATGCATGTGTCGTTTCGTATAGACGTACGAAATTGGTCGCTGCATTCAATGGAGTGTCATCACGCAGGTCGTTCGTTTATTTTGTTCGGTGAATAATGTTTTCTCGCACACACGTATGTACACGTGTTCATACATCTATCCGTGTGTGAATATTTTTTATGATGGGGTCTGTGTAAGACTATGGTAGGTAAAATTGCGATTATATTTAATGTTTAATGCTGTTTTGTTATTTTAAAGCCGGTTATTTGCTTGTTTTTTGGCGATTGCACATATGTAAATGGTAGACACTCTAGATTGTGATACTTATTAGTATTTATGCAATGGTATTAATTTTGTTGGGGGCTGTGTGTGGCAACGGTAATTGTGATTCGGTAGTAATGGTGGGGAGAGCGGGTGATGGCAATAACAATTGTAGCAGCAAATAGTTATTGTAAAGTGGTAGAAGTGATTGTAGCAATGGTGGTGGAATGGTAATAAAATTAATTATAATTATTATGATGGTAGATTGAACTAGAAAATAATTGATTGTGTTATGGTGTCAGTGGTTTCTCTTTTCATATTGCGCATATGTAAATGGTAGAAATTCTAATTTATAATATTTACTAGTATTTATGCGGTGGTATTAATTTTGGGGGAAGGGGAAGTGAATATAATTGGACTGTTACAGTAATGGTAATTGTAGTGCAGTGGTAATTGTGGTCTAATGCGGCAATGGTAATTGTGATGCGGTAGTAATGGTGGGGGAGCAGGTGAGCGACTAATTGCGTAAGTATGTACGCAATGACACATGGATGCGCACATGTGCTCGGTCAGACACTGTCCACATATGTTTATGTTTGTGTGAGCTATAATGAGTGAGCGTGCGTGTATGTTTGGGTACGTAAATGAGTAAACACGCCTTTATGTATGTTTGCGTAAGTATGAGAGTTTCCGACGAAAATCTTTCCTCCCACTACCATAAAAATACCGATAAACACAGAATATATAAATCCAAAATTTAAAAATGAATCAGTTTGTCCGACGATCGCAAATAGCGTGAAACCCAGGTCACAAACTCACACCAATTCAACTAAATATGTTAGCTCTATCATGGATATTGAGCGCTTTCCAATAAGTGTCGCGCATAATATAATATATAAATAATATATATATAAATTACATATATATATATATATATTTATATACACACATTATATATATATATATATATATATATATATATATATATATATATAAACGTGAACATTTAAGTCAACACTTAGAGACCAAAGACTGTTTCATGCTAGATGCAATCATCAGGCCAATCATTGTTGAAGAAACGTCTGACTTCAACGTTGAAACAAAATGTACAATTTTGTAGTGGATATTTGCATGTTCTAATGTAAAAGTGTGTAATATATATATATATATATATATATATATATATATATATATATATGATAAAAATATAGCTTTAAGGTTTTCAAATTTATGGGTAAAAGTTCTCAGTATCAGAGAGAACGTATGTAATGTATATATATATATATATATATATATATATATATATATATATTAAAGGTAACATATATATATATATATAGATATATATTAAAGGTAACATATATATATATATATATATATATATATATATATATATATATATAGTGCAGGTAATAAAATTAAATGTTTTTATATACGTTTTTTGTACGGTACTTGACTCTTGACGTTAGAATTTATCAGTTCTTCATGCAGAAAATAACACTTCAGCTGCTTTGGTTAAGTCTGGCACGAGGCTTATGTCGAAGGTTCTCTCCAGGCAGCAATCACATGATATCAGGTAGCGCGGCTGTCTCTCATCTCAGCGTTTGTAACAACTGTTTTTGACCGCTTCGATTCCTTGCATTTATTCACATTCACCTAAAACCGACGGGGAGCATGACGCTGTTAAGAGATTCTGTGTTTCCCCTATTTTCCAACAAGAGCTCTTTTTGTTGTCTGGCTCTGGGAAATTAATTACATTTCCATATCGGGAAGATACACAGGTATCGATCTGCCCCAATAGCTTCCTCCTTTTCTTATTGGCATCTCACACCAATACTGCCCAATAGGTGAGGGCAATTCTGCCACCTTCCTCGGTATTTCACCTGCGCCCGCCACCGTGGCTACCTCACGGCCAATCTAGCTCCCGGCCATTTGGCGTGGCTTAACTTATGGTTATTAATTAAAAAATTATCAGTTCAAATTTTGCTTACGCAAAATTTTCCCATCCTGGTCTTGTTCAAAATCAGATATTTACCAGAGCGCTCTTCAGTCAGCCATTCGCACCAACACTGTCAGGATCATTGCACTGCAACCACAAAGAAACTCTATTCTCAGGTTTTGGTTACAGATCAAATCTTATCCGTACTACGTATTTTGTGTTTTCGTAACCGGTACATTTGAACTGGGTCATTAATCAGCTGTCAGCATAAAGATCTCCACGTGGCTTCTCGTGGTAATATCGCTTTTCCTTAAGTAATTTTTCTGGTTTTTGAGGACTAAGCTATTTTTTAAAAATAGAAATCTTTATTCTTTCTCTTGGTCTGTTCATCGTTCTATTCCTTAACCCTCTCTTTCCATTTAGCAGCGCTAAATAGTGTCACAAAATGATCTTTGCATAAAATGAATAAAACCAAGCTGAATATGACAATAACATTTATACAGTAGATACATATATTTATATGTTGAAAATGAATGTTCTTTGTTGTAGCCATGAAGAGACCAGTAGTTCGATGTGATTTGTTGCAAGTGAGTCTGCAAAGTTCACAACTATTTGTTGCAAGTGAATCTGCAAAGTTTTTATGTGATTTTGTTTCAAATAAGTCTGCAAAGTTCGAAGTTATGTACGCCAATATGTGTGTGTGTGTGCGTGTGTGAAACACACGCTAATAAAACACAGTGAACAAAGAGAAACTAGGTTAGGGTTAAACTTAGTTAACTGGCGCATTGCTATAGTAACGTGAATTGTGGCCAGGCCTGTTCGCTGACTGTTCCGTTTCTGATCTGTGGCTGACTGTTCTTTTTCAGGTATAGCCTTGACTGTTGCTGACAAGCCGTTTTTATGGATTATGGCAAGTCGGTGGCCGACTCATGAATTCTATCTGAGTTCCGCGTAGGAATGTACTCAGTAACTCAAGTCCTGACCTACTTCCATGGCATTTAGAGTTTAACCGCGCAGACGTCGTAGAGAGGGCATCACGTGACTTGTTATATCCAATTAGTTTCCAGAAACCACTTATTTAATTTTGGAGCTGTGTTTTTTTACAGAATTGTAAAGTATTTTCGTATCTACTCATTTTTTAGGATTTATTTGAAGGCGTCTCTTATTTGTTTGCGCTTCACTTATTGGCCGTAAAGTATAGTAGCTTATATCCTATAAACTGTAACCAAGGTTTGAACTGCATTCTATAAATCAAAAATTATGGTATATTACAATTTCACTTATATTCATATCATTTTTGTTGTTTTAATTTCCTTTCCTTTTCCTAAATAGTATATACGGCACTTGGCCAGTCGGGTGATCATTAATGTCTAATCTGCGGAAATCTGTTTTTACAGATTCCAACAGTATTTTCACAGAAAATAGGAATTGCATTCGAGACTATTGAGTAGAGACAGTCCTTTCTAACAACATGACACATGAATAAAGACACCTGTTCGCAACTTACATTAGTTTTTCTTTTCAGAATCGGAAATAAGGCATAAGGCATAGAACATGCTTCTATTTAGTTAACATATTCTCTTTTCTTTAAGTAAAAACATAATTTCCGTCTTTTTAATTTTTTCCACCATGTTTATTTTCCTTTATTATAAATGTTTGGTTATATGTCTGTTTCGCCGGTCATATACTACCCAGGCCTCTCAACATTTATTTAGCAATCCAATATATATTTGGTATATATATACTCGTAGTCGTCATGAGTTCAAGCACTCATGACGACTGGGAACCAGAGAATGCAGCTCCTCGGAGAAATTGCCATGAAAGTATTTGTAAAACAGAGAGAGAGAGAGGCAACGACGCGTCTGTGAGAAAG
Organism: Acanthosepion lycidas; assembly: GCA_963932145.1. Lineage (NCBI taxonomy): Eukaryota > Metazoa > Mollusca > Cephalopoda > Sepiida > Sepiidae > Acanthosepion > Acanthosepion lycidas. The sequence continues at coordinate 135,351,663 of OZ010579.1, read as the reverse complement.
TGACTGTAGACGAGATGCCAGAGCAGGGCCAATTATATTGCATATATTTGCCTCTGGAGCCTATCAAGAACCCCGAGGCAAACAGAAGGGGCTCCAGACCATATATGGCAGCAATACTCCATGCAAGGGCGAATTGTTGATTTGTAGATCTGGAGGATCGATTCCGGGGAGAAAAATATCCTGGCGCGGCACAGGGAGCCAACTTTCTTTGCGGTGGACGAAGCAATTCACTCAATGTATTTGTTCCATCTCAGGTCAGCCGTGAACGTGAGACCGAGCAGCCGCAGAGAGTTGCTCTCGAGAAGTTGAGCGTCAGACATTCTAATGGAGGGCAGGGAAGGATCTCTGTGGTGATTAATAGAGAGCAGTTTTGTTTTTGAAGCATTAAAGTTGACCAGCCAATTCCTGCTCCAGTTCACAACCGATTGGAGGTCCTTTTCGAGACACACGGCCAGGTTAGTTTTGTCAGTAACACTAGATTTGTTTTTGAGGCAGGAATAAATTGTGGTGTCATCCGCGTAGATGCCAACTTGGGAATTCCTGACCTTAGTTTCGAAATGCAGTAAAATATTTTGCTTATTGAAAATATTAAGTTTAATTTAAATTAAATGCTTCATGAATGATTTTTAATTTCTAAAAATCATTTTAACCATCAGTAACACGTTTTCTATGGAATTACCGATGTAAAACTATTTATCATATATATATATATATATATATATATATATATATATATATATATATGCAATTTTTATATATATTATTTATATATTATATATGCGCGCTACTTATTGGAATGCGCTCAATATCAGTGATAGAGCTAACATATTTGATGTGAGTTCTGCCATCGTCAGACAAACTGATTAATTTTTGAAATTTTGGATTGATTTATGGTTGCGTATATCAGTGGTTTTTGTAGTGGGAGGAAAAATTGTCGTCGGAACGTCACTCATACGTACGCAGACATGCATACACGCATGTTCACGCATTGCAGCTCACACAAACATAAACATATATGAACAGTGTGGGACTGAGCGTATATGCGCATCCACGTGTCATAGCGTTTGGTTTAAATTGTGATAATAGGTATATCTGCATTTTAAATATTTCTGATCTTATGTTTAGTAATTTCTTTTGTTGGGTGCGAAAAATTATTACTACCTTTTCGTGTAGGTAAAGTAGACATTTCTTTGTTAAGTTGTTGTAGGCAGGTGCGTTTTTCAAAATTTCCCAGCTTATTCTTGGTGTAATATTTCTGTCTGTTGCCATATGTATGTGGATAGTGTAGTGCTGTTTGAGTATTTTCTGTCGGAGAATGAGTGGTTGTGTTTTATTTTCTTGAATGGTCCCTAGGTGGCACCGATGTAGTACATTGCGTTGTTGTTTGCACTTACCTTAGCCTTATATATTATATTCGTTTGTTGGCAGTTCCCTTGAAGTGGACATGTTTTATTTCTGCAGTTGCATTGAAGTTCCTTGATTCCGTTATTGCAGGTTGTTTCTTTTTTGTTATGGTTTTTTATTATTTGTGTTACATCTTTGTGCAGCTGTAACTAATTTTTGCTGAGCAGTTTGTTGTAGGGAAGTGCTTTTCTATTAAGTTTAGGAATGTCCCCTTTATATTTGTTTTATTGTATGGTGGGTTAAACCAGATAATGTTTCTTTTTCTATTTTTGTGTTTCGGTTGTGGAGGTGTGTATTGTAGTTGTTGTGTGTTTAGTGCGTCGTCATATCACGTTTTCTTGTTATTGAAAATGTCTATGTTTGATGAGTTTTCAGATAGCCTGAGGCTGATAGATATGGGTATTTGCTTGATGATTGAAGGTGGATGGTTGGAGGATGTGTGTACGCAAGTTGGGGTGTCATTATCTTTTTTGTATGGTTCGTATGTATTTTTGTTCAGGTTGAGAGTGACATCTAAGAATTTTACTGTTCTTGTACCTGATTTATTTCTATGTTAAATCCAATTGTTTTTAGAGCGTTTACTATTTTTTTTCTAAATCTGTCTAATTTGGGGCCATTGGGTTCTCTTATCAGAATAAGGCCGTCATCTCTATATACGCCCGTGTCTTTTTTCTCTAGAATCCTGGCTAGATATGAGAGGATGAGTATACTTACTAATTCACAATTTGATCCATCATAGCTACCCATTATTACTTCAAATAGGTCGTAATTTTGTTTTTTTTTGTCCATGGTTCATTATTGTGGAACAACGAAGATTTACGGCAGTGCTTGATTATTTTAATATCACCGTCTGTAATTTTTACATGTTGTTGGTCTAGTTGTATAGCGTCCTTCAATATGTTTTCTGTGGTGGATGGGTAGAAATTCACTATGTCAAGGTTTTTTGTTGTTTTTTTATTGCTGTAAAGCAGTTGACGACAGCTTTGGTATTTTTCCATTGGTTAAGTTCTAATTTTTCCCTTTGATGTTAATATTTTCTAATGTTTTTACTGACTTTTCATATTTCGCTTTTCACAGGGTTGATTAGATGGAATGTGGGTTTTTTCTCGAAGTTGGTTCTGGGGTCTCTTATCCCAACATTCCCACTATTTTATCAGCACAATTACCGTTGCCGCATTAGTCCACAATTATACTTCCTAAACAGAAAAATTAATACGACCGTATTAATAACAGTAAGTATTATAAATTCGAGTTTCTACCATTTGCATAAGCGCAATCGCCTAAAACAAGCAAATAACCGGCTTTAAAATAATAACAATGTGAGCAACAATGCGTGAACGTGCGTTTATGTATGTCTGCGTATGTATGAGTGGCATTCTGACGACAATTTTTCCTCCCACTACCATAAAACATCGATATACGCAACCATAAATAAATCCAAAATTTAAAAAGTTAATCAGTTTGTCTGACGAGCGCAGAGAGTGTGAAACCCGCGGTCACAAACTATAAACTATATATATATATATATAAATAAAGAAATATAGTCTTAAGGTGTGCTATATTTATGGAATAAAGTGCTCAATATCAGAGATAGAGCGTGTGTAAATATAAAAGTGAACATAGAAGTCAACACTTAGAGGCGACAGTCTGTTTCATGCTATATGCAATCGTCAGGCCACATATGCGGCCTGACGATTGCATATAGCATGAAACAGACTGTCGCCTCTAAGTGTTGACTTCTATGTTCACTTTTATATATATATATATATATATATATATATATATATATATGTAACTATACTCGTTTCGAAAAACCCTCGAATTTTTGATTTGCCAATAATCAAATCAATCTCGAGGGAAAAAGGTTTAAAAAAAAGAAAGAACTAGAAACATGAAAGTCTGTCAAAAAAAATCGCACAGATACAGGTTTGAAGCCCAAAGAAAAAAACCCGATACGAGTAAACAACTAACAAAAGAGCTCAATACAGCCGTAGCGCAGACCTAGATAAACCTAGTGAACCAGACAAACTTACCCAGGTTTCACCTAAGCGCATCGTTAGGGAAAGCTGGCTCAATCATTTCCCTAACGATCCGCTTAGGTGAAACCTGGGTAGGTTTGTCTGGCTCACTAGGTTTATATATATATATATATATATATATATATATATATATATATATATATATATATATATGCACGCACTCACAGACGCATATATATCATATAGTGTGGCATTTTGAATTTTAAGGCTGAATTGTCCACGATATATATCTTTAAAATATTTTTGCTCTCAAAGACAATATTTTACTTCAGTGGATATCGTTGTATCTGTTTCTATGATGGGTCGAGAGCAGCACATTAAACTGAAACATTTTTTGTGTAAGAAAATACAGGGCGGTGATGGATTTCTTATTCACTAAAATTACGTTTTCAATTCAATAATCACCCTTAACTTTGATTCACCAATTTGCTCAGTTCTGTATTTGTCATTTAAACGGAAAATTGTAATAACAAAGTTCCGATGGCAAATTCATTATTCAAGTGTATAACTTTGTTTTGTTTTAACTTCATATGCCACCACTTATCTCTTATTTCTTCGGTTCCCTGTCGGCAATCACTATATGATTAATGACAGCTTACATTTTACGTGTTCTTTATTTGATTTGATTTTTTTACAGTAAGGTTCATTCTATACAAGGCCCGGGTGCCACTTGAGGTAGAGGGTTACGTTAAAGGGTAGTTCATATGGATAGAAGATGATAATGGTTAACTCTAGACTTGAACAACTTAACATTGTATTGATCAAGGAAACATCCTCTTGTGAGTCTGTTTCACAGGCCAGTGGTTCGCGGGAAGAAGTTGCCTGTGTGGAACTTCTCGCCGATAAAATACGGAGAGAATGTGAGTGGTTTGTTACTATGTAAGTTATATGGGGAGCCCTAGACGTGAAGGTTAAATCTGGTGGAACCAAGGAATTTAGTTTGTCCGAGCACTTACCAATGGAAGTAGTGATAGGGCAGTTAGAGACTCGCTACATCCTGCATGTGAAAGAGAGGTTTGAGTGTGGAAAATAATTCTTCTTCAACAAGGATTCAAAGAGGCTTTTGAACTTTGTCAAGACTTGAAAGTGAGGATTGGGAAGATCCTGCCAAAATATGGCAACAATACTCCATTTTTGGCCTGATCTGGCTCCTCTAAAGGTAGAAAATAGGATGATAGTCAAGGACTTAATGTCGCGGTACAGGGAGCCAATATCTTTACCCGCATCTTTAGCGATGGATCGTATATAAGAGTTCCACTTGAGATCCCGTGTAAGTTTGCGGCCCAATATTTTCTTAAGGCACGGAGCCTCCTTGAGCGGACATCCGTTCATTGTGACTGGCTCGGGATCTAATCGGCAGTGATAAAATGTAACTAGTTTGGTTTTTTAAGCAATCAATGTAAGCGACCAGTTTTTCCCCACTGGAAAGTTAGTGTTAGATCGGAAGAGAGGTCAGCTTACAATCTCTGATAGTCAAGACTTAGAAGTGCATATATCGTCGTATCATCGACATAGATGTTTACAAATAATCGGAGTATTCTTAGGCAGATCATTTATGTAAATCGAAAAAGAGAGTTGGTTCGAGATGTGACCACTGAGAGACGCCTGCGTTGACCGCCTCGGACGACTGGCTGATAATAACTACCTTCAGGGATCTACCTGTCCGGAAGGATTTTATACTTGTGAAAACCCTTCCAGTGATTCCATAGTTGGAGAGCTTGTGTAGCAAACCTTAGCAAACCTCGTCACACAGAAAGTTGTTCGTATCTAAGGGCTCGACAACCTTGTTAATTAAAGCCTTTTAAAATTTATGATACTAAGGCGGCTAATGGGTTTCTATACTGGAAGGAGGTCGCTCGACCGCGTTCTTGAAAACCGGACATAAGCTTGCCCCATTCCACAGACTTGGGAAAGATTGCTCCAAGCAGCAGTTAACTAACTTTGCTAAAATCGGGGATAATTTTGGGTTGATATTCCTAAGGATGACCACTGGAATTTTGTATGGGCCAGTGGCTTTTTTCGGATCGAGGCTTTTGCTAAGTCTAGAGACTTCTATTACTGAAATGAATATATTACTGAGATTGTGTTCAGTGAGATGTGGGTAGTTGGGGAGAGGATGGCCTTTGTCATCTAACGTTGAGTTTGAGTCAATGATTGAGGCGAAGAGCTTCGCCTTATCTGTCGAGGAAGATATGACCTCGGGACCATTTATAATAGAGGACACAGCTGCCTGGCTTCTGTTCATAATTTGGTTGGTGATCTTCCAGAATTCGTGAGATCCAATTTCTTTCTTTTCAACCTTGCGCGTAAATGCACTTGACGTTTTCCAGAAATTAAAGCGGTTGCAGGCGGTTCTGAAAGAAATAACGGACAGATTACTCTGCTCCATGCGATAGGTATTGAAGTAGTGTTTCTGGTGAGTTATGGCTGCAGCGCATTCCGTGGGGAACCAAGGCTGACTGTTTGGTTTCTGATGGAATTTTTGGGGAATATAAAACATTTTGTTTCGGAAAGGATCCATTCGGAGATTATAGCAGCAGTTTTGGGTGCAGTATGTTTAAAGAAGATTGAGAGAAGAGTTTCCGTAAACTATCCCAGTCTGACTTCGTATAACGAAAGACCAGTTTATGTAACGGCAAATCATTGGTTTGGGACCAATCTGGAGACTGACTAGGGAATGGTCTAACGTGTTTATTGGGTGTAAAACTTTGCTAAGCATTTGTCAAGGCAGGATGTTAGAAAAAAGTCAAAGTTCACCTGCTGCCCCGTCGCGTCCGGGACCCGGGTGGGTTAGTTCATAGGTGATGGAGAAGTCTCTGCAGTATCTGCCATCCTCATCGGTTGTGTGGTGAACAGTGACGTTACCGTATATGTGAAAGCTGACCGAAGGAAATTCGGTGAGAATATTATCAATCCTTTTTGATTTTCGATTGATTACCGACCCTTCATCCTGAGGACGATACAGAGCATGTGGTACTATGGATAAGTGCCACGCGGAAACACATATACGAAATATCAGGGTCTTCTTTTTTTGAGTCCCTGACACAGGGAAACCCGTCCTTGATGTAGGCACCATGGCCGTGATTATATAGATGGTCATATTTTGTTATAATGGGTGAGTCCCCCGGGAGTGCGAGCTCTTGCAATGGGGTATTTTAGCTCTTCGTAACTTTTTTTTTTTTTTTTTTTATCAATGAAGATGCTGTCAAAAACACGAAAACAGAACGTTGTTGTTGCATCTTAGATATGACAAGCACAGGTATGCAGTTATACCTGTTGTAGTTTTCATTGATATTTCTAAGTAGATGCTTCGTGCTTGCATGTGTGTGATTATATGTGCGCTGATTGGCGTTCGCGCGTGAGCGCGCACGCACGCGCGTGCGCGCGTGTGTGTGCGCGCTCGCGTGCGTGTTGTTACTTCAATAATACTTTAATCGCCAGGGTTTCCTTATCTTTGATCATACTTTTTTTCAATAAACTCATCTTTGTATATAAACGGAAATAAGTGTTTTGACCAGGATAGAAACCTATACGGACTCAGTTAACTTAATGAAACAAAATAAAGTCAGCAATAATAATAATAATAATAATAATAATGAAAGAAGAAAGAAAGAACCCAGAAGTCACAATCTTCATTGATGTTATCACACTTACCACTTGCTATGTACAATGATGGGAAATACTTTTTTTGCTGTTTGTACTGCAAAGATACATCTTTGCTCGATTAATCCAGCTTCAAAATCATAAGTCTGCAAATGAAAATGTACAATAATTTATTGATTTAGCACGACGAGACAAAAGAACATTATTTCCTATATTTGTCATCGTATTTGCCAGCCTTAATTTATGCTTTCTAATTTTTTCATCACAATCGATTACTTCACCAGAAAAAAAACTATTACGGCAAAGTGACTAACTTTTCAATAATGATGTTGAAATCTTGTAAGAATAGACGAAATCGTGAATTAAATATATATATATATTTATCTGTAATTAATTTTAGATGTAAAATGTACATGATGGTTATAATAAAAATAAACTTTGTTAAAAGCCACTAAGTCATGATTCTTGCAGTGAGAATTCTTATGTTCTAACTTCTGTATCAACCGAGAGTAACTTTTGTAGATCACAACATTTTGCCAATTCGGATATAATTTTTTTTAAAAACCGTTAAATATTTTGCTTTAAAAAACTAAATAAATTAAAAAAAAAAAAACAACAACAAATGATTTATTTTATTTTAAAACTAGAATTGTATGCCATATTTACCTAAACAAATAGCAATCAAGTTTATCAAAAGAGTGAAAATTTCTTTCAAGAGATGACTCACGTCGTCGTTTCGTTGTTTCTCGTGCATAGTTCCATCGCATTTGTTTGCTTCTGCCCGTCGTGTGACTGTCCAATGTTTGGCAAACGGTCCCAGCTAATCACCAAAATGTCACGCTTTTCTTGAGAAAACAAAACTTAAAGCGTCATCGCTGAAAGAAAAAAACCTTTTTGTTATCATAAAACTATATCATTTCTTCTTTTTTTGTTTCTTTATTTGCTTGTGTCGTCGTTTTAATTGCACATCTCGACATCCAAGTTTATGTCTTTCTTTTCGTGTTTTCGTTTTCAGTGCCACACTGTTATTTCACTTCACCAATCCGGCGCCTGGATCTACCCCAACCTTTTTCGGTATTTCATTGGTCAGAGTCGATAATGGGAGATTGATTTAATTTTTGTTTAGTCTTTTAAGAATAACGCAACAGCAACTTCAGGTTTCATTTAATTTTAGAGTTTTCAAGTATTTCCCTTCGTTAATTATCGCTTGATGTTTCTTTTACCAACTCCAATGAAAAAATAAAATAAAATAAGTGAAATAACATAGAGCAAAGATTTAATTGTTTATAAATATTTTCCTCTCTCGTTAATGACGAACAAACGGACCAAAAACAAACTACGTAGATAAATTTACTTGACATTTATGTTCCAAAAGCAACAATTGGGTATCGTAGATTTTATAAGAATATATTTGTATTTTGAAGGGAAATTCACATATACCGTTCGCCATTTCAAAGATTAAACAATTAAGCTCCTATGTGACAGTTTTTATTTTATTTTTGAAAAATCAGTTTATTTCTTATTTGTTTATAGAAGCAAGTTTCATCAACACACTTTCGACATCCTTTCGCTCGTCCCAAAATTCTCTTGCTCCTAATCTAATCCGATTTTACAGTAACAAGAATAGAGTGATCGAAATGGGTATGAGGTGTTAAAGTTGGCAAAAACTTCAGAACACTCTCGATTCAAGACATAATAATGTCCATCTGAAAAAAGTTGATCAAAATCCCTCTCTGGTCGAGTCTGTTAAATCCACTTCGCCTGTAATAGGCATGCCAGCAACTGGGACTGGTTTGCTTAAACGCTTGGTTGGGTCCCGTTCCGGGCCCTCACTTCCCGGCGCCATTTTGTCCGCCACTTGTGCGGTTGTGGAAGAGAACAACGGAATGGCTTGTCGTCGGGACAGGCAGAGGGAAGGGCAAGACAGCGGGATCTCAGACCCCGGGAGCTCCCAAAGGGAATGGCACAGACAGTCCCACTCTTTCTTCCAGTTTTAAGTGGCAACGCCCTGGCCACTGTCTCAATGAATCAACTACAACAACATTACGAGCTGTGTTATTGAAAAAACTGATAAAACTCAGGAATTACAAGCCAAGCAGAAAAAGAAATCTTCACCACTGGAGTGAAGGGTCCCTCATCTTCTGCCTCATTTTCCCCAACATGTAGGAAAACAATTATACCTCCGCCCAAATTAGTTACTCACACACCATCAACACAAAAAAATCTATAAAAAAATATTCCTTACTATCACCATTCCAAATCACCCCAATTCATACACCAAAACAAACACCATGCACACCTATTCCCACCTCTTCTCAATTAGCCAAGAAGAATGAAACTATTAAGACAAATAGAAATAGAAGTCCCGAAGAGATTTCATTAGCGGAGAAAAGAAAAAATGTCAAACCTCCTTATTTTCCTGGGGAAGATGCCTGCTGTGTGTCCCAGGGTCGCAGGGTGGGGAATTATCTGCGCAAATCTGCAATCCAAGATAGCTAGAATGTTTATGGAATTTTAGGCATATAAATTGAAATGACATTGAAATTCCCGAATATTTACCAAAAGCCACAATGTTATATCATCGAGTCATTAAGGCAAGGCTCAATGGGACAGGTCGTTGGTGTCCTTACCTCGGCCATGTTCAATCCAGACAGTCAGCTCTAATCAAATTGACAATGGCACTTTGGTTAGCTAGTGTGAATGTCCGGGGTCTGAGGTCGGAATCTCGCAGGCCGAGGCTCGTCCGCGATCTCCAGTGCCTCGGGTTTGATGTTTTCAGCTGGTAACCATGAGAGTATTCTGTCAAAGAGGTTACACCTCTACTCAGTATATTTTGATGGCCGCTGGAGTTATTTGCTGCTGATGAGCAAGTCTCTGAATGCGGCGTGTGCTCGTGCCTTCGCAGATCCGTCGGGCAGACTTTGCGTGCTGGACAGGGTTAGGGTTAAGATAAATGATAAAGTTCTACACTTCTACAGAGTGGTGTTTTTTTGTTTTTGTTTTTTTTTTGCGTATCGAGCTGTTTTTGACGGCGTCTTGCCGGGTAATTTTAGCAGGGGTTTGGAACACCGTCCTTGACCCTGATATAGATCGTACAGGGAAAAAATTGGGTACTAGCAGCTGGGACGTGAAACCATTTTGTGACTTCATTGGCAAGTTTGAAGCGTGTGCTGACGTATGGCAAGGCTAGGCATACGCAGACTGCCATCAGACCGGTGGAGGTAACAGACCTCATTACTACTTCAGGGACTTTGACATCCCGCGAGAGGGAGACCAAGACCCCTACTAACTTACGTAGTATAGAAGACGGGAATGGAAGCATGGAGAGTCGGTGAAGGAGAATCGGGTAGACATGAGAAGCACAAACCTCTGCCATCACCATTAAGGAAAGATTCCTCTGGGATCACAAACAAATTGCGACTTCGGCGTTCTCCGTAACCTCCGACCAGTTCATTTCCGACTGGAGGTCGAGACCAAACCAGATGCCGAGTACTGGAAGGCATTATATCAGGTGCTAGTTAGTGAAGCAGCTCGAGATAATCTGATAGATGTGCTCAGTCACGATGCAGGAGACTGCTCCCAATGGCCTTGGGTGCCTGGGTTAAAATTTCTCATTAATGATGAGGTATCACTCATCTGCCTAGTACTACAAAGGGCCATCTGGGTTGTAAAGAAACTTTGTTCAGCGGGACTGGCAACTTTGCCAGAATGCGTTCGCTGTGGTGAGGCGGAAGAGACCTTTCCTTCTTCCACTGCCGTGTTGTACTCCCGCTATGCAAGTTAATTAAGGACTCCATGGTTCGCATGCTGTGTGGAAAGTTCTTCGCCCTCGAGGACAGTTCTGTCTGTAGTAATGTGGTACCGTTATTGAGAAAGGCAAAACGCTATGCATTCTTCTGTTTAAGGTGTTATGCATGCGAGTCGTGATATGGACGAAACGACAGAAGGAATTCCATAGGAACGAGAACTGATCTTGTTCTTTAAGCATCAGCTTAAAATCAAGATCAGGACGAAAGGAGGCGACTGTCTCCACTGGAGTGGAATTTAGACGTCGGTTGGTGAACCCAGTCAAAAATAGGGTAGATTAGGGTGTTATTTCTTTATCTTCTTCGCATTAACTTAGCTATGGTGCGTGTGTTCAACCTTTAATTTTTGTCCCTCTTTCTTTCCTTATTCCTCGCCCCTCCGTTAGGTGACAGAGATGTCATTTCTCTAGAGGATGCCGGACGCTTTTCAGTTTTTAGGCACGTATTTGTCGTTTGTTTTGCTGAATGCCTGGTTGAGTGAGTGAAGTCGTCAGGTTCAACTTTCCCCACAAGGGAGTGAAAAACAGGACGCTGGCAACAAGTGACATAATTTTGAATGTAAGGAAGTGCACAGCCTTGGTGAGCACAGGTTGTACGCAGACGTTAATTAGCAGGATTATGTACCGATCCTGGAGGTTTAGGGAGTGAAACGTGTTAATGGATGACGGAAAAATGCTGAAATGCTGCGGACGAGGCCAGACAAGTTAGGCATAGACGGCACTGAGCCGGTGAACGTTGGGGCCTTAGTTGTGAACAGGCGACTGTTGGGACTTGACTTCATACTTGGGATCGATTCCATAAGGGCGTCTGGTGGCGTTACCATCAGGCCAGCTGGAGTAGTAAGCTTTGCCGGAAGGGTGGTTTGCACTGCAATCCGACTTAATAAGATAGATTTCAGCACAGAGTTTAACCAAACCCAGAATTTGGAGACTGAAGTGGACAGAGGTTCTACACAATGGGACGAGCTACGATGCCGAATTTCAAATTTGGATACAAAATGGATGACTGCTACCCTACCCCGAAGAAAACTTGGTCACCCTAAAGAACTGGTTTCCCCTAATGTCCATGGCCCAACGCCACAAATAAAAAGTAGGTTTAATTATAAATTAAAGAAAGCTCAATTAACACATTTACAGCTGATACTGATATCTGCACGGCCAAATTGAGGGGATGGCGCAAAACGGTACGAATATATCGCTACTGGATTTGAGGAAAGTATATCTTAAGGTTCACATTGATGAATCATTGTGGCTATACCAAACAGTAGTGATCCGAGGTAAAAAATTGCCTGACACGTCTAGGATTTGGTCTCAACACAGCACAATTGATAATGTAAGCCATTGCTGATGCTGTACTACCTCAAGAGGACAAATTAAAGCAAGCAACATCCGCCTACATCGATGACACCTTTGTTAACGACAGCGTTACGTCGGCAGTGTTGCGTAATTAGTATTTGTTACGATTCGATCTCAACAGCAGGGATCCAGAGCACCTGAAGGAAGAGATGAAGGTATTAGGCCTTGAAGCCTGGGGGAGGACAACACACTGCGTTGGAAGCGAGGGAACGCGGTTCCTAGTGTTTCTAACCTAATTACACGACGGAATGTTTTTTCTCTTTCTGGAAAATTTGTTGAACATTTCCCCGTCTGTAGCTGGGTCTGAGTTGACAGCGAATTCATCAAACAGCGGGAAAACGCGATTTCCAGCGACTGGGATAAAGCGACTTTGAAAACGAGGATACTAGAAACAATTGCCAGGGTGAAACAGACCGATCCCGTGAAGGGAGAATGATGTGCTACCTGTCAGGAAATGGACTTATGGTTTGACGCAAGCGCCTTCGCCACTGGGGTCTCGATTGAAGAAAACCGAACGCTGATTGAGGACGCATCCTGGTTGCGACCAGACAGTGCCTCCGAGCATATTAATCTGGCCGATCTCGATGAGGTAATAAAAGCATCTATCTGTCTCTTCAATGACAAATGAAAGTGCTCCATCTGAAAACTGACACCCTGTGCACGTATCATTGACTTAAGAACAGATTGACAAATAAAGCAAAATTGCGCACTAAGGCAGCAGGAGAAATGTTGGTGAAGAGGAGGCTTCAAACATTCTTGCAGTTGACTGAGGAATATTGGCTGTCAACTGACGTGACATTAGTGCGGTCAGAACAGAAAAGAGCTGACAAGCTGACAAGAATGCCACAAAAATGCTTCAAAGCTATGAAGAAGGAGACAGAGAGCCAGATATTGGATATTCACCGGCAAAGCGGGCATCCTGGAAGAAGGCGAACAGTCTACTTTGTCGTACGAGTTAGTCCATCTACATCTAAGATAGCTATAATATCCGTAATAAAATTTTGTATGTAATGTCAGATCAGGCGCCGGGGCACTGGAGAAGGGGGAAACTGGATGTAGGATTCAGCTGGAGCCGGTTGGGAATGGATATTACCCACGATAATCGTTGGCACTTCTTAAATCTCATCGACTATGAACTGTCCCGATTAACGATGTGGCGGCCCATTCGACGCCAGGACTCAGGCAGATTCGTCAGTTGGAAGCTGTTTTGTGTGTGTGTGTGTGTGTGTGTGAGCGGGGGCCACCGAACGAAATTCTAACAACGACGCTCTCTTCACTTGCGGGAGCTTCAGAAACTTCCTGAAAAATTGGCGTGTGTGTCTGCGACTTGAATATGCCTTTCGGATATACATTTAACCATTTTCAATGTTGAAATATATTAAATGTTAGCAAGAACAACTAATAACATGGACACAATATCTTAACCGTGTTTTGAAAATGAAAACATTATATAAATACATACATACAACAAACTATTTCTTGTTAACAGTTAATACATTTCAACCTTGAAAATAGCTAAATGTATATCCGAAAGCGCTCGGATAAAAATAACAATCGGACAGTTTTTATATAATTTATCTTCTGAAAAAAAAAATGATTAGGTCACATGAGAAATTGTATAAAAAAATATAACTGAAAGCACTTTGTCTGTCGTATTCAATGAAATGTGGATGAAAGAAGGATTGCTGCCTGAATACACCCACACACAAAGATATATATATATATATATATATATATATATATATATATATATATATATATATATATATATATATATAGAATCAATTCAGCCGGGTTTCGATCCTAGATACAGGCAACTGGACGTCCACTCACACTTATGAGCTGTGATACAGTGAAACAGTCTGTCTGTGGGTAACAATATATATATATATATATATATGTGTGTGTGTGTGTGTGTGTGTGTGTGTGTGTGCTTCCACCCAGACTCTCTCATTATATATCTTATGCAGCAGGACTTTTACACTTGAACTTTCACCTTATCCTTTTATATTATCATATTGTCTTATATAAAGATTTATTTTGTATATATCAATACTCCAGTGCTCCAAATTCTGGATCAGTTAAAGCTATTTTTTGATAAACTTGACTAACTTTTGGTTGGGTAAATGAGCATTGGATTTCTCACTGCGTCATGATTAACAAGATTTCTTTCACTATGACACTAATTATTGTTGTACATATAAAAATGTAGGCACATCAGTACACACATTAATAAATATCTTACAAGTACGAAAATGTATTAATTATGGAATTTATTATTTTAGGATTTCAAATAAATAATTTGTTGTTTTTTCACGTTATTTAGTTCGGTACAATGGTCACACTGAAATTAATGACTCCTATTTTATGTTGGCCCATGGCCTCAGAGACAGATATTGGTGCATGGATTTAGATTTTTAATGCGAAAAAGGGATTCGCCTTTGCTGGTGCAGACTTTTAAAAGCGTGACATGCATGGTCTTCTTCATTTTTGGTGAAAATGCATAACCAACAGATGTAACTATGAGGCAAGATACTGTTTTGTACATGACAAACCAAAACCAACGATGTTACTGTGCTCCCTGAATTTGTTGCAATTTCATGGAAATCAGTATGATGCAATATTTTTGGAGCAACTCTCGTTGATAAATTATTTTTAAACTGTAACTGAATTGGCAAAAAGAAGTAAAATAAGATCTACAAAAGTTCACTTGGGTTGATTTAAAAGTGAGAACATTAAAATTCTCACAGCAGGAATCACCATTCAGTGTTTTTTTTAACAAAGTTTATTCTAACAATGATGTATTTCCTACTGTGCATCTAAAATAGTTGTTAGATAAGTAAACTTGATTCATTCAGGATTTCATACATTCTTACAGGATTTATACTATCTTTATTAATATAATGATATGAATATCGAAGATGTGTGAGAAAATGTAACATTAAAAAGATATTTGAACATTATGAAAATAGAAAGATTCTAACGACTGCAGTGTAATCAATCTGAGACAACTATATGCCTTTTATATCAACTCAAGTTATTCTGTATACAGTCATCAAGGGTTGATGCGTGAAGGTCCCATGGCTGGCAAGTAATAAAATGGAACATATAGAGATTAAAACAGATATATTTATATTTTGACTTATAACGGAGATTAATGACTAAGCATCCATAGATCAAAAGATAACGCGGATTTATGAATTGTATTTAATCATGCGTGCTTTAGTAGACTCTGAAAAATGCTGATCACTTTATGAGATACTGGACACACATTACATATGATGCAGCAAAGCATTCATTGTGATGATAACATTTTATAGTGATATAGCAAATACTAAAAGCGTTTGTACGAAGGAAGCAAAAACTAAGTTTCCCAGAACACATTTAACAGTTTGTTAATTTATTTAATAAGAAAACAGTTAAGTAACAAAAATCTTAAAAAAATAACAATAACTTATTATTATTACTTATTATAAAAAGCGAATTACATTGAAAATGTTACACAACACATGTGCATAACAAAATCCAAATTATCAGTGTAAGTTGGTTAATTAATAATTTTATTTATTTTGATAGTTAATTACACCAAAGTAATTTTCTCACTATTTGATTCGGTTAGATTTAACCATAATTATGTTATATTTTCCTACCGAAAACAATTTTGATTAGCTAAGAGATGTGTTACAATATTAGGCCTATTCTCCTACTCACATATCAGTAGCTTCCTTAGCTACAATACTCGAACATGACTCTGTCGAACACATCCATTAACACTTTTGTCTTGCCTTGATTTTGTCATTCGTTGATTCTATTTAGTCCCTTGGAAATCTCAAATAATAAAATAAACTAAGGTGGAAAAATGTTATACTGCAACAATATGTGTCCCTCCACGGGCTTATTAATTTAAAACGCTTAAAATTCACATGTTAATAAATACACTGCTTATCTACTATTTCAGATATTTATGAAAAAGGTATCACTGTCAACGAATCATAAAAAATAGAAGTTTCTTTCTTTTGTTTTAGCATATTAAGGTTCTTTTTTAAAGAAATCTCTAAAATTCTTTAATAACATATTATTCCATGAATCATTAAGTCAACTATCCTTATCTTTGTTGTTTGCATCATAACATTTCGGTAAATTCTCTTGCTTTTGTCTGTGTTTGGAGTATCTGGTAATTTGTATGGGAAATTATTTAAATTAAAATCGGAAATGACTGGATCCTGTCATTGTTAACAATGAGTGTATTAGATTTGTTACTCCTGAACTTAGTTATGAGAGGAAAGTGAGCCAAGTATTAACTCATCCACTTTTCTGTCAAACTTCTTGACGTGCCATTACTGAGACATATTGTCAGAATATTTGGCGATGGGGTAAAGGACAGGTAAATGTGGATTTATGCCTTTTCCGATAGTAATGATAAGGAATTAACATCAACAATCTCAACTGAATTTCGAACTTGGTTAGCCGGATATATTTTGCATTCAGTTAACCTGGATTTCAATAAACATACGTATACAAACGAGAAGTGGTATGTATTATAGATTAGATGCTTATTCAACAGAAAGGAGTGGCTGAGAACAAAGATAGTTTTGTTTTATCTTCTTTCTTCGGCTTTCGGTAAGTATGGTGTTCTTCTGTTCATCAACGTTGGAGGACTGTTACATCGTTGGAAGAAACTATTTATAGTTTACAGAAAACTAACCCACCCAAGGCATTATCAAGTCTTTGTAGGTGGTCATTCGTGGCAAGTGGTATGAATAGAGAATAAAACAACGTCTTATCAATAAAGGAAACCTGATCGTCGTCTGAATCGTTTTGTCAAATGAAAATGTTTCTGAGACGCTCATCGAGGCTTTGTATAAAAATAAAACTACATTGATACATTAAGCGCTTAACTGACAGTGAATCACGCGATCCTTCGTAATCAAAACATCATCTATTTCACTTATACTATTAAATGCTTATTTTTATTTTTCATGGCACATATTAAGCCGATGATTATGATCACGTTGGAATAAAGATAATAATAATAAAGTCTTCTAGATAATAATAAAGTCTTCTATATAATAATGATAAAATCTTCTAGATAATAAATAATAAGCAGGTGATCGTAGGCATGGATATGAAAACTGGAACAATTTCCATTCACTGTTAAAAATTCATTTTTATAACCAACTTGATAAAAATTCATTGTACTATGATTATAATAATTTCTAATTTCAAGTTCAAAGTAAAAAATACATCGACACGTCAGTCCAAAAAGGAGTTATTGCGGGTATGTTAGGGAGCCAACAACACACATGTGTGCTCACATAGCTCCTGGGAGTAGATAAAGAAAAGAAAGGTGATCCTGTGGCTAAATCTCACCAATGCATACGGATCAATTACATATATGCTTGTAAAAGAAGCTTTAGAAAGGTTCCATATTCCCAAAGTGATGTGCAGTCCCATTACAGATTATTATAATATGAGAGTGACACCAAGCTCCAACACTTCAGGCTGGAGAGATGAATAATAACCGGCTGTACGATCTTTGCCGTACTCTTTGCCTAGGCGCTATAAATAGGTTGGTAGATGCGACAGAAGTAGAATATCAGGGTCCCTTGTCAATATCAGACGTCTGTCAGCCACCAGTAAGGACCTATATGGATGACTTAACAGTGACGACGCTATCATTCACGAGTAGATGGTTGATAAGAGGATTCGAAAAAGTTATGAATTGGAATAGAATGGAATTTAAGTCAGGGATCAAGATCCCTAGTTATAAAAAGATTAAGTCGTTAAAAAATTCCGGTTTATGATTTAAGCAGTAACAATACCAATATTAAAAGAGAAACCTGTAGAAAGATTAGGTAAATTTTTCAGCAATAGCATGAAAGACGAACTGGGAGTATTGATGAAAAAAAGCGACGTCTGGATTGCCAGATCGATTCAAGGCATAGATATATCAACGTATTGTACTACTCCGAGTTGTGTGGCCATTGGTACAGTATAAAGAACCCATAAAAACCGTAGGAGAAATGGAGAGAATGATCAACAACAACAACAACAACAAAACCCATGAAGATGGTTGGAATTGCCAAAAAGCTTGAGCAGTGCTGCATTATATGGGACGACCAATGCACTACAACTCCCTTTCAGCAACCTGAAAGAAGAATTTGTTTTAATTCGCAGAAGAAAAGTCCAACTAATTAGAGACTCAATGGACATTATAGTAAAAGCAAAACGAATACAAAGTATATGGAGAGCTCTCAGAGAACTACACGTTGCGGAAGAAAGACTAAAACAAAAAGCACTAGTGAGGACGATAGCAAAGGGGAAAGTAGGTTTAGGCTGATTTCCTTTTATCCGTGATTATAATAAACGTATTCACCTATCTAATATGTGCACACATGTTTTCTCTTTCTCTCTATATAATCCGTGGCATCATGTGCACAATTTGAGAAACAAACTCGAAGTGTATCCGTAAAAAAATGATGCCAATATTTTCGTATGGGCCATTACTTCTGTCGAAAGTCAGAATATCTGGGTGCTCTGCCTAGGATAAAAGTGTCACTATTCAACCTTCTGTCTATGATCAGTGTAGTATCTGTGCGTTCTGCCACAGTATTTGTAAGCTAATACGATCGTCCTGAACACTGGCGCAGTGGACGTGTCAGTTGGTTGTTTACTACCAAATTGGCATTCGAATCAGTTCAGGGTTCATTTATGTAGACATATCTGTTTGCTTTAGCGTCACAAAATCTGTGGAGAGTAAAACATACTTACAAAGTCACACTGCTCAAAGGGTTATGGCACATCAAGTCATTCACTCTGATGATAATACAATGACGTAGTAAATATTAAACGCATTTTTATAAGAAGGAAGCAGAAACTAAAATTTCTAGAACACATTTAGAATTGTGTAGATATTGTGAAGTATGAAATTATTTTTATTGATTGATGGCAGAACAAGGTATGGGAGGGATAGTAAGGTGACAAACTTTGCTTAGAGCTATGGACAGTAGGAAGTTGTAGTTACTCATGTCCTCAAGAGATACAGCATATAAAATATTACATTTGAAACCAAAAATAGAAGATAAAAATAAAGATACGAAAGTGTTTTTTCTTTGACCCTTTAGCATTCAACCCGCCTCGAAAACATCGGTTGCCAGTGTTCAATCCGTACTATGAATACTCTGCTATAATAAATATCATCGCAAATAACGCAGGACGTTATGCAAACAGTGAGACTTTGACCACAAACAATGGGATTTTGAGAGCCGACATTTGCGAGGCGGTTTTGAGCGTGTTGAAAGCTAAAGGACTGACAAATCATGCAATAAGTAGCATTTGTATTTCTCAACAGATGGGTCAACGAATATTTAAACTCTTTTATGAAAACTTTGAGTAGCATTTTGGCACATTTCACTTATTGAACCTTCAATAAAATTCATTAAATTCTGAAGTATTTTATATTGTCTGACCATCCCAAAGAAAATCTAATGATATGATACCAAAGTACCTTCCTGTTTGGATCAGTAATCCTGCTCTCTCAAATTATAATTTCCATAATTTCTATCCAAAGAATTGTCGAAGCATACGAGTAATGTGAAGGTGCACTGTTCTGCTTAAAGTTCGTTATTTACAAAGCTCTTATGGGGGAGTTGTGAGCAATAAGGAATCGTCCAACGTGTTCAAATAGATTCCATTTGTAATCTTTCTATCGATGACGAAAGGTTCATCACATTCATATTTGAGCTTTAGAGAAATTTACCTATTGTTTTTTATGACTGATTCACTGCTTTCATAAGCATTTTTCTTAAGGTTATGATCTATCTGGATTTCTGGGATGAGGCGTTTTCGTTACTGACACTATTTACATTCGGACAATTGTCTTCATTTTTATTGTTGTCACAACGGTAAGCTTATTAACGAGCAACAGCAAATATATTTTGCAGTATATTTTTATTTGGATCTGCAAGTCATAATTTTTTTTATTTGTTACAGAAATCAGTTCATGTCATTTGTCTTTTTCGATTTCCACAATTTCCTAAAATCCGTAAATTTGGTAAAATTTTTCATTTAAAGCCTGGATGTCTTTGTTTGATGCCCTATTGATTAAATAACTTATCAGCCACTTTAGGAAAATTATTACTTTTACTATCTTTATCAGCATCTACAAATTCTCTTGAATGTCTATTCGGTTTACGAGCAGACTATGAAGGCACAAGTCATAAAGATTACACGCTAGATAAATCGTCAGCTGATCCCAACTTATTAATTTTTTTCATTGTCATAATAACAACGACAGTTGTCCATATAGAATCTTGTGTGGGACCGCAGCTATCGATTCTACCAATCTGTAATGGACAATAATAGTTTGTCCAGTTTCGACAGCTCACAAATTGTTTGACCATCTAGCTTGTTGTGTTTGTGCATTTGTGGTGCAGTATGAAATAATTTTCGATCTCTTTTCTCTCTCTTTCGCCCTCTTTTTCTGAAATTAAATATCTTCGATTTTCACACATAATCCATAATGAATCCAAAGCCTGTTTAGCGTTCACAACGTTTTTGTTTATTATAATGATATGGGTAGCTGGTAAAAAAGACAAGTATACAGGGGCTTGTAGCATTCGTATTACGCGGATACGATACCACGTTATAGTAATTCTGTCTCGTCTGTGTTCGTTCCTTAATAGTTGGAAGGACCAATAACCATTCATGGTGGTTAGCGGGCCTTCTGTTTTATCATTTCACGCGTATTTCTTAAATAGTTAATTTACCTTTAATCTGACATTGATGGTCAACTAATTTCTTACAATTAATCTCGAGTTCGAACCCTGTCAAGTACACAAAGATACAGAATTTAATCTTTCTATAATTCATTGTAGAATTAACTGAATAGTGAAAAGCACACAACTTGATTTAGGTTGAACGACTTGCATTTTATCAAAGAACCATTAATCATGTCAAACCCAGGCTAGGCGGGCTAAAGTGGAGTTGGGTGAATTTTAGTTAGACAGGATTTAATCGAGTCTGCCAAATTAAACAAACGTTCAGTCAAGAAGCATCAACGTTTTCCCTTTATGATTGGGTTCTGTTTGTTATTGGTATGGAGGTGATGTTCGCTCTGCAGCATTCAGACATAAAATGACGATTTATCAAATAACCACATGTGGAATCACCTTTGTAAGACCTCACAGTTTTTGTATGAGTATAAACGTGCCGATTTTTATAAATACTAAAATAAGACTATAAAGCCAAAGTATCTAAAATTCAAAATAATATTACAGGATTTTTTTTTAAATTATCTAAAAAAACGGCGTTTACGTTATATTCAATGTAATTTTACTACAAGTATTTCCCACTTACATAAATCTCGCAAACATCAGGTTATCGATAGACGTTTCAATACCTCATAATAACACCAAAATCCGTGTTAAAATATTTTTCAGTGATATTTTAAACTAAAAGTAAGTCATATTTGTTTTAATTCAGATTAATTAAACTTTAAATCAGTTAATCTTCCTCAAATAAGATTAAGGAGAGCTTTATTTTATTTTTGAAATATTTCTAATACATAGAATTATGTTGTATTAATAGATTTGTCAATATGGACGATTTTAGCGATTTTACTGATAATAAAAAATTATTCCAATCAATTAAAATTTCAGTTAGTAATACAGAAAAGTATTTTGTTTATTAGAAATATTAAATTTAATCTATTAGCTTGGAAAATAACAGTTGCAAGAATAATTCACCTACTGTCAAATTTTGTATTATGATAAAATTACTGAATTTGATTAAATAATTTTCGGTGTATTACGTATCTATGTATCATAATCTATTTCTGATAGTTGAACAAAAAGCGTTGTTTGTTCTTCTTTAATCCCATCAAATAAAATTGTAGACGAACACAAAGTGCATAAAAATTAACAAAAATCTCTTAGGAGTACAGATATAATCACCTATATAGTTTCCAATTGCAGTTACACACTCTTAAATGAGGCCATGTATACCCTGCTCGTAGAAATTTCTTGGGCGCTTTCTTTGCCATTTGTATGACGCCTCTTTTAATTCATTATCATTGAAGAACCTGTGAAAATTAACTTTTGCTCTAACTCGTGTACATTTTCGTAAAACCTATTTACCACGGAAACTTAAATCAGTTTTGTTTTTGCTCGTGATGATGGAAGTAAAAATAGTCGTGCAACAATTTTATGATGGACGTTTTAATGAACTGAAAAATATACCTTATTGATAAGTTTAATAATAAAAATTCGATCTTAATTGACCGACTAAAATCTGTATATATTGAAAAATCATCCTATCTATATACACAGGATAAATCTTCAGTAGAATAGAATTCAACTGGCAATACTGAAGAAATAACTAAATCTACTAAAAGTGGTAGGCAAGTTCACTAGTTTGCTCATTTTAAACATAATTGTTTATTTTCTTTTTTAATTCTATGTATTCTTTTCTACACTAATAAATCCTTCTTAAATAACAAACCGCTGCTTTCTTAGTGTCTCCTTCACGAACCCAAACCGAGAGAGCCAAATGAGAAGTATAGGGAGGATGAGCAAAAGCTGTCCCACCTTTCGCTGTGATTGTTTGGCTGTTGTTTAAGCTGCTGTGAAATCTTATATTGTCATATTGCAAAAGTACATCAATCATCATAAAATGCAGCATAGTCTGAAGAGGCCTTGCACTAAAGCTTGAACAATGTGTTCACGCAGAAGTCAGAATTAAATGCTATGCCATCGATTCTCACTGTGGATATCACTTTCCCTGCAGAACGTACTGCTCTTTTTCCTTGTTGAATCTGTAACACGTCACTCAATTGATTTACTTCTATTATCTGGTTCATAGTGATAAACCCTATGACGTTTATGTAAATAAAGAAAAAATAAGTAGGATATTAAGAACATCGGCTAAAAACAAAAATGCAAACAAATGACCAATTTAAATAAACAAAACAAAGAGAAACATGTAATATGGCCGAAGCAGTAAATGAAGAAAAATGATTTCTCGACAGTAGTTCTTGTTGAGCTATATTAGATGGATTTAATGACTGAGCTGGAGGTTTCGCCCTTCATGGAAATAATCAACCAACACAGCATAGAAGACAACAGTGGGAATGGGGTAATATTTAGGGATAGTAATGCAGGCTGTAAAATTATAGGTAAAATTATATTGTTTATGATGGTGCCAAGATAAATTTAGAGAACGATTTTACGTCTTGTAATGACTGCACACTACTTTGGAAAAGTATGAACCTACACTTTTCTGTATACTCTTCGATTGGCGTATATATTCTTCATTAACATGCCTCTATATCTGGCAAAAAAAATCAAATGGGTGAGCTACACTCTCCTATAAGTTTTCGCTGCCCACTCGGTGTTGATCTCAGTATCCATTATTATATGTGTGTGTGTGTGTGCGTGCGTGTGTGCGTGCGTGTGTGTGTGGTTCATCAGATGCCTTTTAAAAACAATTTCAATGTAATTTATAAAATAAAATCGTTTTTTTCTTTAAAACTCAAGTTGCTGCGTAATTCTCAACTTTTCCCTACTAAAATAGTGTTAAAATAGGAATTGCTTTTTCTAACATTGCGTACAATACCTGAAGCGGATCCAGGAATTTTAGCAGGGTGTGGTCGAAATGGAAAGATTTATGCAGTGCACAAATGATGATCAGCTTGAAGACTTTCTTTAAGTGTAAGCCTTTTCCAATTATGTTTGAACAGGTCGACTAAGAAATAGGAGCAGTAGCGAAAGGTCCGATAAAAATAAATATATATTTAATCTATTAGGACATAAGAATAATTTTGGTCCCTGCAATCCCAACCCGTATTGAAGTATTTCCAGTAATAGAACGAATTCCGAGATGTTGTACGAAAAACTAATATTTTGCATAGGAAATTTTTTCCACTATTCCACAGTAGATGAAGAAGCTAGCAGCCCGATCCTACTGTCAATCTTGAAGGTCCTGCATTTGTTGTAAATTTTAGCACTAGAGTTAGCAAAAGAGTCAGTAGAAAAAAGTAATCAAAAAATTATTATAGAATCAATACATGAAAAAAATTATAAAAAATAAAACGGAAGACATTTAAATTGTTTTAGAAAAAAAAATTTATGATTCTTAACGTTAATTTTTGATTACTTGAAATTTTTTCAGTTATAGTTTCTAATTTGCTTTTTCATCTAGATATCTAATAAGATAATTGTTACTTGAGCAGGGATGGCTTGGAAAACCTAGAATCAACTGAATCTGCTCTTGAATTTACCAAATGAAAAGCATGGTCCTCTATTAATAACTGAAATTTGGAAACATTCTTACAGATTCGTTATTTACGAGGCTTAACTCAAACACAGATGGGGTGAAAGAATTGGGATAAGAAGAATGTGTTACGCGAATTATTTTTCGTTGAGAGGAATCTGTCGTGAAGATCCATATTCGAAATCCTAGATTTTATATGACACTCGTGTGCAATATGCAAACCTATTTCCCGTCATATGAACCGCATTTTCCTCACCACAAACTCCTCCAAAATACACCTTATAATTTTAGGTTAAACCTTGGGGTGGTGGTTACCAGTAGTAGGCTAGCACGTAAATACTTCTAGTTGAAACGCCAATTCCTTAAGATTTAAATAAATATGATTATAATTTATTAAACTCTGATAAGAAAAAATAAAATATTTTAAAAAAGACCCACATATATTACAAATTACAGTTTTGTTTTTTTTTGTTTTGTTTTTTTCCTTGTTATTCAGTAAACTTGGTTTAATTTGACACAAGACAACAAGTATGAAATAAGTAAGAACCGAACTCACTACTCAGTCGCAATATTTTTAAATATTCATGAAAAAATTATAAGTGTGTGTTATATCAGTGCGTTTTATATGACGGTAAAAAGGTAACTATCTTAGAGACAAGGCAGAGCACACGTTCGCATAAATTCATTACATATAAATATGCGTTGAATATAGTGTTCAAGATAAAAAGAAAAGAAAAGTTAATTAAAAATAAAAGAAAATGGAAATAAAAAAATATTAACCTTAAGGGATTTTTCTGTTGCAATCATTCTTACACTTGACAAGCTTGCAATATTACTCGAGTATAAGTAGAGAAACTGCGCTAAATACTCAGTATAGAATGAATGGGAAGAGTCTAGTGTTGAAGCGAGGTAGCAAGTTTCCCAGTCTTGGTATCTGACCGAGAAATGTAAGGATGGCAATTGAACAAAATATACTTCTGGTATGAAGACATCATTTCCGTTTCACACAGTCTTATTTAGCCATAGATTATTCGTTGCAGCTAAGCTTGGTGTTCATTACCAGCAACGTTTCTGAGAATATGGCTAAATGCCAAGAATCAAGCGTTGCAAGACAAATTGTTGACAAAATAAAGAAAATACATAGAAAAATGCAGAGGGGAAAAGGGAAGAGGATTCTTTTACTTGGAGGAGGCGAATAATGAATTAAAAAAAAATAGAAACAATATAATGAAGGAGTCGAAGAAAGAAAGAAAGCAAAAATGAAACAAACCAACAAAGAAAAAGAAAGAATTCTTATGGAAAATAAAAATTAAGTAAATAATGGAAAAGCAGAAGGAATGTTGGATAGAATTATTTAATAATTATATTTCTTCTTTTATTATAATTCAACACTTAATGATCGTTTTTTACTTCTTTTTATCAAAATGACTAAGTATTTTTGTGACATATGAGCGTACAATGATATAAATATCTGTCTTCCCTTCTCTCTTTTTAGCATAATTTATTACCATTTCTCTCGCTCGCTCTCCCTCTCTCTGTTTCACTCTCTCTCTCACACACACACACGCGCGCGCGTGCACGTGCGTTCATACACACATTGTTTTTAACTTACTTTGTTGCTCTCTCTTACTACGGCCTTTTATACTATATATATCTCTCTCTTTATCTATCCATCTCCCTTTCTCTCTCTCTATCTCTCTCTCTCTCTCTCTCTATATATATATATATATATATATATATATATTATTCATGCACACGCAAACACAACTGGTCAATTGTACCTACCCTTATTGCTCCGTCTACCTTTCTCCTTCAATTCATGTTAATGCTTGAATGTTAACATTCATGATCTACGCTAAGTTTAGCATAAAACCATTTTTCTCAAACACACAGTTAAGACTTTGGATGAAACATTTTGGTAATCACATTTACTGTTATAGTTATGTGCAAAATCTCTGAATCTCCAGTTAGAATTCTTTCTCATTATGATGGTGAACTATGGAAGGGCGAAGTGGCATATCAGTTATCAATGTTGAATCAACTGAAATTATTTAAAATTCCAGTTAATGCTGCTTATTTTAGAAAAGTATGAACCTACACTGTATACTCTTCGATTGGCGTATATATTCTTCATTAGCATGCCTCTATGTCTGGCAAAAAAAAAAAACATCAAATGGGTGAGCTACACTCTCCTATAAGTTTTCGCTGCCCAAACAGTAAAACCTTTTTACTTCTATTGTCAACCTTGATAGGAATAAATCCTGATTCTTAATAGTTAGGTACATAAATCTGACTATTTATAAAACAAGCATTTTTCTATTAACGGTTGATGAGCATCCGACCTGTAATGTTGTAAGAAATATAACACATTAAAACGAAGCAAAACTAACCAACTACTAAAAATACTTGATCTAAGCATTAGAGTAATTTCCAATATATCATCAAGAATCGGTAAGAAGGGAATGACAATATGACTAAGAATTTGCACTTTGTTTAACTTATGTGACTCAGCTGGTGAAGACATCGTTTATGTAACACAAGATTTTAACTACCTACATCTTTATTCCAATTTGACGCTTTTTACAAAGAGCATATAGTTTTCAGAAAAAAATCAGTAACAATGAAAAGCAATCTATAATAAGACGAAGAAATTCAGTTTGAAAATTAATAAATCAAATGCTTAATCTCGGAATTTAAATAACTTAAAACTACATCTTCATTTTAGTTTGCTATATACAAATCCGAGACACATGATATTGGAAAACAATAACACTAAACTCTGCTCTCACTGAACTTGATAGGATTTGCATTCATGCGCTTAAATTATAAACATGCGCTATAATTAAACAGTTTGTATGTTAGTCTTGCAGGCTGTTGACAGTGAATGTGTAATCTATGAATGAAACATTGTACTAAAAATAAATTCAATCAAATAATTCCCTGTCCTAAGAATATAACAATACATATGTTTGCGTCTGAGTGTGAGTGTGTATGTGAAGTGTTTTGGTTTTCATATTTGTAATGCCAAATGAAAGTGAGCAGATGGGAGAGAAAAAGAAAGAAGGAAATAAACAGAAAAGAACAAAAACTGACAACTTTAGTATGTTGGGATGTATACACATATGTGATTCCATAATTTTTAAAAATTGGCAGCCACTTACATCTAATTTCTTGGCGCGTCATCCTTAGCTTTTCTGCGAATAAATTTATTTATTTACATAAATTAGGATTACATACGCACATATTGGCACATTCGGCGCTAAAGGACGTTAATTCATATTTTCGCTACTTTATCTACTAAGCGCCAAATGTAACTTCATCCTTTTTTAAATTGTACCTTGTCTTCTATTTATCCTCTACGCACAGCTGTGACTAATACATGCATTCCAGCAATGCTGTTTCATCTGTTGGGAATCTCTTTTGTTGTATTAGTGGTTCACACACGTCAACAAAAAATGTTGACATTGAACGCGTTTAAGTTGATGCAAAAGTTTCCAGTATGCTTTTTGGCAATATTCAGAGCGCCACATTTTCAAACTTTTGGAACTACTAATCACACAAGGAATGTTGCTTTGGGTGAAACAAATCCTAGTTTGATTGAAAGTGCCAGATCTGGAGAATATGTTGCATATTGAACTTTCCATTTCAGCCGTATGGTCAATGTCCTGTCACATTTACTACCCGATTACTAAATCATTCCCAATAAATCATTTTGTCTTATTAGCAACGATTTTACCTCAAACAATTTCGTCCGTTTACTACTTGGGCTTTAATCGGAGAATGTACTAATCATGTTTGGGAAAATTCCGTACATTTCTTTCTCACGTTAACCTCCCACCCTCGTCTCCATTACATACACCAAATTTATCGTATTACAAGGTTGAATTTAACGAAGTTAAAACATATAACTGTCTCTTAAGTGCTCAAATTAACCTGCCAGAGCTATTAAATCTTAGAACAAATAGAATTAGTGACGAGAAATGATCTCAGACTTTAAGTAAGGTAGAAATTTATTCTCTTTTTTGATATTTGTTTTTAAAATCTAAGTAAATTCTGTTTACTTTCAACGATAACATAGACAAAACTTATCCTCCCAACAACTTCCTCTTGTTTCTTTTGTTTTTTTTTTTTATGAAAAATATTCGCCCTATCGTCCTCGAAAGAGGAACATTGCAATAATAAAAGAAATTTCGCCAGACTAACTTCCATTATAATCAAATTATGGAAAGAATATACTCTAAAAAGATCCAAGTAATACACTAATTTCGAAAACTTAGGATGAAGAAATGTGTGATGCCAAAAGGGGATTACTTTGAAGATTGCTAAAGCCTCATTGCCCTAGACAAAAGTTTTTTTTCGTTAATATTAAATTTTTATGGATCATTTTTGGAGAGAATTTGTATACATGCATACATGCACACCGGTATTCTAAAGATTGAATAAACTGAGCATAAAGAAAAGGCTTATCCTAGTACATACTTTCCACCGACTTCTTCGTAGTAGTACCTTGGCTACTGTTTGTACATTGGATAATAAAATGTACTGTTCACAAAGGGTAGAGACAAAAGTCCATACTATATTATGTTCGTGAGTTTTTCAAATTCCCTGATTTTTGCGGTTGCAACTCGTATTACCTAAATAATTAAAGGGAAATACTTTCACCCAATAACATCAACAGGATGAATCAATTTCAAATTTCAAAGGGACGCCGTAGTAAAAGCAGGAGTTTCTTTATATAGCTATTGATTAATGTACAGACATTCTTCTGCTAAATGTCTATGAGACTAGAAGGTATACCAAGATTTGGCGACTTCATAAAAAATAAAAATGCAATGGCCACCCTTATCAATGGTTTCAGTAATACCATAAATAAACAATTCCCAAATTCCATTCAATTTTTGCCCGAAAAGTGAAAGCAGTGATGTTGATAATTCGGATATGTAGAAGAGAAGTTGTAAAGCGCTTTCTTTAAGTGAAACGGTGAAAATTCTCAATTTAATAATTATAGATCTCATGCTAACTTTGATAAGATCTACATTTAGAAAGAATCTACTATTTTTATATAACGGTTATCATCGTATATAGTTAAAATTGTTATTTCTTTATTATTATTGTTGTTCATCTCTTTTTATGCCTAATTTGCAAATCTAACTTTATCATATGTATGTATTGAAAAACGTATTAATAATTCTGGTACAATGAGCAGCTTCAGAATTCCGTTGGGATATAACCCCTGCCCTTAACCATCAAACATAATCCGTACTTGTGATGGTCACCAAATATAAAGCACCAAATATAGCACGGCTGTCTAGGTTTTTAATATCGTATCGGGATGTAGGGACTACACTTTGGCGAAGGTGGCTTGTGTTCGGTGCAATCAATTTCGCTGGTTCATTTCCTTCATCGGAATTCGTATCGTCTAGTGAATTCCATTCGTTGTGTACCTGTTAGAAAATAACAGTCCGGGTTTTGTTGATCGGGGCGAGATTTTGATCGTGCTGTTTCTTCAGCGTCGGGAAATCTTGCTGAAAAAAGTGTAGACATGTCAACTGACACTTGAAAAATTATCAATAATTTAATTAAAGGTAAAATGTGAATCTCGTACAACATCTATAATATTGAATAACGATGAAAATGCTCGATGAAAAGCGGGGCTGCCGGTTTTTTCTGCAATAGTTCGCATGCGTACTCCGTTTATATAAATTTCGGCCCGGGAATAAATATGATTAATTAGCTTCTCAAACAAAGGACCTCCATTTATATAATCTAGATGACCATACTTTGAAGGGCTTTTCAATTCCGGCCTGGATTTTTAAGTTTCCAAAATTTTCATTGAAATCAACATGGATATGGGAGTTCCCCTTCTCATGACTGATGTGTGCTAGATAATATTTCTGATAATAAAGACAAGGCAATTTCCCTATATCCGTTTGCATATATATTTGTGTTCAATAACTTTAATGCCCACCATACCAAGTATATTAAGCACTCCGTCACTAAAATTGCTGGCATCGAAGCTCTGAACACCTCATTCACTCAATCGCTCACGCAAATAGTGGACTTCCTCACGCGTTTCCCCTGTAATCCTGATGTACACGCTTCTCTTCCAGATTTCCTTTTAACTTCTATCCCTGACTCATGCAACTCTGCACTCTTGACAACTCTGATCATGCTGTAGTGTCTGTAAAAATGTCTTTCCGCTCACCCACCGACCTAGAAATTCCTACCAACAGAATATCTTTCTCAACGGGTGGATTGTGACTCATTCCATGATTTCTTTCGTAACGTCCCTTGGAATTAAAATGTTCAAAAATGTTCGTCTGAGGTCTCCTCCTTCTGAATGAAAGCTGGCATCGATGCTTTCATTCCAACAAGGAAATACCAATTTAAATTGCGTTTATCACCTTGGTTCTCACCTGCATGCTCGGCCTCTATAGCCCACAGCTGTACCAGAGTTACACATCTAATTGCAACAGACGTCACTATGTGTCTTCTCGTAAAGACTGCAAGCGTGTCCTCAATGAAACGAAGTTGCTATTTGTTGATATAATGGACCAACGTATAGCATCTCGCAAGTTCGATTCTAGAGATTATTGACGGCTCTGCAATAGTGTGCTGAGCAACAGCAAATTCTCAATCCCTCATCTCTTCAATCACTTCGAAGTCCTGACATCCACAGCAGATAAGGTTGAATGCTTTGCTCTGAAATTCTCTTCCAACTCAACATTCGACTCTTTTGGAGTACCTACATCTGATTTCCCACTAGAACCGAGGTTATACTGATATGTGCCTAACCCCGTCACTTGTCTCCGACATCATTTCTAAATTAGACTCCCATAAGGCAAGCGGAGGTGACGGGATCCCAATCATCGTCCTAAAGAAATGTGCTCTCGGGATGGCTCCAGTTCTCTCCAAACTCTACAACTATTGCTTCGCTGCTTCCTGCTTTTCAGCTTGTTGGAAGTCCTCGCCTGTAGAACTCTGGAGAACATTTTGACCCCTCTAACTATCGCCCTATTAGTCTCCTACAGCTTTTCGCTTTTAAGCTTTAATCAATACTGACGTAGTTAAGCATCTAACCTCTCACGACTTGCTCTCTGACAAACAGTTTTGCCAGGTCTCCCACTGAAGTGCTAACTGCCATTACTGAATGTGTTTATCAAGCTCTTGATAACGGCGAAACTCGTGTTGTGGCTCTAGATATCTCGAAGGCGTGTGACAGGGCTTGGCAGGCTGGTCTTCTGGGCGATTGTTTGATTTAATCCAATCATTCCTATCAAATCGTGAAATGAAGGTCGTTTTGAACGGGCCCGCTTCCAGATCCTTTCACACGAACGCGGGTGTTTCACAATGCTCTATACTGGGCCCTATGGTCTTTCTGATCTTCATCAATGATTTGTCTGATGTCATCAGTTCCCGAGTAGGCATTTATACTGATGACACTACGATTCACTCCCGTCTCAATAGTAAATCAGGCATTGGTGACGAAGTTAACCTGTCCGTTGGTCTCGAAAAATTAACTGGGGCAAGAAATGACCCGTAAATTGTAATGCCACCAAAACAAAACTGATTTAATCATCATGGTGAAACTTTCCAGTCCGCCATCAGCATGCTAGACTCATGGAGTGTCACATTGCGCATTCTTTGTCTCACGTTTTCAATTGACTTGAAGTGAAACTACTACATCGAATCAATAGCCGCATTTGCTACAAGGAAACTTGGGTCACTGTTTTGTGTCAGAAGGTTTTTCTCGTGCGAATTCCATCTTTCATATTACAAATCTACCATTCGTCCGTGTATTGAATATCTGGTCAGGTGCTTCAGTCATGCTGAATCTTACTAAATTTTACGTAGTTTAATTTGAGTTCAAACTCTTTCCATACCCTCTTTATAATTATTTTATGGGTTGAAATGAATATTTATAAACCATCTTAAGGTTCTTAACAAAATCCAAAGAAGGATCTGAAATGTAATCGGTCCTATTTGGCATCTCGACTTCAGTAACTTTCTCACCGCTGTGACATGGCTTTCCTCTGTCTTTTCTACAAATATTTTCATGACTATTGCTTTGACGAGCTTTTTTTTTCCTGGTGTTCGAACTACGTGAGTTTAAGCGTGCTACTAGATTGGTATTTAGGTACCACCATTTTACTACTGAATTACTTCAATGTAACCACCACTTCTACTCCAACAGTTTCTTTTCTCGTACTTCCCGTCTGTGGAACTCTTTCGTTTCCTTGCTTCCCTGATAACTACGATTTTCAAAAATTTAAATGCAAGATCAATCACCATCTTCTATCTTCTTGAACCCCATTCATCTTTTACCCTTTCCTCGGCACCTATACCCAGTCTTTTCTCCCACCTTCACCTTCTGTAACCTCCTGCGTACCAGTGGTATTCCCGCCTTGCTTGGGGTGAAATGTTTAAAAGAAAAAGAATATGCCGGATAGGTTGAAAACAAACCCTAAAGTTACTGAAAATATGGTACACTTTTGGCTATCTAATTAGTCATGCTATGCCAACTACATTCAGGTTACTGAGTGTCAGTCATGCTGAATATTACTACATTTTACTTAGTTTAATTCGAGTTCAAACTCTTCCCATACCCTTCTTATAATTATTTTGAATGATGTTGAAATGAATATTTTTAAACAAGACATTTTTCCATCAGATTTCAATCCGATAAACGCTCTCCCATATTTTTCTCCTGATAATATCTTTCCTCCTTCGCTCAGAATTATCAAATATATCAATACACTACACTCAGTCACTAACCACTTTTCAAGCACTAGTATGACTCCACCAGAGCCACTACCTTGTTACAGTTCAATATACTCTCCTCCTAATCTGATAAATATATAGTTATAATCTAAAGAAATAACTCTTGTCTGGACTGATTTTTTAAATGAGGGATTTTAATCCTTGTAATTATGTCAGACTGTACTAATTTTCACGCCTTTGCTGTTTCAGCATCTCAATCCGCGTAAATCCTGGCCAATATACAATGAAAAAGTAACTCGTTCGAAATTAGAGTTGTTTATATTTGAGAAACGGAACGAGGATATGTATGATTAATATTAAGTTTATTATATAAAGAAGAGACAGTGGGGTATATTGGTCTGACAATCATGGTAATGGTGGTCGGACTGGTCGTGTCGAAGGTTGGATTGGTCGTGTCGACGGTTGGAGTCGAGGTGCATACGTTCCTGTCGTGTCGACGGTTGGAGTCAAGATGCAGACGTTCCGGTCGTGTCGACGGTTGGACGTTGTAGTGCAGGCATTGCTGGTCGAGGTCGGTGTCGAAACCTCCCGTAGTAATTACAACCGATAGTATACGGGAAAGGTTGGTTGGTCGTTGCAGGTGATCGATGTTGGTCGCCGTAGATGATCGCTGCTGGTCGCTGTAGATGATTGCTGCTAGTTAGCTGGTCTGGTTTGGGACTGGACATGTCGAGAAGGAAAAGGTAGCTGGCGTTGCGATGTTGTTGGGCATATCGAATATCCGGTACTGGTGTTGCGTGTCTGCTGGTCGAGTCCGACATCGAAACCTACCGTAATAATCATAACCGTAGTGTACGGGAAAGGTTACGGACGACGAGCGGGCAGCCAGTAGGGACGGAATGCCTAGAGTCGAACATGGGCAAGGAGCCAGAAGTAAGAAGGCGAAGTAAAGAGAGAAAGAAAGGTAGTTTCAACTCGCGTCCAGTTGGCAGACAAAAAAAAATGGGAGCGTAAATTAATACGCAGCCCTGGTCGTTCAGGCGCCGACCGTGAATTCGGCGAGAACTCGCTGTATTACGCAAAGGGAGACTAACAAAAGACATGGTCTCGCTAAAATGCTATAAAATCTCTCTAAAAAATGAGTTGAGATTTGCTACACAAAAACTAAGGTCTAAAAATGCTAAGATCTGTATTACGACTAGGTTCTTAATACCAACGAACTAAAAGGTAATTAGCTCATCTCTAAAATGAAATTACCAGCGTATACGGAACACGATCCAAAGGTCAAGGTTGAAATGTCCTGTTCTCTTCCGCTTTAGTGAGTGGCCAAAGGCGGCCGCAGCAATATAACAACACATCAATGGATGCATCATTTTATTGAAATACTATTGCAAATTTCACTGATCCCGCATATGATGAAATACGAAACAAGAACCTATTTGTACTGCGAGGAAGACACGATTTATAGAGGAAAAGATATTTGAATAACCCGCCTATATACGAATAGGAAATGAGTTGAGCAAGGACACAAAAACAGAAAAAGCAGTAAGACAAGGATGTATTTTTCCTACCGGACTTATTTCACCTGACAGCAATGATAACGCAAAGACTTACCAGGATTCATTTTCGGCTAGCATAATCTTAACAACATAAGACAATGTGTTGATAGTAGAAAGGAAACTACAAGAACTAGAGAAAATATTAAGGGAAAGCGAGAAGAAAGGACTATTTAAATTAAGAAGACATGTGGTTCTACAGAAGGATATTGAGAATATCATGAAGTGAACTTATGAGAAAAAGAATAATTTTTAAAGACAACCGGAGCTAAAAAGTGATTGAAGCATAAAATCAGAAAGAA
This sequence comes from Acanthosepion lycidas, assembly GCA_963932145.1. Classification (NCBI taxonomy): domain Eukaryota; kingdom Metazoa; phylum Mollusca; class Cephalopoda; order Sepiida; family Sepiidae; genus Acanthosepion; species Acanthosepion lycidas. The sequence goes on along the minus strand of OZ010579.1, from coordinate 135,316,607 downwards.
ATCTGGAACATCTGGGACACATAAGGAGGAATGTAGTCTGTGAGAACATTGCACTTACAGAAGGATCAAGTAATCTACCTAATGAGTTTGAGTGAATGACACAGCAAGGATAAAGGGATGGTAAAGAGTCAAACGGCTAAGAGCTACTTGTTGTGGCGAGTAATCTTCCTCAACGTCTTGAAGGAACATAACACATGAAAGTGTGTATATATATATATATATATATATATAGAGAGAGAGAGAGAGAGAGAGAGAAAGCGAGAGGGAGATAAGTCGACATCATATTATGATGATCACTTAAACTGTGAAACTACATGGAGGAAGTGTTGATTTCTATGCCTACATTGCTTATATCTACATACGCTCTGTCACAGGTATTGAGCGCTTTCCCTCATAAATATATCAAAATTTAAACTACATAGTTTTGCAGACACACACACGCGCATACACACACACAGACATTTACGTATATATATATATATATATATATGTGTGTGTGTGTGTGTGTGTGTGTCCGTGTGTGTGTGTAGTTTATGCAAAACTAGGTAATCCGTATGGGTAGATCCAAGGATGATGATATCCAGAGAGCTCAATGTAAGTTCAGAGCAGATATGTTTGAATAAAAACAGACCACTTTAAGGTTCCATGTAATAAGTTATTTCACCACAACCCCCTTAAAAGGGCTCTGGGTCATCAGACTTTACTTCCAAAGGTTGAAATGAAAAATGAAAAGAAATTTACACATTTTTGACGGACCGCACCAAGCATATTTAAAATCAACGAAGTGAGGAAGTAAGGTGGGAGAGAAGACATGAGTGAGTTAGACGTACCATTTCAATTCTTTATCCTTAACCCCACTCTGTTTAGGTTAGACGTCGCTTAAACTTAACGCGTGTTATTTCTAGATATAGATGGGTAAGGTGTGAGGGAGAAGACCGACATTAAAGGAAGAAGCTGCAACAAAGAAACAACAATAATAAATCAATTCCTTGAGGTCAGGTTTCACTCAAATTTTTAGACGCTGTTATTTCGCATTACTTTAAAGGGCATATTTGGGGGTTACAGTTTGATATAAATCTAAATGTCTAAACAATCTACGAAGAATTTAATTTGAAGTTTGTTGGAGTTTTGGGTATTTTCTATGAAATAGTCGATTGGAAAAACTCATAGAAAGTACATTGAAAAATTATCCATTTTATATTTAGTGATCTTTTTTATATTCCTAAACTTTTTTCTTATTGATTGTTAAGTTGATATCTATTCGTTTGATTTTTGTTCATTAATTAAATAAACTCGTGACTGTTTTAGGTCCCTAATTATCAAACGTTATTCCAATTTAAATAATTTTATCGTCAATAATGATTATTAAAGGGTAATATATTTCAATTTAAATTAAATTCTCAATATTAAAATTTATTTAAACTCACTTCCAATTGGAGAATATTAGAGGAGAAAATTGGATAGAGGATTACAAACAGAAAGTTAGGTCCTTCTTTTACAATATTCTATTTGTCCGTACACATACCTTTTTCTAGTTGATTATTCAGTTGACATCTATTCGCTTGAGTTTTGTTCATACATTAAACTCGTGACTTTTTTTAGATACCTACATAATTATCAAAGGTTCTTCCAATTTAAATAATTTTATCGTCAATAAAGATTGTTAAAGGGTAATATATTTCAATTTAAATTAAATGACTAATTTAAAATTTACCTCCGTGTTATTTAACCTCACTTCCAATTGGAGAATATTAGAGGAGAAATTTGGATAAAACATTACTCGGAGAAAATTAGGTCCTTCTTTTACAATCTTTTATATATCCATGCACATACACACCACTACACATATCCGAATACCTCTCTATATCCGCATGCCTATATCTCACTATATACCTATGAATTCTTATATACACATACACACACATCTACAAAAAAACTATATGTATATTCCCATACCTACACATATACCCTGTAGAGAGATACATACACACATATCTACATACATATCCACACATACACATATACTTACATATATACATATACACACATCAAGTCATATGCATATCTATATACATATACATCCATGCAATACACACACAAATACCCATATATGTACATCCGTACCTATGCATATATACACTTACACATATAGTAAGTGCGTCGATACATTGATCTGAGGCTTGAAATGCTGATCAGTATGTAAATAATCTCATTATGTTTGTGAGGTATTATTCTAATATATATATATATATATATATATAATCACTGTGTGTGCGCGCTTGCGTAAGAAAAATGCAAAAAACACAATTTAGTTAACACGGAAGAAATTTTGACAGGAAAGAAAATATACAATTAAAAAAGTTAAGAATACAAAATATGAGAATATATAAGATTTTCATTGGAAGAAAATAAGAGAAATCGGGTAACTAATCACAAATGACACAACTCGTTGAAAACATTTCCTCGTCTATCCAAGTGACATATGGATTTGACAGGGAAGATTAATTGCTTTAAAAGAATTTAGCTGCGTCTAAGACAATGATGTAAATTATTTACGCACTTACATGTTACACTGCGCTGTCGTGTTAATATGTATGAAGCGCATGTACACGCGTTTCTTTGTGTATATTGACAACTGGTTTTACATTCTCTCTCTATCTATCTATTTCTCTCTCTAGCAGATGTTGACTGTGATGTATATGTTCGTATGGTGATGTTTTAAGCGTAGCTCAAATGCGACACAAGGCCGAAAGTATGGGGCACCCAGTGAGAATCGAACTCACTACTCAGTCGTAATTGTTCTAGTGAGACCATTCCCCCACTTCCAGGTACGCAACGTGTATGTTAGTATGTACCTTTAAAGACAATATTGTGAAATATCCGCCGCGCATTTGTCTCAGTCTTTACGGAAATATTTATTGTATTTACGATGAAGGGTGCTAAAAATTGGTACATCCAACCCAGAAGGGAATTTTGAAACAAATGTTATGTTCAGTCACAGTTTGGGAAGTGGTTTGACAGAAGTAAATTTCAGCATCTCCTCATATGTTTATCAGTCTGTATATGCGTGAGAATGGGTATTGGGGCGTGTATCCTTGCGTGTAACAATAACTCGCTTCTAACTTTTCATAATAAAAAAATTTTATTGGAAAGTAAATATTGACAGCAAACTCTCTAAATTTGAGTGTTGTGGTCGATGCGCACCTGGAAGAATATTTGTTACTCGCTACAACTTTTGTTTTGATAATTATAGTTTCACTCATTCATCTCTGTCTATAAAATATATTACATTTATGATAGCGAATTACTGGGAGAATCTCAAGCCTGGTATGGAACCTTGTAACTCCAGTCGGTAAAAAGACCGACTTCCTGCAGAAAATGCAAATGTGGCTCTGCACATCAGAGTGGATATCCAGGAACCAATGAAAGGAATGAAATACAGCTGAATAAATTAGAATAACATCATGACTTCTTAGTGAACTTGAATAACAAAAAATCTACTAACTGCATGACAACATCTCTAAATGTCTTTAGGAATGAATCGGCAAACTACTCTTTTCTAACCACGTTCTGAATAAGTCACTGATGAAAGCTGCCAAATCTAGTATCAAACTTGACTGACAACATCCAATAAGTCATGAACCTTGCAAGCTATTATTTCGGGAGATTATTTCTGTTCAAAACCCTGGTGATAGCGAATTTAAATTTGTCTAACAAATATCTTTGTATAATTTATACTCAGATAAACACATATGTTGAATATACGAAAGTTTTTACTGGTATGCACACACACACACACACACACACATACACACACTCACACACACAAATATCGTTGATAACGTCTTAAATGGATCATAAGACCCGCAAGTGACCTGGAAGCCATTATACATTGAATACCGATGATTCTTCCGACAGAAACCTGATTATAACTCCTAAATAAATATTTTAGGGATGATTTCCATATCGTTAATGACGTCTTAAATGACTCATAAGACCCACACGTGACCTGCAAGCCATTCCACATATAATACCGGCGAACCTTTCGACAGCAACCTGATTATCTGGTTGTTTAGATTTATGATGCTGAGTGAATTCACTGGCTGACATATCCACATTATTACGAAATGTCTTGCCAACTATGATATTGGTTGATGGATGTGTTTCTATGTCCACGTGGCTGAGAATGCATGCCCTCGTGAACCAGGCGCGTTTACATCCATCACAAGGGAGGGATTCTTTCGTGTCCTTCTCGGAAAGATGCTTAACCATCTAACAGCTCATTTCATCTCAGCATAAGCAACTCTGTTGTTTTCAATTCCTTCAGCACCGACAGCAATCAGATTTCGTCACGCCTCCATGTCCGATGCAAAATGCTTCCAGGTGTTATTACCTTCGTTGACTCTTTTAAGTGTGTCCTTACGGTTTTCGTTAAAGTATTTGCGCAGCTTACACCGAGGACGTTTGCCTTGCGCGAACTCACCATACAGCCCTTGTTACAGCATGCAAGTGTCATCTAAGAGGACAAGGTGATTTCTCTCTATATTTAATTATATAAACCTACGTTTATCTTTTCCCAACACATATATAATTTCATCAATAAAATCATTAATTAGAATGAAGACCTTTCGAAGGCTGAAACTCGTCAGATAAGATTTTTCTATTTTGTCATTCAATTACCAACTTTCTAAATAAAATAACAGTAAAATTAAATCAAGATAACTATTAATAATTGTTTCTTTGTTATAAATAAAACCAATGCTAATAAATTAAAATATTTTTTTAAATATGTAACAAAACGCAGCATTTGTTCCAAATGTGACAGAAGACCTTTTAAATGTGGAGTTCTACGCAATATGAGACCAGTCTAAAAATAGTTCCGTTTGCTGATTCAGAAATAAGAGTAATTTATATATATATACATACATATATGGGTATGTATGTATGTATGTATGTATTTAAACATGTTACTTAAAATGTTTATATCCATGTCAAATTCAATTTTCTGACTTCTTTAATATGTGCCATTTTAGTTTCAACCACGTGTCCTGAACTATCACTTTACAACCCAGATTCTCACTCCATTTTACTATGCATGAACCTTCTGTCTTTGATCGTTATAATATTTTATTCTTTTGTTTGATTATAAGTAATAAGAACTGCCAATTAAATACATTTTCCTTTCAACTCTTCCTGTTTCTGTCTTCATTACTTTCCTCTTCATTTTTCTCATATTCTTTTGAACACAGCCTCAAATTAAGAAACCATCACATTCTTCTTTCCTCGTATCTTCAAATCATCTTCCTTTTACTAATAATATTGCATTGGCTATGTTCACAATTAAGAACTTTTATTTGATTTAATTAATTTTTTTTTGTTTGTTTTCTTGTATACTGCGGCTCTGCAAAACCTCAATGTTCTACGCGAATAAGTTGCTTCCTAGAAACGTATGGAGCAAGTCAGCTAAACTATCAACACCATCCCACTTACAGCGAAAGCCGAAAATTGATAAATGGTACCTGCTAACTCTTCGGGTTTACTACCGACTTTATGAATGTTATCTTAATTTTCTTGGTTTGGTATCTGAGAAATGAGAAAACGAATGCTTCACAAACCTATTTCTGTAAATACAGGGTGCGATGGATAAATTGTCGTCTAAATTTTATACGCAAAAACGAAAATAACACTGATATCTCATTTTAAAAGATACATTTACCAAAATGACACAAAAATATTTTGAAATACTAAAGAGTAAATTTATTCAATAAAATCGCCATTGGTTTCAACCACGGCATCCACACAACTTCAAAATTTCCTACAACTCTTCTGGACAATCTCTTTGTTTAAGTTGGTGAATGCTGCCATAATCTTTGCTTTCTGTTCATCTTTGGTGTTACAAGGAGTTTTGCTGGTCTCTCGCTCAACTGCGACCCACACATACTAATCAAAGGAGTTTCGGTTAGGGGAATTAGGTAGCCAGATGTAAGGGATGGTGTGGTAGCGAAAGATGTCTGAAAACCATAACTGGATTCTCCTGCTTGTGTGGCACGGTGCAGAGTCCTTTTGCCATATATAGGGTCTTCCAGTAGTCACCCTCTTGACTCAAGACAGCACTAGCTCCTCAAGGCACTTGATGTAGGCCTCCGTGTTGATTCTGAGGCCATCACCAACAAATTCGGGAGTTCTTTTCTTATCAGAATGATAAGAGTAAGTTTTCCGAGCTGCCGTACCTTTGTAATCACCATTAGATTCATCCAACTTTTTCCAAATCCTCTGCTCTGTTTGACACCCAAACACTCTGAAATGTTCATATTGGAGTTTCTGTCGGAAATGTCAAGCAGTGTAGCATTCCGTTTCCAAATTTCTGGATGGGTGAATTGCGTTATGTTGCTCTTTTTATCACAGATGGTTCACAACTGACCCTACTATACTGTGCAGTTGGCAAAATCAAAAGCGAAATTACAAATATAAAATGGCAACAATTTACCCATTGCACAGTGTATACTCACTTAAAGGACGTTATTGGCAGCTATTAAGCTCCATTCAAATCACTTCGTATAAAATTCATTTTTATAATTATTTACAAATAAATAATAAGTAACATTCTATATACTCGACCTATTTCTCGTGAGAAATCGGATCCTTTGGGATGAATACGAATGCAAATAAAACATTGGTAAATTGCAAATTGAACTACAATTGCTTTCTTCTCTAAATTAGATCATGTTACTTGCATTACGCTAACACTTTCTGCTAAAATGCGTAGTTTTTATTCTGATTTACAATAAGAAACATACATAATTCCGTAGATTATTCTAAAGAAAATAATTTTCAAATTAATAAGGAAAACTACTCAATAATAATATTAATAATTTAATATATAATTTTATATATAAGGATTTATCTTCCTTTATAAATGGTTTCATGATAATGTCGACAATCAAAGTGGAAGCAAATGATAAATGCACTTTATTATTATGATTATTTGGAATATTGGACTGGATACTGTTTTGTTCAGTCTAGCTACGATGAGCCATTTTTGCTATTTTATGGTAACAGCTACACCAGAGTGAGTGAATCATTATATCTATAAACATATTTTTTACAATAATGTTCACCCTATACAGGGCTCGAGGGCCACTCAAGGTAGAAGGTTACAGAATAAAAGGCACAGTTTATGTGGATATGTGGGGAAGATAACGATTAACCCTAGACATGAACAGCTTAAGATTGTATTGATGGGAAAGCATCCTCTTGGGAATCGGTTTCACAAAGCAGCGGTTCATGGGAAGAAGCTGCACGAGTGGAACTTACACCTCAACGTAATACGAAGGGAATTTAGGGTGTGGTTCGCTACAATGTGTGTAGCATGGTGGGTCTTAGCTGTGAAGTTTAGAACTAGTGGAACTAAGAAATGTAATTTGTTTGAACACCTTCCATATAAATATCGATAGAATAGTGAGAGGCTTGCAATGTTTCGTTTGTATGAAAGGGGTTGTATAGAGGAAAATAATTTATCGTCCACAAAGATGTGGATATGCGTTTGGACTCTATCAAAACTGGAACGAAAAGACTGGGCAGCTCCTGCCCATAATGGTAGCAGATCTGGCTCTTGTAAAAATAGAGGATAACAGGAGAAGTACTTATAGCGGCGGTACATGGAACCGAACATCTTTCCAACATCTTTAGCGATGGATCGTATATACTAGTTCCACTGGAGTTTTGGGCTGAGTTTGTCCCAATAGGCGCTCAAGGCAAGGGGCCACCCTGAAGGAACATAAGTTCAACGCAACTGATGGTAGTTCTGTGTCAGATCGGCGATGATGGAATATCACTAGTTTGCTTTTCCAAGCATTGAATGCTCAGATAGTTTTCCCTCACTGACCTGTTAAAGGTAGGTCAAAGTACAGATCAGCTTCCAGTTTCTAGTCTTCTATTATTTTGGAGGTGCACCTATATAACGTTGGCATCATCACTATAGATATTCACAAGTGATTGGAGTATACCTTTAGGCAAATAATTTATATAAAATAGAAAGAGGGTTGAACCGAGAAGCGAACACTGGAAAACGCCTGCCTTGAACGCTAAGGTGTCGGAGGATTGGCCGTTAAAACTCCTTTCAAGAACCTACCCGTTAGAAAGAACTTTATAATTGTGAATACCCTTCCAGTGATTCCATAGCTACAGAGCTTGTGCATCAATTCTTTATGCTACACCTTGTCAAACGCCTTTGAAATATCTAATGCAATCGTCCTTGAGATGTATTTGTTACCTAGTGCCTCACTGATTGTGTGTGTAATGACAGGATATCAATTGTGGATTGGGGCGATCGAAACACGTACTGCTTGTCGTTCAAGAGGTTGTTCCTAATGAGGTGATCAGCAACCTTCTTATTGATTATAGCTTCAAAGAGTTTAGAAATTACACTGAAGAGACTGATGGATCTATACTGAGAGGGGGTAAGTGCCCACTCGTGTTCTTGAAAACCAAACAATTACTTGACACCTTCCACAACTTGGAAAGGTTTTCTCTTTCAAGCAGCAGTTAAATAATTTCGCTAAGATCGGGGATAACTCCAGGTTGATATTCTTAAGGACAACCACTGGGATTTTGTCTGGACTTAGGTTCAAGACGTTTTTTTCTCGCTTTCTTCTATCACCCTATTTAGGCGGTCCTGTACTTTTATTTCCGAATCAGCCATCAACATAGTACCATCTTTGTATCCTATACTGTTAAGATTATACCCAGCAATAATAAATCCTGGTAGGGTCTTCTATTCCCTTAGGATAATGTCATTGTAGAGGTTGAATAAATCCGGAGAGAAGACACATCCTTGTTTCACACACCTTTCTATTTTTGTATAGTTACTCATTTTCTTTACATATGCACGTGGGCTTGGTTGGGCCAAAAACTTTTCAAAGCCTTTCATAAATATATTTTTGGTACCCATAAAAATGAGGAGATAAAGTGCAGATCGACCCTTCTACCTAGAATCAATTTATCTCTTGGCTCAGAATGTGGTATCTGTGTACTATATGGAAGGTTTTACACGCTTCAGTTAACTATAATTGACTTCTACCTACAAGTAACCGGAAACCAAAGTATAATATGTAACATGTATACTGCTGGAAATTAATTTTCTTGTAAATGATTGCACACACGCATCCCCACACGCATATTTACACACAAGCAATAGTTTTCGAATTTCACCAAATACATTGACATGTAATTTTTAATTTAATAAATGGCATTAATTGGCGAATGTGTTAAAAGATTAATCGCCCTGTTTTTTTTTTTTGTGAGTATAAATGCCAAATAATGTTTAAATATTGGGTTGCCCAAAAATTTCGTTCGCATATTAAGTATTAAAATTTACTTAATAAACCGACCAAACTTTTTAATCAACGCAATATATTTCAAATATTATATCAAATGAAGCTTTTCTCTGATTAATCATATAAATTATTTTAACTATTCCCTACATACAACGTGAGAAAGAATGCGCGATACCCTGCCCTCGTCTGCCGTCAACCAGGGGAGGTAACACAGTTTTGGTGGTTAAAGCTAGACTAAACCAAATTCAGAGAGATGTATCTGTAAAATAGAATCGTCCAATGTGATTTGACAATAACAATGACGTCATAATGAAAGCATCTGAATCAAGAAAAAACACACACAGCTGCTGACAGTAAACAAAGCCTGACATACTGTTTCGATACAATGAGAATTTGGGGAGAAAACTAATATTTAAACAAATTTATATGGTGCAACCATACAACTGAAATTTCTATCCCAAGCACTCACGTATCTCAGCAATATTATTGCATTAAACAGATTACGCAAAAGTAGTCCGCAAAGAAGAACTACTTTCGTTTAAAACAAAGAAATAACAACAGCTACAAGACCATGGCAAGATCATTTAATTCTTACTGCGTTCGTTGCCGCCGAAAAACGCCGTCTTTCAACTCAAAAGCAGTGACATTCCGCAACAAGAGGCGCGCTATTAGATCACATTGCGCTTATTGTCAAGTGAAGAAATTCCGACTTATTGGTCAAGGCGGGGCGATGCCAAATCGCTCCAAGCAGCGCAAACGCAGCAGCCGAAAAGGAGGTAAAAAGAGGAGGAGGAGGAGAAGGGCAAGGAATTAATTTCAATGAAAATTGGATCTCAGCCCAAATGTTCAGTGTTCAAAATGGTGACACTCATGTTTCTTGATTTTTAATAAATTCATATAAATCTATTTTTCAGTCTTTGTCATCGTCTTTATAAGATTATTATTAAGGTTATTATCCACTATTTCCCACATAACTGTTTTTAAAAGTTCACAGTTATTCAGAATTGGGTGACCGCACTGTGTCTCACTATCCATATTGTTATCCGAATCACTCATATCTTCACATCTAGTGCACCCCGTTGGCTGCTAAGCCAAACTTGCATTACTACTATGCAATTGTGTGTACACGCGAATATATGAGTATATGCTTATTCAGTTCTGCAATACGCAAAAGCGTTGATAGAATATAAAAATAATACTAAAAGTCTATATAATTCTAATAAGAAATATAAGAATGTTTACGAATATATCGGTATCCATATAGCATTTGATTAAACCCAACAGTAAAGAGATAAAACTCGAAACCGCGTATGGAAAACCCTTTGATCTAAAAAGTTCATCCGATATAAGTCAGCATACAAAAGGAAAATGACAATGAATCTTGTATCCAAATATTCAATTTCAACTCTGGTTTCCGGGGTTGGATCAGAGTCCAGCTGGAATCTTTTGCAGCTGTGCTGGTCGAACTCTCTACCTCTAGACAGAGAGGATCCTCAGACGAGGCTATGTCGAAGGGCAGAGTCTCGTCTCGGGAAACAGCTATCCAACCCCGTTTTATACAGGAATTTGGGGCCGAGCCTACGGGCTTGGATTACCCCACTTTAAAACTCGGCCTTGTGCTACATGTTACCTTGTGGGGAAAATATATATATTTTGGTAAATATATTGAAATATTCAATTTCATTTCAGTTGAAAACTTAGTTTTTGAAAAGTGTCTTGGAAACCGCAAGTTCCACGCGCGGTAATACATCTGACAAAGAATGAAACTGCTAACAAAAAAGAAATTGGTAGTAAACACAGAAGCAAGATATAAATAATAGAAATATATATTTCATCACAATTTACGCTTCTTGTATATCTTAAAGGAGAATCTGTTTCCTTTTTTTAAATATAGATTTGTTGCAAACTGAATTACAACTGATGAGGAAGTGGAGTGAGGCTGGTCTACACTAATTATCCTAAACCAAGGTAATCCGATTCACATTTATTCATTACAATTTACTTATTCACCACAAGAACTTATCCATCGTCACTCAATCCACCATATACCACAATACCACATACTCACAAGGATCCTACAAATACACCCATGATATAAAAGTTTCATGTCTTTTTTTTTGTGGTGGGGGTATCATTTTTTTATAAATAAATATAAAAATTTAATTACATTAAATGAGTGGCGGAGGGGATGAACCTACAAACGAAACAAAAATTTAGCAAGAAATTCAAACTATAAATGAAATATGTTAGGAGCACCCGTTCACCGCACAAAAATAAGAGAGTCCGATAAGCAGAATTACGAAGCTTGCTCACTACAGGAGAGGGAAGGGCAAAATAAATTACGGAGTGGGGAAAATATCAATGGTTAATCAAGTCGAGATGAAAAGGGGTAAAAACAAACTGGGGAGGTTGGGATCATAACAAAAGGAAATACCGGGAGCAGGCCAGAACAACAATTACTCACATTAACAAAGAGTGTCTAGATTTAATAGGGCAGGGGTCCGTCAGGAAACTGCCTCGTTGGGTCAAAAGACGGTTTCAGTAAAGAAAATTAGGTTGGCCCCATTCACACGAATCAAGCTTGTGACTTGCACCCACCTTTCACTGAAATCTGCTGTAAACAAACGCTTTGCATCGAGTCCGATCTTCATCTGGAGTTGATGTCCAAAGAATCTGACCAGATGCTGATAAGCATAACGATTCGCTCTATCCACGACGTACACATCAGCATTCTTGCTACGGACAGTAGCGTCAAAAACACCATCTGTTTCTCCTCTGAACACAATGGCGACATAGTCCTAGAACGGGCACACCTGAGGACAGTGGTAGAAGGCGTGCGAAACCGTTTCTTCTTGACCAAAGTCAGACCAAATTTCAATCGGGCATATCTACCCAGCCCCCTCTAAATACCACGTCATTGATCGATAATGCGTTCTGAATCAATCACCAGGTAAGCTAAAATTCAGGGTTATTTAGGTAATTCGCTGAAAGGTCACTGGATCGAGGAGTCGCACGCATACTCGTGTTTTGGGGGGTTTTTTTTAGTGTAACTGACATCTACCGGGTCCATAATAAAGAAAATGTGACCTTCAGCTGGTTTCGAACCTGCGCCTCACTTATATAGAAAAATTTATCGTATAGCATAGCGTGCTTTTCGACCACTTTTCGACCACGCTGCCACAAGGAACTTTCACGGCGAAACAAGACACAATTACTCTTTTTCATGTAAAAATATTGAAAAATATTGCATATAGAAGTTTTATTATGTGCCTCAATTATTCATCTATCTACTTTTGTTTTTCACTTTTAAATGCCAGACATTATGAAAATAACTTTTAGACTTTGATGCGTATGAGTTGATTATTAAATAGATAGAAAAACAGTTTCATAACTTGACAAGATAAAACTAAGGTAAAAATTAAAATGAATACATAAAAGTGAAAAATACAAAAGAAAGAAAGGAGAAGTTGAAAGTAAATTAAGAGAAAGAAAGAATTAATATATTGCAATGGTTATATGATGTCCCAACAACAAAAATTGAAAAACTAGAAGAGTGAAAGAAAAAAGTAACATGCACGAATTTGCACTGAAGAAAGCGTAAAACAATTTCTGAAGTTGCACATCAGGTTCATCCACAATTATTTATAAACATATAAAACTCATACCTGTTTCTCTTATTGTACATTGTAAAGTTAACGTAGATGATTTTGAAACATGTGAAACGAATAAATGAATGAATAAACATTCCACATATATTTACATCAATATAACCCTAACCAATCCCGTTTTTGCCTAGATCCTGCTATCTACAATGATGAAACCAATGACCAATCACTGTACTCTTCACCATTGTATGCCATTTCAATCGATACTACACCAGTAATGATTCACAGAGAAAAAAACAACATTCCGTAAACTTTGGTGTTAAATCTCATGGTCAGCTCTGTCATGATGTTCAATTCACAAAAAATGATCTGTTACACAATGTCAAAGATCTCTTAAAATGGTATTTATTTGAAATCTACTCAGCAGTTTATTATTTTGCGCAATTAGTCAAATGTGGTGAGTTGTTTATAAACCAGATGAAAAAAGTCAGAAGTAAAAAAAAAAAAAAAAAAAAATATTCCACAAGAATCTGCAGAAACGACTATCGCTCTGGTTTTGTCTTTCTCATCTTGCTTATAACAGACGAAAGTTATTTCGAATAAGATAATCACTAGCTATGAATCATGAATGTATTACGAATATTCAAAACGAAGAAAATTATAGCTTACAATATCTCAACTTAAACGGTGTATTATTTGGTGAAATTCTAGATTAATTTATTAAAAGTTGCTGAAAACTGAATGGCGTTGCAGAGAATAACGGGTACTTCTAAATGACACAGAAGATAACGTTTTTTGAACAAGATAGTTGTTGTCAATTTTACAGCATGATAATGACCATCCTTGTGTGGCAAATACGGCGAAGCAAACAAACAAAACTAGCACAGGAAGTTCTACCACATGTAACGTATTTTCCAAAACCTGTAGCATTAGTTTTGCATAAAGTGAAACAAGTGATAATCTGGTTAGCGATTTCACCAAGTATGAGATAATGAAAAATGCCTTAAAGAATACATTGAATCAAATATGGAATCGTTCTTTTATGATGGAGCACAGATTTGGCCCGAAATATGATGAAAATTTTTAGAAAACCAGAAAAATACTTTTTGATAACTGAATAATGATTATATGATTTTGTCAATGATTTCTTGAAATATGATCATGGGGAAAATGGCGGAAGTGATTATTATTGTAATGTAATATCGGATAATTATGACAACATAATATGTTAGTATAGAACTATAAACGGTGATTTAATTATTTTCTTGTGATAATAAAGATGATGCTTAGAAGAACAAATATAATGAATTCAGTGTTGGTCACAATTAAGACATTGTCTAAGTGTAACAAATGTATAAGACAAAGCATTATAGAGGGAACCCCATGCATACATGTGATAGAGGGAAAAACCTCCTCAACTCCCTAATTCCATTTGAGAGCCAAAAGTAACAAGTATTAACCGTGACACTACCCTTTAAACTCCTTGAAACAAGTCTAGTCATTTTACTTTCAGACGTTACTTGCATCAAATGTAGGTATTAAAACAGTCTCGAAATTTATTTTCATGTCAAATGCCTTAACAAGTCTCACGCATAGAAGTGTTTATATTACAGTTGACTGGCAGATGACTTTTTTATACATGCGAGAACACAAAGATTAAAAATAACTTACAATTTCGGTACTATTTGTACAGGTGTGTTATATCAGCATTTAAATATTTTATCAATTATTATTAAAATTGATTTCTATACGTTATCGTAGTTGTAGCATTTTCTTTTGTTTGTTTTTTTATTAGGAAACTAATTGATACACACGCTCAATTCAAAATACACGCTGTTTCGAAAGTCGCGACGGGATTTTGATATTTAATAGTTATTCAGGGAACTGATATTTTTCTAATTTTAAAACTTGAAGGTCATGAATTTTATTATGTATGAATTTGCAACTCAGCAATGAACGAAAATTGTACAACTTTATTTTGAAACTCAACATTCAATTGTGTCGACACAGAGGGTATAACAACGTGAATTCAATGTGAGAAATCAATGATTTGCTATTTAATAGGGCTCTACATGACTTGCCAAGATCTGGAAAATCACGTTCAGTTCCCACAGAAGAAGCGCTTATTGACAATCAGGGCAGAAAAACAAGGAAATTCTATTCAAAGACGCTATTTGCGGTTGATTATGTCTCGAACATCAATACACCACATTGTGAAGAGGGATTTACACTGGTATCCTTAAAAATCTAGCTCTTTACATATTTAATTTTCAGAGATTTACTGATTTGTTGTACATCGTAATCAAAATTGTAAATAAAATTCCTGAACCTCATGCTTAGTTTAAGTTATACATGAGTATGTACAGATAAAATTTATATCCAGTTAAAATGTGCACTCAGATTAAATGGAGAGTTTGAAAACCTAAAATCCTGTCACGGGTATAAAATTACAAAGAATATGAAGAATAAATCATTGTAAGATGTATAGAATATATGAGAATGTGCATGCAAATCTGTAGCGTTCTGTGAATCAATTTGAACGTGCAATTGTGTAGGGTTCAGTGAATCTATGAGAACGTGCATGCAAATGTGTAGGGATCTATGGATCTATAAGAGTGTGAATGCAAATGTGTAGGTTTCCATGAATATATGAGAATGTGCATGCAAATGTGTAGGGCTAAGTGAATCTGTGAGAATGTGCATGCAAATGTGTAGTGTTCAGTGAATCAATGACAACGTGCATGCAAATGTGTGGAGTTCTATGAATCTATGAGAATATGAATGCAAATATATATGTTTCCATGAATATATGAGAATGTACATGCAAATGTGTGGGGTTCTGTGAATATATGAGAATGTTCATGCCTATTCCACTAGTATAGATTCATAACGTATGACATTGATAACATTTTATTGTGGAAGCACTCATGAGTGCAATCATTTGCATTTCAGCCAAACTCAGTTTACCAGTCGAAAAACAATTTATCATATTTTTGAAAATTATTCCTTGTACATCAATAACAACTGGGATTGTGTGAGTTTTGAGAAGTTACAACTTCTGAATTTCAATTTTTAGATCCTTTAATTTACTTAGTTCCTTGAACAATTTGACTGAAATATTTGGATCAGCAGGGATTGTTACCTTAACGAATCAGGACTTTTTCCAGGAAATCAATTACGATTATATCTGGCTTATGGACTTTTTTATGTTCTGGCTGTTTGGACAGGAGAATTGCATAGTACAGATATATTTTTATTAGATGTTATAAAATTTGGTTTGTGTTACCACATTTTTCCCCACAGTATTTTTTCATGTACTTTGATTAAGATCATCATTCAGTCTTCTGTAGTTTCTCGGTATCTTTGAAGGCCGATTCTTGTAGTTTTGTAAGACAGTTCTTGTTGAACAAATCCTCTGCCTCCTTCGGATCTGGGCACATACAGACGGTCAACATCAGCCTTGGGATGACGCATGCGATGGTAAGTGAGAAGCTTCCTCGTTTTGGTGTATGTTCACTTAATGTCAGCTATGGTCCAATTAAATAACTTTTCTCAGTCGAGAGTGATGCTCTCAATGTGCTGATAACCAGACAAAACGAACACAATACTCGACTTCCAGTCGTAGTCAGTCCCCAGAGTATAACTTATTCTACTGTAGCTGTTTTTATATTCTCTTTGGGTCAGCGTGTTACATTCCATTACGATTATTATATTTGTACTTTTCAGATCTGTAGCATTTCGGACATGAATGTGATATAACGATTATCGGCGTAGAAAATGGAATATGAGGGCCAAGTTCAAATTCTAATCGAGTTTGATGCATACATCTTACTCGAATAAGGCATAAAACTATTCGCCTCAAAATCAATTTAGCTATAGGTAAAATAAAATAGCAACTAGGCTGTCTAATCTAAGCAGGGCAGTTAATTGAAAACGGATAACAATGAATTCAAAACCATAGCGAAAGTTACAAGAAATTACCCCACTTGTTTTATTTATTGAAGAAAAATGGATTTTGTGGAAAGCCACTGTCTAGTGGCTTTCAATGTATATCAAGAGAAAACGAGCATTCATATTAGTCAATAACTCTTTTTAGTATCTGAATTAATTTTAGTAATACTGCTGCCTGATTTCAAATATTTCCGAACACTTCGCAATTATTGTACCCTATATTAATAGTATAGACTTCACCTTCATGTTCAACAGTTTTGTCAATTTTCGAATTTCTTATGGATTTTTCCAGCTTTTCATTCTCTTTTAATTTTGCTCTGTGGACTTCTAGAGCAGCGACATCCATTATCAGGCAAATGTGAATTTTTTTTGTTTACAATGACTATACCTGGTGTTCCAGCCTGGGTGATCCGTTAGTGCATTGCGTGTCGAAAATATTAAATTTTAAGCCAGTAACAAAATTGATGAAATAAGGAAAAGGCGATTACATTTACGCATAATGTAAAAAATCAAAACATTTCCTTTCCATTACAAATAACCAAACATAAATTAAAATAACATTGAATGGCAGAAACACATTTTCAAAGAACAATATTACCATGTGGATGTAAAAAAAAACAGGTAAGTTCCCGAACACATGTAAAGAAATGCATTAGTATTCGATATTGTTAATTTACATAAAAACGGTAAATACCCGAAAAGCTCCAAAGATAGACAATTAGATAATAATTGAAACGATACTCACTGGGTGCCCCTTACTTTCGGCCTTGTGCCACATCCAAGCTATGCTTGGAAAATCACTATACATAGAAAAAGAAAGAGAGATTTTGTAAGTACGTGCCTTCTTCACTGGATATGTGACGTCGTGCTAGAGTAATCTAAATTTAATAATTATCTACTTACTACAGATCAAATTTTTAATCAGTTTCAATAAATTACGAGATCGTCATTCCTTCTACGACACTGCGATTGTGTGTTCAAAATCATACGTTTAATTTCTATCAGTTAATTTAGAAGAAATTTAGCAGCTATGAATATTTGATGGGGAAATAAAAATAAAAAAGAAACCTCATTGATGATTTGATAGATTATTTAATTACTAAAAAAATGAATATAATACAATACATGTATAAAATATATTCTGCAATATAGCCTAAATAAAGAGGGCGGCAAGAAGGCGTGAGGAAAGAAAGACACGACATATGATCAAGTACACGTCAGTATGTGCTGATGGGAATTTGGCCAGGAATCGCATATATTTGGCCAGGAATCGCATATATAAAAACAGTAAGTGTTCATTTTTTCGGACGCCTGGTGTTTCGGTAGGGAGCAGGGATGGGGAATATCAACCAAGACTGTGGAAATGGTTAGACGATTTGAAATAAAGAAGCCTTCCCCTTTTTGGGCCCAAACGATTTGAAATAAGGAAACTTTTTCTCCTGTTCCATCTCTCCTCCTACCTCCATTCAATATCCAAATAATTCGAGGACTGCTAATAACCACAGAACAACCAGCAGCGTTTTACTACGGCCACGACAGATCACTGGTTGTTACAAAACTTACTTATATTACAAAACCAAAGTAAAAGAAAGAAAAATTAAAATATTACTTTAAAATAAAGTAAAAATGTGATAAACATGGCAACTAATATATCCCTTAGGAAAAACATAAAACAAAAAATACAACCTTTCTAAAAACTAACATTGACAAGAGAAACTTTGTCACTCATGTGTTTGAGTAATCATCTTTTGCTCTTAATACAAAATCCATTACCTTAAAGGAAAAGGTGAAGAAAAAATATGAATGATTACATGTTCTGGGCTGAAGACACGAATGTGATTGTAGTCATATGTTTCTTTCCAAGAACTTTCTCGTATTGCGTTACAAATTCTATGATGACGTCTGTTTTTTTAAATCGCTTATTTTTCTTTTCGATCTGCTTTTATAATGTGGGTAATGATTTTGAAACGTTTTTCTTGTTTTGCTGCTATGTTAGGAATGTATTGATATCTATCATTTAATGTACAAACGGATATAGACAAGTGGTAGAACGAATATAAAATACGAGTCTTATCGCTGTCTTGCTTGGTTAAAAAGAAATAAAAAATGAAAATAGTTGAACTTGTATTGTCTCTTTCCGCTTCTCAGATTGCTTCGTCATTTACAACGTGACATGTTATGTTCACGTCCTTAACTAACGATCAAACAAACACCATTAAAAATAGATAAATAAATAAATAAATAAAGCCGGAAAAGTTATACTTTTTAGCTCGTTATAGTTTGCCTTTGTATTAGGTTAGAAGGTGAGACGGTTGGCTTGTCAACAGCTGATGTTTATAAAAAATATAAAATTTAAAAAGTAATTAGATGCAGGTTGTCAAAATGTAATTTGAAAAATATTTGTAAAGATGATTGGATTGTGCTTTTCTCTCTTGAAACAATATACTCTCTCTTTCTTACTTTTTCACCCACTTGTTACCGCCTCTCTCTCTATCTCTCTCTCTCTGGACAGATAATATAAATGTTAGATTGGATGAAAATATAGATATATAACGTAAATTAAAACCTATCTCTACAAAGATATCTACCTAAAAACAGATTATATGATAAACATATATTGTAGTGATATTGAAATAAGCCGTGCCTCATTTTCATATGAGCGTATAGAGTTGTATGTATAGTTTTTCTACTACTGGGAAAGGAGTCATTCAAGTAGAACACTATGATTAATTTGTTTTTACGGCTTATCAACCTTTTATATCTGTCTATATTTCTGAGATGGGGTATTGTAATTATTTACATTATTTACATTGTTCGACCTATTGTCCTCATCTTTATTGCCTCAAGGACACATGGTCCAGCGGATAAAAGTGTTGGTTGGATACAGTGTCTTGACCCCAAGAGTTGTGAGTTCAATAACTGGCTACTGCAGTGGTGAACAAAAACTTAGAGAGTTGAATTAAAGGGAGATAACTATAACGTCCGGAAAAGACATGGCCCGTGGAACTAGAACAATATACCTCGGTTGACGAAATAAAGGGTCCAGTTCGTAATTCTGTTGTGGAGTGGTTTCACAGTGGAGGCTTGTATTTGTACTAAGTCGGTCCTAAAATCGGTTCGACGTACAAAACCGTAAAAAACAATTCAGTCACCTCCCCACGAGGGCGTCATGTGGGACAAAGCCTTTTTAACGTGGGATCTCCGAGCCCGTGGGCTCGGCCAAAAATATGCCCATTGAACCCGTATAAACGGGTTCAGGGTCGGTCTACCTCCCCGAAAAAGAATCCGCCCTTCGGCGTAGCCTCCTTGGGGTTCCTCCCCGCCCGAAGGCAGAGAGTTCAACCGATCAGCCAGTCGACTGACTGACCGACCCACTGAGCGATTGCTACTACTCATACTTATTATAGGTGGGAGAGTCTATTAACAATAGAATAAGTGTGTTCCACTATAACATCTCCCCTAAAACTTTACTCCGTAGGAGTAAACAGATTTTTTTTTTTTTTACAGGAAATATATAAAAAAAAAAAAAACCCAAACAACTTCATTTTTTTAGCAACATCGTAGCGTATCTCCTACGTTTTGGATCCACTTTTAAATGATCAGTTGCCTTTCTTTTTCTCCTGTACCTCAGGTAAAATCGTTGCAGGCGTTGTTAGATCAAACGTATCGAAAATCACCTCCATTGGCGTTTCTTCCGCGGGACCGCTGTCAACCACATCTGAAGCACGTCGTCTGATCTGGTTAATGTGCCTTCTGCACGTGAATTTTTTGCCTTTCACCAAGTACATCATATTGCCAATCCGCTTTTCTATTTTTCTAATCTCCCACAATGATTTATTCTGCTTATAGACCGTAAAATATATTTTTTCACCAGGATTATATTTTTTTACTTGAATAAATTTTTCTCTACCTGGCTTTGTCTTTTTTGGTAATAATTTGGCGAAAACAGATCTTACCCGACGTGCGAACATCACCTCGGCTGGCGACTGTGAGGCTGTTGTTCCGTTATTTGGGGTGATTCTGTATACCTGTAGAAACTTCTGTACGGCTTCATCTGCAGGCATTTCCCTAACTTTCTTTAGAGCTCTTTTCAGAGTGTCCACAAATTTTCCAGCTAACCCGTTTGATCTTGGGTGATATGGAGCTGTGGTAACATGTTCGACGTTGTATTCCTTGCAGAAATCTTTAAATTGTTTCGACGTAAACTGACTTCCGTTGTCCGTCACAATTGTGTCTACTACACCAAATCTTGCGAACAATTCCAGCAGGAAGTTTTTAGTACTTTGCGTCGTCGGATTTCTTATCCTTTGTATTTCAGGCCATTTCGAGAAACTATCCACTACTATGATGTAATGGTATCCATTCAGTGGACCTGAAAAATCCACATGTAACCTAGACCATGGTAAGTCTGTTTTTGGCCAGGGGTTAAATTTTATTGGGGGTGCCTTTGCAGCTAAAGCACAGCCTTTACATTTTGCCACTGCGTTCTCAGTGTCCCTGTCCATATTCGGCCAATATACAAAACTTCGCATTAGGCTCTTCATCCTAGTGCTGCCCGGGTAACCAGTATGAAAATCCTTTAGTATTTGCTTCTGCAGTATGTATGGAATCACCACACGTTCTCTGTAAAACAATATTGTATCGCAAAGCGAAAAAACATTTGTTGTATACTGGTCCCTCTCGGCTATTTTTTCTTTTATTTTCAAAATATACTTGTCCCTGGTGGCTTCTTTTATTTTTTCTAGAATTACCGGAAGTTCCCGAACTGCATTACACACAGTAAATTTCAGCTCTTCTTCTGACTTCAGTGAATCAATTACCGTGTCTTCTAATGGTTCGCTCATTTTTGGAATTAACCTGAACAGCCCATCAGCGTAGCCAAATTTATTCGATGGTATGTACTCCATGCCGAAGTTATAGTTTAGCAATATTGTACCCCATCTCTGTAGACGGTTGGCTGTATGCGCCGGCAAACCCTTTTTCGATCCAAAAATCGAAATTAGAGGCTTATGGTCGGTTTGTAGCTTAAAATGTCGACTGTGGAGAAAACGGTGAAATTTTGCTACTGCCAAAATTATTCCTAGCGCCTCTTTCTCTATCTGAGAGTAATTCTTCTCAGTAGGAAGTAGTGCACTAGAAGCATGGGCAATTGGTTTTACTTGACCATTTGTCATTTTGTGTAAGATACATGCTCCTACTCCATACGCACTTGCATCGCAAGCTACTATGATCTCTAAATCCGGGTTGTAATGGGTTAAAAATAATTCCTAGGTTAACACTTCCTTTATCTTTTCAAATGCTTTTTGGCATTCATTAGTCCATTTCCAGGGGTTTCCTTTCTTCAGTAGTTCATTTAATGGTGCCCGCAGATCATACATTTTAGGGATGTATATTTGGCTAATCCCAAAAAACTTTGTAATGTGGTAATATCATTCGGAGCCGGCATATCTTTTATAGCCGCTACTCGCTCTGGGTCTGGCCTTCTACCATTCTTTTCGATGATCTGCCCCAGATATTTTATTTTCTCCATAAAAAACTCACATTTTTTCCTTGAGTTTGAATCCCAAATCCTGTATTCTTGAAACAACTGCATTTACATGTTCCACGTGTTCTGCTATACTTTTACTTCTCATGAGGATGTCGTCCAGATACGCTACCGCAAAATCTAGACCACCCAACATCGAATCCATTACTTGTTGGAAAATGGTGGGCGCTACCTTAACTCCAAAAGGTAGTCTGTTAAATTTATACAGACCCCGATGTGTATTTATACACAAAAGTTTTGACGTTTCTTTTTCTACCGGTATTTGCAAATATGCGTCGCTGAGGTATATCTTCGAAAATATTGTGCCTCCATTAAGCTTCGCAAATATTTCTTCCGCTGTTGGTAGAGGATAATTATAGTCTTTGAGTGACGAATTTAAACCCGTGGAGAAATCAGTCGAACACGAATTTCTTTAGACTATTTTTTCACGTAAACCATCGGTGTAGCCCATTCACTATACTCAACTTTTTCAAGTACACCGGTTTTCTCTAATCTGTCCAATTCTTTATCTATCTGTTCAAATGAAGCGAACGGCACATTCCTTTTCCTTTTGAATACCGCCTGAGAATTTTCTTTTAGCTGGAATTTTGCCTCCATCTCGGTACACGTTCCCAAACCTGGAGAAGAAAAAGTAGGAAATGTTTCCTTAAGTTTCTTTACTAATTTTGGGGCTTCTGAGTTTAAACCTTCAACCTTGTAACAGAAAGAATTTATCGGTAGATCCCATAATTGGAATTCTATTATCCAATTAGTACCAAGTAAGTTCGTGGTATTTTCTATGACAAATAGTTTAACTTTTCGCGTTTTTTTTATTTAACGTGACGTTTGTAACAAATTCTCCAATAAATTGTATTTTTTCTCCCATCACTGACCTCGCGATTTTATTTGTCTTCATTAAAGTTGTTTTCCCCAACTTCTTCCACGTATGCAAATTTATGATAGATAGGTCGGAACCAGTGTCGAGTTGCATTTTTATTTTTTTTATTACTTATTTCGACGGTAACAAATTTTCTGGTTATTCCATCGTTCACCCCGTCGGACTTTAATTTTCTTATTTTATTGTCTTTATTTTTTGACCTGCAGTGCGAGCTTTTATGACCCACTCTTTTACAGTTGAAACATTTTTTATTCCTAAAATTGCAATATCTGTACCAGTGAAGTTCACCGCAGGCAAAACATGGCTTCGGGAGTTTTTGTTTATTTTTCTCTGGTATATCACTTTTTGTTTGATAATCCGCAATTTTAGAATTCTTTTTGGTAGATTGACTTTCTATTTTGTAGCGTATTTTCCTTACATGCGAACTGTTCTATGTTTTTCGAATCTTTCTTTACGCTAACATATCTTGTGCAGTCTTCTGCCAACTTCTGTATCGAAATCCTTAGTTCGTTTTCCAATTTTGACTGCACTAATTTTCTCAACTCAGCGTCTCTTTCCGATACCAGCCCTTGAACAAACACTAAGCACTTAAAATTGTCAGCGCTTAACTCTGCTAGCTTGAATTCTTCACAATGCTTATTCACATTGGCTGCATATGTTATATAGTCTTGTTCATCATCTTTCATCAGATTCAAACATTTCCACCTCTTGTGAAACAAAGATGTCTTTTTGCTAAATAATTCACTTAATATATTTACCGCCACGGTAAATGTCAACTCGCTAGTTTTTTTCGGTAAAATGTAGTTTACCAATTTGTTATGCTCCGCAGTTCCTAACTTGCTTAAAAGAAGCCTAACCTTCTTTCCTTCAGACCACGATTGGCAGTCCTCGTTATACACGTCCGTATATTTTTTTATAATACTCCTCAAAAGTTATCTCTTCATCTGGACTGTACGTGAATATTTCAATTGAATTCCATATTGTATTCTCTGGGAAAGAATCATTTTGTAGATTTTTCTCTTTTGTTTTGAAACTCCTTATGCATCTGTTCCATTTCTCGTTGAAACTGCATTTGTCTATTAAAAGTTTCGTCCTGTAGTTGCATCTGGAATGTCTTCTGTTGTTGTAATATTGCCATCTGTTGTTCCGACTGGAACTTAAAACATTCCTGGAATATATTTTTGAATTCCTCCATCTTCGCAAAAGTTTACACAATTCTTAAATATTGTAGAGGGCGGGGGGAGTGTCCTACGAATTTGCAATTCGTGACCTATTTGAGCAAACTGTCTTATTGAGAAAAAAATTCTTTTCTCAGTTGAGAATACGACTGATTTTTTTGTCACTAAGTTGACGTCTTGTCTTTCGAAAAACTTTGCCAAGTTTGTTTTTTTTTGTTTTTTTAAGTGTGAATCCGAGATTTTGTCGCCGAAATTGTGACGAGCAAGTTTTTTCTTCTTTCTTTTTTTTTTCGTATGAGTACGAATTTCGTCATCAAATAATGTTGTGGCGAATTTTTTTTCTTCCACTGTATGAATTCGAATCCCTTCACCAAATAATACTATGGCGAACGCAATTTTTTTTCCTCTTCCACTGTATGAATCCGTATCCTTTCGCCAAATTATACTGTGCCGAACGAAACTTTTTTTTCCGCCGTATGAATCCGAATCCCTTCGCCAATTGGCGAACAATTTTTTTTTTCTCCGTATGAGTACGAATTCTCGTGGCCAAATTTGTTATGGTGTGTGAATTTTTTTTTTCTCTTCCACCGTATGAATCCGAATACATCGTCGCCAAGTGTGTTGTGGAGTAGTTTCACAGTGGAGGCTTGTATTTGTACTGAGTCGGTCCTAAAATAGGTTCGACGTACGAAACGTTAGGAACTTGATATAATAGGTAATGACGCAGAGAAATCTAGTTGTGGTCGCTGATACTTTAGTATCCGACTAACGGTCGTCCGGCATCGACTGACTCACCGACCCACTGAGCGACTGCTACTACTCCTACTTATTATAGGTGGGAGAGTCTATTAACAATAGAATAGGTGTGTTCCACTATAACAAATTCCAATCAACTGAAGAAAGCCGAGGCGTACAACGGCCGAAATGCCGTGAATATGACAATAAATATGAGGACAACAGTCCGAACAATGTAAATAATTATCAACATTTTGTAGATTATTTAAAAGGCAGAAAATATTTTTTTTAATTTTAAGATAAAATTTAAGATAATAATGATTCCTCCTACTAATTAACCTATAGCTGGGGTAAAGAGAGATGGATTCATACCTTTTCTTTTTCGTATTTTCGCGTAAGTGAATATAACAAACCCGACTGGAATTAGAACTTAGCTCTCCGATTTTCCCATTTTGAACCATTATCCATTACAGCACCTGCGCATCCAAACTTACTGCACCAGGTATTCCTAAGTGGCCATCTATCTCGGTACTGAACAAGCTTGATGTTGCTTAAAGTCAGTGATCGTACTAGAACTGCTGTTTCAACGTGATATGGCCGTAAGCCAGTAGTAAACCCTGAATCGTAAACTTAACAACAGATATACAAGGTAAATTACATAGATATTGATTATATAAATAAGAGACATAGAAATATAAATAATATATATAAATTCTACCTGTCTTTTCTGTCACACTATCTCTCACCACTTTTTATATCACCTTACATCAACTTAATACTACTCCTCAAAAGTGTAAAAAATTATATATAAATTTAAATTCCTTTTTTTCATCCTTGGAAGTGAGGTCTGATGCGCCAAGGAAAAAGAAACTACCTTGGGAAATAAATTATAACCATGGACCCTTAAAGTTGTCTGTTTTTGTTTTTTTTTAATTAAATTAATCGCTCTGATTTAACATTGAGCTCGCTGAATTTCATCCTCCTCGGGATTATCCATACGGATTACTAAGATTTTCATTACTTAAAGATATATATATATATGTGTGTGTGTGTGTGTGTGTGTCTGTGTGTGTGCGTGTGTGTGTGTGTGTGTGTATAAACAAGGAAATGCTTTAAAGTTCTGAGACAGACCTACTGCGCAAAATCTGACTAAATGATAAAAAATCATTCATTTTTGGAATCTCTTTTTGTCAGGATGAGAACTTTCACCACCCTCTCGTATTTGTCTCTGTTTCTGTCTTTCTCTCCCCCTCTCTCTGTCTGTCTGTTTGTTTTTCTCTCTCTCTCTTTCTATATATATATATATATATATATATATAGGAGGCACGGGGGAGTAATGGATAGCGGCTTGGATTGAGGAATAGGAGAGCCGAGTTAAGTGCTAATATCCTTGGAAAGGTGTGAATCTTCTTCTTCTCCCTCCAGCTATGGGTAAATAGCAGGACAGACTGGGTTCTATAGCCTTGGATGGCAACTGGTCTAGAAGGACAACTCTGAATTCAAAATCTGCGGAGGGTCGTTTGGGGACCTTGTGGCACTTAGTGCACCGGTCTCTGTATTCTGCACTTCAAAAAGTGTGAATGGTCCTGCACGAAACCTTCACCACTATAATCAAATCTCATGTTTCCTGGGAACTGATCTGCTTGACCCTCATACGTCGAATACGACAGAAGAGTCGACGATATATTTATATATATATATATATATATATATGTGTGCATGTTTTTTACCAGAGCTCATATTGCAACTTTTGTTGTTGTTATTACTTTTCTCTGGTACTCCTTATTACTGGTTCCCATATTGTATTTATTTTTATGCTTGGTCGGCTCGGGAGATTTTTGTGGCCTAGCATATGTGCTGATTCCTTAAATTTACGAATTTTCCAATGGTGTTCCTTGTCTATGATCTCAACCTGATTCCACAGAGGGCGGTGATCTCCCTTCTTTCTCCATATGTGGTCAGCCACGCCTGATTTTTCCACTTCCCCTCGTGTTATACTTTTCTGGTGTTCTTGAAGCCTTACCTTAAGGGGGCGGCATGTCTCCCCTTTATATTTCTTTCCGCAGCTGCACGGGATAGCGTACACACAGTCGTTAGTCATGTTCTCCTCTAGGGGGGGTCTTACTCGGGAGAGATATCTGCGAAGTGTCGTCAAGCTTTTGAAGGTTGTCCTGATGTTATATGGACCGCAGATCCTTTGTATTTTCTCTGATAACCCCTTCACATAAGACAGGCAGACTGTTTTCTAAATGTTGTTGTCCGTCTCTTGTACCCGCCTATCCCTGTTTTTTGGTCGAAACGTTGTAATAAATATGGCGACAAAGATGGGGGACAATAATCCGAATAATGTAAATAATGAACATAATAGCTCATCTCAGAAATATAGACATATAAACACACACACACACACACACACACACACACACACACACACACACACATATATATATATATATATATATATATATATATATATATATATATATATATATGTATATATATATATATGTATGTACATATCATTCATAGTAATTCATCGAGTTATATACAGTGGGGGAAAATAAATATTCGTACACTTGAAAAATTGTATTTTTATAAATGTAAAAGCCTTAAATAAAACAAATTTCGGCACATTTTATGTATAAAGACATATACTATTAAAAATAATAATAAACTTAATTAATTCTTATTCTAACAGAATGCATTTTTTAAATTCTAACTGGTGAAAAAAGTATTCGTACAAATTATTAGAATAAAATAATCAATTAATTATGAAAAAAGTATATTCTAGAATATTTCATTAATGTTATCAGTAATTTATTTATAAATAAACACGCCAGTGATAAATGATAAATACATTGGCATATAATATAAATCACATATTCTCTCCTTTGAGACATTGACACAAAACTGGCGAAACTGTTTATTGCTATACTGACATGACAGTATCTTACCAGACATGACGATGGTTTAATCTATCTGTAATGATAAAATCACATTTATGTAACTCAATGGTGATTGAACTTATTTGTATATATATATATATATATATATATATATATATATATATATATATATATATATGTGTGTGTGTGTGTGTGTGTGTGTGTGTGTGTGTATTATCTAATAATGTGGAAACTGGTATTCAAAATGTAATTTATATTATAATAAATAAATATTATACTTTTTAATTTGTCTGATTAAAAAAGAATCCGTAAATTTTAGACACATATATTCATATCTAATTTTATAGTAAAATAAATATCAAAAGTTATCAAGTTTAGAGGGTTTTTTTTCCTTTGGCTTCAAACCAAAGACATTTAGTGTCATTTCCCAAAAACGAACGTCCTGGATCATAGAAGTTGCTGGATCACCTGTTGACGGATTAGAGAGTACAACCTGTACATACTTTTGGATTATAAGTGAGTTTACATACAAGAAACAGTTTATGATATTTTCTACTTGTTATTTTAAAACTACACGAAAATGAAGATCGATGGCCATTCAAAATACAGTTTAAAATTAACTTACAGGCATCTGATATTTGTGATATTGTGTCTAGGGCACATATGAATTGGAAAGGTGTAAGATTTTATCTCAGTCTCAAGTAATTTCTATCTGAATTTCTGGGGTGAGGAGTTATCATTATTTGCATTATTCATATGCACAGGTTATTGTCTTTGATTTTGTTGCCGTTCTTACAATGTTCATGAGGGAAAGGATTCTCCACAACCGCTGACGGAAACATCAGCTGGAATATGAACTCTCCGAATAGACTATGACATTAGGAAAATAATGCTTAAATCAAACAAATGCATAACCCAACATGACCTGGATAAGTTCTACAATCAAGAATTCCAAAGAGCCATGGTTAACCAAATACGGAAATTAGTACAGACGAAAGAAAAGAGTCGAAGCAGCAATGAGGCCCACCAAGATTTGGATAGAGCAGACGTCAATATCAGCAATCGGCAGTTGAGCTCCTCTGAAGAATTGGTGCTAGACAAGGATCTCAATCATCATGTGGGTTCCTTACTTAGATATATTAGTTCCAGTGGAGGAGGTTGTCTTGAAGATCACGAAGGCTCAACAAGATGGAAAATCAGATAAGCACTATAAAAAGGCAAATCGCCTAATTCACAATGGAAAATAAAGTTGATAATCAAAACCTTGAAAATCATATTGCCAGCTGACAAAAGCAATGCTTCAATGGTAATGGACAAGTTGGAATATCCCGAAAAATTGGCAAGTCTAGTTGGTGATGGTAGCTATACCACATGGAAAAGGGTCCCCCCCCCTCAAAATTGAGAGGAAGATATCACAGAGCCTAAATAAGAACAAGGACTACTTCACACTGAATAATTAGAGACAGCTGACTTAATGTTACACTAAGTTGCCATATATGTATGGTCACTCCAAGATTTACAAATTTGGTATTCTATTCAGACCTATAGTTAGCTGCAGGTGCTCGCTATGACACTCACTAAGCAGACCCCTAGTGGATATAGTTAATTCACTAGGGAAGTTCTCATCATATGTCAGGAACTCAGAAGACTTTGTGGAATTGATCCAATGGGCTCCCATCTATACCAATCGGATGGCAAGCTTGGGTGTGGTGAGCCTATTCAACAGAATTCCTAGAGATTCCTGGCTATGGGTTTACTGTTGTTACCAGGGATCGCGAACATATATATGGAATACTTCGAGGAAATGTCATTGAGAACTTCCCCACTAAAGCCAACTATGTAGCTAAGATACGTAGATGACAAATTAATATTCTGGCCTCTCCAGGAAGTTGTACAAATACTGCTTCGATCTAGTTCACAATGGAAGAAGAAAATAATAATTAGTTAACTTTCCTGGGTTTACTAATATCTCTCTCAGAAAATGGGTTCAAAACATCCGTATATCACAAGCTAACCTCATCGGACAATTTCCATTCCCACCGTCCTTACAGTAGGAAGAAAGGGATCATCTGATGACTACAATCTTCTTCTTTTATGTACCGTGTCCCTTCAGTACGTAGGCGATCATGGCTCTCTACTTCATCCTTTCCATTGTAGTTCTCAATGTTTCGTCTTTTCACTACTTCTCCTAGGCTCTGTACTGTCATCCACTTGCTTAGGCCCGCTGGGTATGTCACGCGTTGCTTTCCCTTGTCCCTCTTTCCGTCTATTCACCTTGTGAGTATCAGATTTTCCAAGCCTTCCTTTCTCATTACGTGTCCCAGAAATTTCAGCTGCCTCTTCCTGATGTTAAGTATGTTTCCTCTTTGTTTGCATCCTATCCAAAACCTCATCGTTGCTCACATGTTCAGTCCATGGTATTCTTAGCATCCTTCTGCAGAACTATACTTCTGTTGCTTCGAGTTTCTTCTTCATCTTTAAGGAGACTGTCCAACATTTGCTGTCGTAAAGGAGGACAGATATCACGTAGTAGTTCAGTACTCTTTCCTTTGTTGCCAACGAAATCCTCCTGTCTCGTAATACTCTGTCTAGCTTTTGGAATGCCTCTTTGGCCATCCCAATACGTCTTTGGATCTCAGCGTCGCACTTACCGTCCTCTGTCAGAACACTTCCCAGATATTCAAATTTCCGCACCTACTTGATTTTAGTGTGCCCGACCTGTAAATCGCATTTCGGGCTCATCTTTTTGCTGATGACTATCCATTCTGTCTCCTTGTAGTTTTATGCTTAGTCTCTTCTTCTCGCTCTCCTTTGCTACCTTTTGTAGGAGGTTTTGTAGTTTCTTTTCCGTGTCTGCTATCAGCACCGTGTCTTATGTTGTTAAGATTGTGGTTACTAATGATTAATCCTGGTAGGATTTCCAGTTCTCTCAGAATTGCCTCGCTGTATAGGTTGAATAAATCCAATGAGAAGATGCATCCTTGCCTTACGTCCCTTTCTATTTTTGTATATCCGCTGAATTCATTTTCTATTCGATTGCAGGCCGTTTGCTACCAGTATAGGTTCTTGATTATTCTAATATCTTTCCTAAATATATCAAAGTTACTGAGCAGTTCCAACAGATCTTTGTGACGTACTTTGTCGAACGCCTTTGCATAGTTTATAAAACACAGGCGAACGTGCTTCTGCATTTGTATTGCTCTTTCTGGTAATATTCTGAGCATAAATATCGCGTTCCTTGTTCCGATGTCTTTAACGAACCCGCGCTGTTCTTGTCCTATTTCTGGCCTGCTTCTGCTGCGCGCTACCGTACAAAAACCATAAGTGGCGACTCAGGCACATACCAACAGGAAATGATCAGCATCAAGCATACCCTTCAAAACAATTACCTTGCAAATATAACAGGCAGAAATAGATGGGTAAAAAGGTATAACAGAGAATTGCCACGGTTTGTCTGCTTTACATCAAAAGCTTATTTTGAAGTTCTGCGGTCAATAAATACAACACCAGGACTATATTTAGAATCATGTCCACTCTACGGAGAAATCTCTGTCGATACAAGTCTAACTCGGGGGATAACATGACCAAGATTCCTTGCAATTGTCGCAAAGAATAGGCTATAAGGATCTCCTTAGTGGCCATAGCATAGAAATAAATACGATCTGGGAGACGTTAATAAATAAAAAAACAGCGGGTATTCGACAACAATAGCAGCTGTAACAAAAAGAAAAGCTTCTGCGAGTACAGTCAAACACGACAGTGAACAGCAACTGCACCACTCATCAGCAGGAAGGATAGGTTTAAGATTCCAATTTTTTCACATAGAAATTGTGCCAATTTCGAGTTCTGGGGGAATGAAGGAAAAAAATGCTCCTTTTATTCCCCCACCCCCACTCGGGTTCTGTGGGAGTCAGACACACAGTCATCAACATTGACTAAGAAAAACTTTAACAACGCTTTTCACATAAAATAGGAAGAGAGCAGACGTATCAAGAAAGTTCAATTCAACAAGTAATTCCCACAAGAATTTCGTACGATTATTTTCACAGAAGCACTAGCTTTTTGCTTTTTTTCAGGCACATTATCCGCTTTCTATTTTCTCAGGTACAATATTCTCTTTCACCGAATAAATTCTAGTTGTTTGTTAAACTTTGTTTAGCTCTTTCTTCGTTTATTTCATTGATAAAACCAAGCTTACCCTGTTCGTTTTGCCCCTTCTTTTCTTCAGTCTTAGTTTATGTTTCTGTCTGTCTGTCTGTCTGTTTGTCTGTCTGTCTGTCTATCTCTCTCTCTCTCTCTTTCTCCCCTTAATTCATCAGTTTGAAAACAATTTTATTTATTCATATTGATAAAGACAGAAACACTTTTATTTATTTTAAATACATGGACGTTTATCATTTTTTGGTTCGATTTCAAGTATAGAAACTTAGCTTCTCGGGATTTATTAAGTTAATTTTAGTGTGACGCAAGTTTGCTATTATAGCGCACATACTGAAGATCGAAATCGCTTAACTAGTAGTACGAAATTAGCTTGCTGACCTTTTTTTTTTTTTTTTTTTTGCACAGAATGGCATGGAAGATAAACTTTTACTATGCTGCGCTTGTTATTTTACACAAGAAATTAAAACGTTGCGCTACCATCGTCAATGATTGATTTCTTTGGCACAGATTTGAATTGAAACTGATTCATGCTCTTGATAGCACGACAAATTAATTATAAAAATAAAAGATTCTTTTCTAACTTTTTCATTTAAAATAGCGCTTCTTTTTAGAATAATCTGCTTGGGTTCTCCATTTCATGAAAAATTAACCTTTCATTATATAAAAAATAACATAAAACTATTTAAAAATCTTACCTCACAAAATATTTTTTAATAAATACATGATACAACTTTTACTTGAAATAAAATACCCAAATAATTTCCTTTGTAGTAATATTCAAAATTTAATAATTAAAATATCTCTAGCATCTAAAAATTTCGAATGCATTTCAAAAACCCAAACCAAAATGGTTCAATCAATATGCATATACACTACAGACAAACCTCTCATCTACAGACCCCCCCCCCCCCCAACGGACATCCGATGCAACGGACAAAATCTGCAGGCAAAATTAAAAAATAAATCTGCAGGAAAAAAAACTTCCAAGTCATCAGCGATGTATTTCAAAATTTGTGGGCTAAGCGAAACGAGTCGTATTAGTTCTCAAAGTGACCGCTTGGCGGCGGTGGCGGCATTTCAAACGGGTGTACTGTATACTGAGTATACAAAGTACAATACATTAGCGCGTACGTGCAAAAATAGCTGTGTGAAAGAAATCTATTATTTTTATTTTGATTAATATATCTATATTATTATTAAGTATATATTTATTTATGTCATACATGTTTATAGTATTTACATTATAATCATAACTACTGGTAGTTAGAATAGTGGTTTTATAACTAAAAAATAATCCCTTCCCATCTAGGGAAAATCGGCTTTAACGGACCCCCTATTAATCCGTTGATGAGAGGTTTGTTTGTATATCAAAACATCATTTTCCGTGGAAAACAAATAAATACGTCTTTGCAACAGGTTGTGGTCAGGCAACATAAAAATGCCAGTTCGTTTGCACAAATCGATGCCAAGCGACTAGTTCAGCCAAAAAAGGAAAACGAAGCGGCTGGGGATCAAAATACCTGCTGACAACTGAAACTACATATCTGCTTCTTATACCTTTTAACTTAACTTTCGATTGTAAACTGTGAATAATGACATATTTTTACTAAATGCATGAACTTTTCCTATACCAAATACACGTAACTTTCTACGAACATTTCAAATAAGATAATTTACTATAAAAAATACATTAACAGAAAATCAACTAATATATACTTTTGCATACAAATTTTTCCCACAATTACTGGAAATGTATTTATTAACGGTGACTATGACTACCAACGCCGCTATAGTTCTTTTTTCACTTTTCATTCAGTGACATTTAATTTTTAGGTTGCAATTTGAAGAAAGAAAGTTGTAACAAAATTTTAATTTTTTCTTCAAAGCTTCTAAACTATGTTTATTTTTAGAAAAGGAAAATATCTTTTTAAATATTCTTTACTTCTTGATTTATCAACAGATTGTAGAAAAAGCCGATAATTACAATCCAAAATCGCCTTGGCACAACCACATTGACGTGTCTACCAACGAAACGCACACGAAGGCAGAATAATAGAATAAAAGAATAAACAATATGTAATAATTCAACAGAATTCCATTAATCTGATTCAGTTAAAAACGATCAAGAAACATTTGCAATGGAATAACACAATAAACGAACACGAATGGTCATTCCGTAGCTTCTGCTAGTCTAGCAGTAGCTATCCCATAGGCCACCATTCTATATGGCTGACTCGGGTCGTCTGTACATGCACCCTTTTTGTTGTGGTGCTTCTCCTTTTGCAAGTCATAGCTCGGCCTCAGTGTATAGATCCAACTTCGTATCATCTTCAGACACTGTGTTCTTTCCTGCAACTGCTTCTTATTCAGTTCTGGGAGGGACTGCCTGGAACTACCATTTACGGTGGCGCCATTTCTTGGGTAGGTGGTGCTAAAAACAAAAACCGAAATACTATCGTTGGTTAGTGGTTGTTTTTCTCTTTCTCTCTCTAGAGAGAGAAAGAAGGAAAACACTAAAATATAACCTTACACAAACGTTAAAAAATACTAACACATGTGTATATAAATATATATGTGTTAGAATGACGCTTATAGCTGCTGTTAGTAGATTTGTTCGGAGGTATGCTTTTAGTCCGGAGATTTTGGTTCTTTGCGTGCTTCTCTTCCTCCTGTACAATTCAGGTCGGCTCCATGTAGAACCACTTCGTAAATACTTAGAAAAAGCTCGCATCAAGCTGCAGTTGAGGTGGGCTGGACAATACGACCAAATTCCCGAGGAGAGTGAGAAGGAAGTCACGGAAAAGAAAAGTAAGGCTTCCTGGGAACTCCGAAAGGGAAATGTCGCCATCTACGCAATTCAGGGGCGCCGACCCCACATGGAGGATCGCTACAATTTTGTAAACAATCTTGACGAGACACGGACCTCCATCTACGGTATTTTTGATGGACACGGAGGAGAGGTAAGAATATCTAGAAAAAGAAATTTGTATATATATATTTTTTTATTTTAGCTGTTTATTTTTTTCCGTTGTCAAAAAAAGAAAAAACATAAAAGGTTATAGTTTGTTTTTGTTCTTTTTTTGTTTGTTTGTTTGTTTTACCTCTACCTGGTCAACAAAAGTAACTATAGCTTCGAAAGATAAACACCTTTTTATGTTGACATACGCATGGTATTTTAGGGCTCAAGTGACCAAACACACTTTAACAAAAAAATGGACAAAATAAAATTAAAACAAACTCTTCCTTCCTTTTTAGTTTTTAGATTGAGAAGTACCTGTTTATTTAATTTTTCTGATCCAGTGTGAAGATGTATATTTTTTCTTTTTCTCTTTCATCAATCTCTAACTGAACCTTGGGAGGTGATAAACAAGATAAATTTTTAATGATTTTATCATAAAATTTTTTTTTTTTTTTTTTCTCAATAAAATTCGATTTCTTCACGCAATAAATAAGTACCCTTTTTTTCTTTTTTTAAAAAAGTTACCGATTTTTTTACATGTCTTTTTTTTTTCTGAATTTAACCTTTGGTATATAGTGAATAAAGTAAAACGTATGTTTTTTGTTTTTTTTTCTGTTAGTAAACGTAACGATCGGGTAAATTCAATAACAAATCAGTATTAATTATTATTGCACAGAATTTCTTTATTGAAAAAAAAAAATTAAATAATTATTTTTGGACAACATAATGGATATTCGTCCTGGTTCGTGTTACTGTTTTAGGATTTATTAAAATTCCGCACCACGTGTCTAAAAAGAAAATAATAATAAGATAATAATTTTTAAGATTTTACCTGCAACTGCGTAAATTTTGGAGTTTTTTTTTTTTTTAGCCTTATAAATTAACGATAAGTAAGTCAAGTGTAACTTTTTGGAGTTATGTTTTAGTTTTATCATGTTTTTGCTTCCTCCAGAATTAACCGTTTATGACCAATAAGTATTTTTAAAATCCTTGTTAAAACGTGTACTTTTAAAACCAAACGTCTTGCTTGTCAAAAATCAAAATTAAATAAACTTTTAAAAACAGAGCAAACCAAACCCGAAGAATCGTTTTTTTTATAAACTAATTTCAGTTAAAAATAAAATATTGATCGCAATACATTTTCTATTTTATTTTTTCACTTGCTTCGTAAACATGACCGAATTAACTTCATTGAAGAACCGTGACCGAAAATCACCTTAATGCCTGACATTTTTGTAATTAGTGATACATTAATTTTATTTCAAATTTAACACTGGAAGTTCATTCGTTCAACAATGAAAAACTGAACAGAAACGATTAATATTCTAAATTAATAAAAAAATAAAAAAGTGTGAATACGTGGTGGGTGGTGGTGAAAATGTTGAATGAATGAAACTGCTTTACACAGAAAGTCAACTTGAAATCAAATCTTACAAAAAATAGAAAGAAAATGAATTTAGCTCAGTTTTCTTTCCATAAAATAAAACTTTTAAAATTTTCTTAATTTCTTAAAATTTGCTTTTCTTTCGAATAAATAACCGGACCCAATTCTAAAACTAAATAAAATAAAGAATCTTCCTTGGCAACCAAGCACCAAAAAGCTGCAAGAATTTGTGATACAAAAAACTAAAAGTATGGCGGATTTTAGAAGCAGAAAAATGTGACCTTTTTTGTTAGTCTGGGCTTAAACCCGTTCTAACCCTTTTGTAAGTTTTAAAATAAATTCATTGTGTCTGCTCTGCATCTGTCAAATCACAAATATTTTTTTAGTTCGATAGTGAGTAAAAAGATGAAAAGAAAATCAACTTTAAGAACAAAAAAGAAGCAATTTAAAAAAAAAAAAAAAACTCATCAAGTATTCAAGGAGTTGGTTGCAGAACTGATTCAGTAACTCTATTCTAAAAAATGAACTGAAGTCTCTTCCAAAATAAATGTGTTTCACAAAAGCGCAAGGTAGTCGTTTTCATTTTTTAAAACAAGGTTGGTTTTTTCTTACGGTTTAAAATACGACAGAAAAATAACAAAAAATCTTTTAAAAAGCTCAAGAGTAAAAAGAAGTTGTAAAATAAAAGAATTCTTCCTATATAACAAGTGAAGGTGAAGGATAAATGATTTTTGGTGGTTATCTGCTAAAAATACGAGGTTCATATCCGACTCAGCAGTGATACAATTCACTTTGCAGTCTTTGCTCAAAAGAGGTCCTTTGTGAAATATGTTTAGTTAAGTCGTCCATGGCTAATTTTGAAAACAATATAGCCTATATAGCTTAAGTAATCTCCATTGATTTAAATTTATTTAAAAATGTAAGTGCACTATTTTTAGTTTGTAAAAAACTGTAAGCCCAGGTCGTGGCTCAGCTCGTAAAGACGACTATAAAAACAGAAGGGAAAATATGAAAAAGAAATTCAATAAATATTAAATTCAATTTTGACAATTATTGTTATTCCGAAACTGAAAGTAGATGCATTTGTAAAGGCGACAAAAGAACAGCTTTCTTCGCCAACGAACTGATGAATTCATCTTTCCCTATGCTTGTCGAATGAAACGAAATGACTAAGGCTGAAACTTAGTACTTGATAAAAAATAATTTTTCTTTCTTAAATTGTCATTTAGATTTTCATTGCTTTTTTTTTTTGTGCCTTTATTTCTCACGTTATGAAACAAATTATTTTGTTTTCCATTCAAAAATGTGCCAAAAATAATAAAACTACTTTTTGTTAGATTTCTTTTAAAACAAAAAGTAGTTTTTCCTTTTTTTAAAAGGCTGTGTCCATTTCCAAACCAAAATGGATCTGAAAATAAAGGTGACAAAAAAAGAACTACCTTGTTTGCCAACGAAAAGATATATTCGTCATTTTTCCTTACTGATTGCTTTGCTCATTGAGTTTTTTATTTTTATTTTTAAGATTTAAAGAAAGTGAAAAAAAGGCGCTTTTACGGTGATTCGATCGAAAATATAACTTTTTTTTAGTTGATTGATTACGTTGTAATTAGATTCATTACGATATAATTGT
Organism: Acanthosepion lycidas; assembly: GCA_963932145.1. Lineage (NCBI taxonomy): Eukaryota > Metazoa > Mollusca > Cephalopoda > Sepiida > Sepiidae > Acanthosepion > Acanthosepion lycidas. The sequence continues at coordinate 135,278,341 of OZ010579.1, read as the reverse complement.
AGTTAATAAAAATAATTTTTAAAATTTTTAACAAAAATGAAGGAATCACTTTTTTTTTTACAAGTCATAAAAGTGTTCTTACTGTTGTTTTTTGTTTGTTTTATAGTCGAAGAAAAACTTTTCGATTTGAGAAAATATATTTTTTAAATCAGTATTTATTTTAATTTTTCATCCTTTCGCCAAAACGATTGACGCAACAATAACATGTTCATACAAGTCAGAAAGAACATCTTCTATTGATTGAATTGTTTTGTAAATTGTCTTTTTTCTTTTGTTCGAAAACTTCCCTTTTAGTTTTGATGTGAAAATGCTCGATAAAAGAAAACCGAAAAAAATGTATGAAACAAATATTCAAATGACTGTTTTTTTTTTAATTTAGAGACAATTCTTTTTTTCTTTGCAAAATCTCGATACGGAACTTTTTCTTATTTTACTACTGTTATGGAAAGATATTGATATGCGAAAATACTAGATTCCTAATAAATAACAAAAAAACTGCAAGTACAACAGGCAATTCTAAATCATGCGTATTTTATTTTGCTATTTTCATTGAGATTGAGACTTTGAAGATTTTTGTAGTTTTTAGTTTTAAAGGATTGAAAAATCTTTATCAATCTCTGCAAATTTTGAAATAAGTAAGAAGTACTTTTCTTTACGTGTGTAGTAATGAGTTAAATTTGAAAACGTTTAAAAAAAATGAGTAGCAGCAACTAAAAAGGCAGCTGACTTTATTGAAATTCTCCTCGCAGATTAAATAATTGAACGTTATTTTTTATTATTGCTTAGTAATTTTATTATTGTTTTTTGTGTGGGTGTTATTTGCATTAGCCTTGTTTGTCACTTTGTTGTCGCAAACACTTGATCAAGTGTTCCTTACTGTTGTTCACTGTTCAAGCAAGCAAACATGTAACGATTTTCGTTTACAAAAAAAAGCGACATTTCCTGTCCTTTCGTTTACCATCAAGTGGGTAATTTTATGCTTTGTCTATTTAATTTCAAATAAACAAATTCAACTTCGACAATATTTTGTTTCTAATATACAAGCAACAAAAAATCTACTTTGTAAAGAAACACTAAAATACTCATTTTCATAAATCTTTCTAAACCAGTGATGGTTGTTTTGTAACGCACAAAACATGTTTTTAGTTTTCTTTTTTTACCCATAAGATAATTTAAAAATGTAAAAATAAGATCCTCTCAAAGGACAGCTGAAGTGTATGACAAGAAACTTACTGTTTTTACCAACGTACACGGTCACAACAAACTGATCTAGTCAACATGTTTACTTCACAGTTCACACCAAGTACAAATAATAAATTTTATTTATATTTAAAACTGAAACAGGTTAAGTCGAAAAATCTGCTATTAATACACTACCTCGGTCCTTGGGTTATATGTAATGTATCATATTTGGGAGTTAAAAAAAGAGAAAAAAGAAGTAGGTATCTCATGACATGACTAGCATGAGATGAAATCAGCTGCTGTTCCTTAACTATTGCGTTGTTTGTCCTTGGGGACTTCTACCCACCAGATTTAAGGAGCAAAAAGAAAAGATAATAAATAATACTTATTTTAAGCTTTGCTTTCTTAACAGCTGGTATTTAACAGTGACTAGAAGCTAAAACCAGTTAAAAGACTTCAGCATCTTGAGTCTTGGACTCTCGTGTTTTCTTTTAAAAAGTGCTCAATAATTTCCTATTGTTAAAAAAAAAATAAAATCAAACAATATAATTATGAATTGATTTATTTTTGTTTTGACTTTATTCATAAATCAATTTCAAACAGACCTCAAATAAATCTACATTGTTTTTCAGACAATTTTTAAAATGATTTGAAATTGTTCCATTTTATTAACATTTTTCACTTTTCAATCATTTGATAAAAATAAAATTATTAAACAGAGGTACCTCCACTTGGTCGCTGAAAAAACAGCATATGAAAAAAGCCCCCAAACTTTAAAAACGAAGTTTTTCGTAAAAATGTGTTAAGAGGAAATGCCAAAGTATTTTTTATTAAGAATTTTTAATCCTTTCTGGCACGTTCGAAATTTTGGTTAAATAAATTTTTTTTATTATTACGTCTGGCGGACCGTGTTTTTGCCCACTTTTTTCTTTTCAGGTGAAAAAAACATTGATTTGTAAATTTATGCAAAAATTAAATAATTGTCAGATTTTTATGAAACTTTCAGGTCTTATAAATGAATGAAATTATTTTTGAAATTTTTGTTTAAAAAATCTTAGCCAAAAAAATTTTTTTTTTTTTTTTTTTTTTTTTTTTTTTTTGCATGTTTTACCCCAACACCACTTAATTTCATTTAATTTCGAAAAATTAAATTGCAATCTCAAAATTTGTTTTATTAATTAAAACAAGTCGAGCTCCGTGGAGAATTTGAATCATCAGTTATTTTTTATTTTATTTTTATAAAACTGGACTCCCTCCCTCGTTACCGAAAATCTGCTCTGAATTGTAAAATAAAAAATGTAATTTAAACTATGACATAGTTTTAATTAGAAAAGTTTTAATTGCGTTTATAAATAAGATAAGGACACTATTGTCTTTTAAAAAAAATCTATGAATAATTGTTTTCATTTTTTAATAATTTAAAAATAAAATTGTTTAGTTTACAATTCTGCATTACTTCAATCCGGTTAGGTGATACTGTTATTTAGTGAAAAACTATTTATTTACAAATCAGAAATGGAAAAGCTTAATAAAAATCGTTTACCCCCAATAGTTATTTATTTTTATTTTTTTTTTTTTTGCTTAGAAACATTACCATTTTTCTTAAGTATGGATGTCTGTCACGTGTTTTAAGAGTTGTCCTCTCGAAAAATTTGTCCGTCTGCAATTCTTTGATTTTCATTTCTGTGTTTCATCGTGTTTCAGTTTGTCTCAACTTAAGTAACTTATCTAACTTATTTTAATTCCCATTTCATTAAAGGTTTTTTATTTTATGTATTTATTTTAGTGTGGGTCATATTTCAATTAAGTCATTTTTTTTTCTTTTAGTTTCACTTAAAGAACATGGAGATGAAATAATTCTACTAAAAAAAAATATTTTTACTTTTTTAACTTAAATTTTTCTTATTCAGTTTCTAAAGTTCTTTTTTTTTTCTTTTTTTTTCTTTTTTTTTCTTTTTTTTTTCTTTTTTTTTCTTTTTTTTTCTTTTTTTTTCTTTTTTTTAATTTGTATTATTTTTACGTTAACTCATTTTATAAACAGGATTTTTTTTTTTTTTTTTTTTTTTTTTTTTTTTTGTTAGTAGTTCTTTACTTTTTTTAAGTTTATTCTTTTTTGTGAGCGTTAAAAAAAATTCAATAAATTGCTGAAAATATGGTAATTTTTAAAAAAATTACTAGGTAGTTAAAATAAAAACCAAAAACAAAGTGTTAATTTAGATTTCTTAAATAAATTTGTCAATTTCTGGTCAACTATACTTAGCTGTCAACACCTTAGGGTGCCAATATAAATCAATCAGCACGTCAGAAAAACAAGACCCCGTGATTAAGAAATGCTTTTTTTTACTACATTTTATGCTCTAAGTAATATTTGTTTCAAATTGGATTAATTTAACTTTAAGTTTGCTAATTTTCCTCAAATAACGTGTCAAATATATTTTTTATTTTTCTAAGATTTTTAAAACCGATAATTAACTTTTGTTTACAAATCTGTTACTTTTTTTTATTTACAAATCTGTTATTTTTATTTTTTTTTTTTTTTTTTTTGTTACGTCAGCAGGTGATCATGAATTAATAGGAAATTTATTGTCTTTTTGCTGTGAAAAACAATGATTTGGAAATTCTTGCAAAAACCTGATAACTGTTGGATTTTAAAACTTTCAGGACATTCACAAATGAACAGAAATATTTTTAAACGTTTCTTCTATTTTTTCTTTTTTTTTTCTTTTTTTGTAGTAGGTACCTCTACGAAATCGCTAAAAAAAAAGAGCATAGTCTGATGAAAGAGACGCCAAACTTTATGAAAACAAAATTTTATTGACTCTCTAAATGCTTATGTTTTTATGAAGAGGATAGAACAAATTTTTTTTTTAATTATTTAAAAAAAATTTTTCCATCTTTTTAGAATATTCTAAATTTTGATTTAAAAACTTTGTTTATCTTTGTTGTAACAAGGGGTAGTAAATAACATAGATAATTTTTAGCGCGTTTTTTTTTTGTATTACAGTACACACATTAATTTGGAAAATCTTGCAAAAATAAAAATTGAAACTTTCAGAAACTATTCACAGATGATCGAAATTATTATAAATATGTTGTTTTTTATAAAAGTCATGGCAGAAAATTTTTTTTTTTATTTTTATTAACACCCCATAACTAATTTTATGAAAAACTCTAGAAATTCGATCGCGCCGCCGCTTACAGATTGCAATAAAAGCACAAGGCTTTGAAGAATGCAAATCATGTATTTATTTTTTTTAATTGTGGCCAACGTACCTGAAAATCAGCTCTGAATTGTAACATACAAAACTCAAAACAAATATATTATTTAATTTCAAATGCTTTTATTTGTTTTTATGAATATGGACAATATTTTCTGAAAGCAAAACATTTTTTCAATGAAAATTGAATTTTTAATACAATTATTTGTTATTTCTTTTAATTATAATAGATTTTTACATTAAGTTTTTAAAAATAAAATTAGTTAAAAGCAACACCGAGCTTTCAATTGTGTCCAGATGAGATCGGCATTGTCTAGCGCTTTGAAAATTGTATCGTTTTTGGACCAATCGGATTAGCCAACGTAATTAAAAAAATGTAACTTTTGTGCTTATAATCGAGCGGTAATTATAAAGTACGGAAGATCAACCAGGATACAATTTAGTTGCATTATTTGAGTTCAGCATTGTTCTCCGCTGTTAAGGCCTTTACTTTTGTTTGCGAAACACGAATGGAGAAGTGAATTTGATTTTTCAATTTCAACTGAGAAGGGTACCTATAAGTATCTTATGAAATTTAACTACTGCTAAACTTTAATTTATATGATCTTATTTTGATTTTAATCTCAGTTATGTCATTTTTCCATAAATTAAATATCAAAATTAATAACAAAATAAATGGAAATACAAATAACACAGTAAAATGTAATAAATGTACATAAAATTATAGTATTTTATGTACACTTCTGATAAAAATTCATAAGGTACGTATATAAATTAATTAGATACCTTTTTCTTATAAAATTTAATCTAACAGTTTTATTTTTTAATTTTTTTGTATTTTCCATAAAGCATAGTAAACGTAAAGATAAAAGCTAAGTACAAAAAAAAAAAAAAGAAAAATTAGAGCGCTGAAAGTTTTCCTTTAAAAGTAACGAGCTAAATAATTTGTTCATTTAAATCTAAATAATTTCACTTCCTTCCATCCGTAGAAAGAATTATCCTCCTGTAAGTTATCTAAACGTCATGAATCACAGCTGTCATCACTTGTCAAAGACGCGAAAGGTTATGACCTGCTTTGTTTTATTTTCAAATTACATTTTTTCGGCGCAGAAGCTAATTAAGCTTGGTTCAAAATATTTTAAGTAAACATTATAATTTCTGATTTTATTAAAATCAGTTTTGAAAAAATAATTGATTTTTAAAAGAATATCAAAGTGAGATTTTCATCTTTTTATCAAATGATTGAAAATGATTATCTGTCTTTTTTTTTTTTTTTTTTTTTTTTTTTTTGACAAAAAAAAAACAATTTTTAACGAAAATTTCGGACGTGCTAGGAACGATTAAAAAATGTAAAGAAATACCCCAAAAATACTTTGATCTTTCCTCTTTATGAACATTAGACGATAAAAAATTGTTTTCGTCAAGTTCGGCGTCTTTTTCATCATGCTATCTCTGTTTACGTTTTCGTGGAGGTACTTCCACGAAATCGCTAAAAAAAAGAGCATAGTCTGATGAAAAAGACGCCAAACTTTATGAAAACAAAATTTTATCGTCTAAATGCTTATGTTTTTATGAAGAGAAAAGACCAAATTTTTTTTAATTATTTTTTAAAATTTTTGCTTCTTTTTAGAACATTCTAAATTTTGATTAAAAAAACCTTTTGTTCTCTTTGTACCAACATGGGCTAGTAAATAACATAGATCATTTTTAGCACGTTTTTTTGTATTACACACATTAATTTGGAAAATCTTGCAAAAATGAAAATAATTGTCAGATGTTAATGAAACTTTCAGAAACTATTCACAGAATATCGAAATTATTATAAATGTTTTTTTTTTTTTTATTAAAGTCATGGCAGAAATATTTTTTTATATATTTATTAACACCCCCATAACTAATTTTATAAAAAACTCTATAAATTCGAGCACGCCAACCTTAGTGATTACAATAAAAGCACAAGGCTTTGAAGAATGCAAATCATGTTTTGTTTTGTTTTTTTTTAGTTGGAGCCAACGTACCTGAAAATCAGCTCTGAATTGTAACATACAAAAGTAAAACTCAATAAAACAAATATATTATTTAATTTCAAATGCTTTTATTTGTTTTTAGTTGTTTTTATGAATATGGACAATATTTTCTGAAAGCAAAACATTTTTTCAATGAAAATTGAATTTTTAATACAATTGTTATTTCTTTAATTATAATAGATTTTTACATTAAGTTTTTAAAAATATTATAACATTTAGTTAAAAGCAACATCAACCTTTCAAAGTGTCCAGATGAGATCGTCATTGTCTAGCGCTTTGAAAATTGTATCGTTTGGACCAATCAGAAGAGCCATGGTAATTAAAAAATGTAATTTTGGTGCTTATAATCGGGCGGTAATTATAAAGTATGGAAGACCAACCAGAATACAATTTAGTTGCATTATTTGAGTTCAGCATTGTTCTCCGCTGTTAAGGCCTTTACTTTTGCGAAACACGAATGGAGAAGTTAATTTGATTTTTCAATTTCAACTGAGAAGGGTACCTATAAGTATCAGTATCATCTTATGAAATTTAACTACTGCTAAACCTTAAATTTATATGATCTTATTTTTATATTAATCTCAGTTATGACTTTTTTCCATAAATGAAAAATCAAAATTAATAATAAAATGAATGCAAATACAAATAACACAGTCAAATGTAATAAATGTACATAAAATTATAGTATTTTATGTACACTTCTGATAAAATTTCATAAGAAAGGTACCTTAATTAGATACCTTTTTCTTATGAAATTTAATCTCACTCTTATTTTTTAATTTCTTTTATATTTTCCATAAAGCATCGTAAACGTAAAGATGAAAGCTAAGTACAAAAAAAAAAAAATGAAAAATTAGAGCGCTGAAAGTTTTCCTTAAAAGTAACGAGGTAAATAATTTGTTCACTTAAATCTAAATTTCACTTCCTTCCATCCGTAGAAAGAATTATCCTCCCGTAAGTTATCTAAATGTCATGAATCTGTTTTCGTCACTTGTCAAAGACGCAAAAAGTTATGACCTGCTTTGTTTTATTTTCAAATTACATTTTTTCGGCGCAGAAGCTAATTTAAGCTTGGTTCAAAATATTTTAAATAAACATAATTTCTGATTTTATTAAGATCAGTTTCAAATGATTGATCATCTGTCCCTTTTTTTTTTTTTTTTTTTTTTTTTTTTTTTGACAAAAAAACAAAAAAAAAAACAATTTTTAATGAAAATTTCGGACGTGCTAGGAACGATTAAAAAATGTAAAAAAAAATACCCCAAAAAATAATACTTTTTAAAAATTAAAATTATTAGCTTGAAATTAAAACTAAAATAAAAACTTCAAGAAAGATTTTTCATTTTAAAAAATGAATTTTAAACTTTAGGTATTGCTTTCCTTTGGTGTTAGCAACTATTAATTTTTTATTAACTATTGATACCAAAATATTTCATTGCACTGAGATCTTTTCAATAATTTTCTTTTGAAAATTTATTAGAAAATAAAGAAGTTATCGATCTTTAATTTTCCTTTTACTTTTTATTCCTTTTTTGATACTAATGTCAGAAAACATAGTTCTTCCAACCCTCATCAAATTTAAAACTCAGGGATTTATCCAATTTTAATGAAAATTTCAGTCTTTATTCATGAATAAGTTAATTTTTTTTTTTTTTTTTTTTTTAATTGAAAATTTTATTTTATAAGAAAACTTTGTGAGAATATTTTTCAGTTCAGTTACAACAACTTGTTCCCCAGTATCAAAGTGATTTCTTTCTTTACTGTATTTCTAAAATATCAACATAACCTTATTAAACAGGCAAAAATACTGTAATAATGAATAAATTAAACAAAGCTTTCAGTAATTTTTAGTTGCCCTGAAAATGGCTTTTATTTTATTTTTTTGTCACATTGGAGTTGGACATAACTCAGAATATTTTATTATTGATCTTCTGCAGAATAAAAATATTGAACTGCTGTTTAAACTTTACATTTTTTTTATGCTTCAAGCACATGTTTATTTTATATCAAGTTTATCTGCAATGACCAAGATCTGAAAGTTTTAAAATTGTATTGCAAAAATATTTTAATTTTTCCCAAACAAATGTACATCAGATTTCTTTTTTTTTTTAGAAACAAAAAATATTTTGCATAGTTTATTAAAAGTACATATTGGCAACTCTCCGTAAAAAATAATTTTTTGTGTTCTGGTTGATATTAAATATTTTTGGCTTTATACAAATATCAAAATTAGGAACATCCAAAATTCACTAGTGTGAATGAGCCATGAATAAGTGGGGATATAACTGAACTGAAAAAAATTCAATAAAATTCATTTGTTAATGAATAATTGTTAATGGTTTCAATGAAATAAGATAATTCCCTGATTTAACTTTTAAAAAGATGTTTTTTGAATGTGTTGAAAGTGCACATGATTCTGGAGGTATCTAAATATTTCATTTTTTTTTTTTTTTTTTTTTTTTTTTATGGGGTTAATGTGTACAATGAACTATGGGATTTGAAAGTAGGATTTTTCTATATTGTAGATATTCTTTTGGGCCCTTTATTTTAAAAAGTCATAATAATTGAGATTAAAACTTCTGCCAACACTGTTTTACCAAGAAATTCTACAAGTGAGTCAACTTGTATTGATAATTTTGATAAGTTATATATCCCTAAAGAAAAGAGGCAGTAGATTTATCTCTTGAATTTTGAATTAAAAAAAATAATTGCCAGAGTTAAATGTACAATTTTTTTAGCAGCATGGGGTACAAAATAAATAGAAATATATCATTTATTTTTGAGTTCTACATTTTTAATGCAAGAATTGACAAGAGCAAAATAAGAAAAAAGAAAATTTAAATTTGCCACAGGATCAATAAAAAAAAAAAAATATGATAAGATCAAAAATGTCGTAGACGAAATCAATATACATTTTTTAATGTAAGATTTCTAGGGATCACTTAGGTTTTTTTTTGTTTTTTAGATATTTAAAATATGTAATTGTACTTTTCCCAGGGAGGAAATGTCCAAATTCTAGACAACTCTTTCACTTGCATCCATAGATGTTTGTATATGATGTCCAAAGGAAAAAAAAAAAAAAAAGTTATATATATATATATACACACACACATATTAACAATTATAATCAAAACATGTTATAAACCACAACATAAATGCAATCCTGTTTCAGCACTGTATGTGCTTCTTCAGGTGGTGGTATTCAACTGGAGAATAAGCAATCATTTTAAGGTTTAAAAGCAGCAGTACCCCCACAGGGAGGGGGAATTAGGAAGAAAACACTAAATTTCTAACATGCTAGGAGGTGACCTTGAGTAGTCGATCAGATGTCAGGCATTTGATGAGTTCGAAGATCTGTGTTGGATTCCTGTTGGCTGTACAAGTTATTTGGAATCACACTTAGATGTTAACTAAGAGTCAAGCTTATCATATTCTTTGGTCTCAACTCAACAAACTAAAATAAGAATATAAACTATCAAGATGAAAAAAAGGATAAGTCTACAAATAAACCTGTCTACACCCATATCTATATCTGAGCAGTGACCATTAGTTCAATATGCTAAAACCCAACACGGTGCCATCAGTGGGTAGGAGGAGTTGAGAGAGGGTAGAGAAGAAGGGGGTCAAGGTTTTATATGTAAATATAAAAGTGAACATTGAAGTCAACACTCAAAGGCGACAGGCTGTTTCATGCTAGGTGCAATCGTCAGGCCTGACAATTGCACCTAGCATGAAACAGCCTGTCACCTGAGTGTTGACTTCAATGTTCACTTTCATATTTGTTTACATATGCTCTCTCTGATATTGAGCACTTTATCCCATAAATATAGCACACCTTAAAACTATATTTCTTCATATATTGGCTCTACAACAAATGTGTACATGTGTAAACTCATGCATATATATATATATATATATATATATATATATGCACACACACAAACTGAATATACACATAAGGAACAAAAATATGGACACACAAACAAATATACTGTAAACCCTCAAATGCACACGTCCCACCCCATATATATATATATATATATATATATAAAATATATTCAATGTTTAACCTTATTCTAAACAGAAAGGTGAACTGTCTACAATTGACAGCTATTATTTAATAAAGAATTCTTATCTTCGAATCTATTCCCAGCTTTTCATTAAGGCATAGGAAACATGGTGTCATTTAAAGATTTACAAGTTTTACCTTTTTAAAGTATTTTCCATTTTACCTTAGGTTTTTTGTTTTCATCTTTTAATTTCCCAAAATATTTGGAAAGTGAGGTTCTATTTTTATAAATGATAGGTTATGCTGATACCATCTAGTCTTAAAAGCATTCTTGGTGCTACCTTTATAGAATTTTTTGAGATTGTTATTTTTATTTATTTTTTTTAAATGTTTGCATAGTGATATTAACCTGCCTTACACTGGGAGATGTATGTGTCTCTCTCTCTCTCTCTATATATATATATATATATATATATATATATGTATGTATATGAGAGAATCTCTGACTGATGCTAAGTCAGTCAGGTTTCGATCCCAGCTTGAAGCACTCGAACATCTAGCCACACTGATGAGCTGTGAAACAGGCTTGTATGTGGATGATAGAGAAAATTTGAGAAAAGCCTTATTGGTTGATGTGAATCCTTCTTATAAAAATTTATTATTGTTGAATGAGTCATTCTCACAAATTGAACTTGCTTTACATATAATGAAAACATGTTTTAAAACGAAACAAAAAAATCCTTCTAAAACAATGTTTTGCCAGAACTTTTTTTTTTTTTTTTTTTTTTTTAGCTAAAGCTAAAATTTTGAATTTCTAACATTTTAAGACATGATCATTTCTCAGAAGATTGATATTATATATAATTTCATCATTGAGTTGTTAGTACATTTTGTATTCGCAAATCTTGGAATACCTATGTCATCTAAATAGATAATGTATCTTGAATAGTATGAAATTTTCGAATAACTATTTTTTTTTTTATCTTAAGATTTTAGTAAAGACGTCTTTTGGTTTGGGTGTTTCATTGTTTTTTGTTTGGCACAAAAAAGGATTGGAAGTAATAAAATTTCACAATTTTTTAGTTCTTACTGAATGATAGCATATTCATTGTATTTTTTATTATACAGTGTTAAAAAGGGAAATACCAAATTCTAATCATTTAATTTATATCCAAGCTAATTTGAGCCTTTTTCAAGCTTAAGTTCTTGGCTTTATTTCATATTATCATAGTCTTTAGTTATTACATGTGGTTCTATTCTATATGAGACTACTATACAAATATTCTATATATCATTGAACAATTTACTGTTTTTTCCACATTCAAGCCAGATAATAATAATGCAGGAAAATAGATCAACTAAAGTTACTTAAATGTTTCAGCTTTTGGTAGATGGAATTTCTTTAAAATACTGATGTATTTTCAAAACTTTATAATTGCAAGAAATATAAATTTGATATTTTGTTTGGTTACTATTTATAATTATTGCTTTTCGTATTTCTTTGTTTTCTTTACAATTGTGATTGTATTGGAAATGTAATCTTCTAATAGCAATGAAAGTTACTTTGGTTTTATTAAGTTTATTGGATTTGGGGACAAGTGTTGTATCATTGGTAACAATAAGATTAGAAGTTTTTAATTTTTGATAATATCTAGTTCTACTTAATCAAAAAGACAATTGAAATTTTGGCACCACATAATGTGGATAGAGGGCCTGAAGGATTTAACACCTATCGGACATAGTGAAGGCAAAAGAAGCAGCAGAGAAAGAGCAAGTAACCTACTTTCTTTCTTTTTTTTTTTTTTTTCTTTTTATGTGGCATGTCCTTTCAAGGCGTAAACGATTATGGCTCTCCACCTCCCTCTATTCCTTGCAGCTCTCAACAAGTTCCCTTCCTCTGCTACCTTCCCCAGATCACATTCTGTCAACCACTTGCTTAAGTCTGCTAGGTATGTCATGTGTTGTTTTCCCTTGTCTTTCCCTCTATTCAACCTGTGAGTATCAGATTCTCCAGGCCCTCCATCCTCATTATGTGTCCAAGAAACTTCAGCTGCATCTTCCTGATGTTAAGTATAAACCTCCTCCTTATTTGCATCCTCTCTAAGACCTCATCATTGCTCTCACACTCAGTCCATGATACCCTCAACATCCTTCTGTAGAACCACATCTCCGTCGCCTCGAGTAACTTCTTCATCTTTGGGGAAATCATCCAACATTTGCTGCCATAAAGGAGGACAGATGTTACATAACAGCTCAGTATTCTTTTCTTTGTTACCAAGAAATCCTCCTGTCTCACAATACTCTGCCCAGCTTTTGGAAGACATCTTTGTCCATCCCAATATGTCTACAAATATCAGTGTCATACTTACCGTCCTCTGTCAAAATGCTTCCCAGATATTTAAACTTCCACATCTGCTTGATTCTAGTGTTCCCAACCTGCAAATTGCATTTCAAACTCATCCTTTTACTGATGACCATGCATTCTGTCTTCTTTTAGTTTATGCTTACTCCCTTCTTCTTATTCTCCATAACTACCTTCTGTTAAAGATTTTGTAATTTCTTTTCTGTGTCAGCTATCAGTACTATATCATCTGTGTATCTTGTGTTGTTAAGATTGTGGATGCCAATGATGAATTCTGGTAGGGTTTCCAATTCTCTCTAAAGTGCCTCACTATATAGGTTGAACAGGTCAGGTGAGAAGATGCATCCTTGCTTTACACCCCTTACTATTTTTGTCTATTCACTTAACTCATTCCCTATGTGCATGCATGCTGTTTGCTGCCAGTATAGGTTCTTGATTATTCTGATATCTTTTCTAAATATACCAAGGTTGCTGAGCACTTCCAGCAGATCCTTGTGGTATACTTTATCTAAGGCCTTTGATTAGACTATGAAACATAGGTACACATCCTTCTGCATTTGTATCACTCTTTCTGATAACATTCTGAGCATGAATATTGCGTTCCTTGTTCCGGTGCCTTTAATGAACCTGCACTATTCTTGTCCTATCTCTGGCCTAATTCTGCTGCGCACTCTATTCATCAGAATAAAGATGAGTTTTGTCACATGGCTCATTAGGCTTATTGTTCAGTGGAGTTTACATTCATTGGCACCTGGTTTCTTAGGTATAGCTATGAAGATAGATCTGCTGAGGTCTACCAGTATATCCCGGCTGTTGTAGATTTCATTTGTTATTTTGGTGATCTTATCTATGCCAAAGTCATCTAAGGCTGTCAGCATTTTCATTACAATTCTGTCTGGCCCAGCTGCCTTGTTTCTGTTCAATTTGGCCAGTCCTGCTTTTACTTCAGTTTTCAGAATTCACTTATGAATGTGTAAATGGATGGCAAAACAAGGAGAAATAGATTAGGTAAAGGGTTAAGTTACTTAGAGAGCAATAAAAGACAGTAAATTGTAGAGAGCTATGATTGCCCACATTTTAAAGGGACACGGCAGACAAAAGATAGTTAAACATCATTTTTAGTGGGTAACGACCAGCCTAGATTGAGAAATCCTACTAGATACAAATTATGCCTCTGATAGGAAATGAACCTGTATCCCTTTTTTTTTCTGTCAGAGTAACTACTTTTTTAACCAAAGCATGCTGCTACCAGTTTAGCCATGGAGGCCAGCCTGATAGAGCAAGGTTCAGTTACTTATTTAAGGAAAGCACATCTTTTATTTGAATTTCTATGAATTGTCTCAGTCTAGTCTGGTTATTAATTTCATGTTTAAAAATATGAAAAGTGAGATAGCAACTCAACTCAACTCAAACACATGTATCCACTAAAAAAAAAATTGTTTATATATAATCCTTTCAAAAATTGTGTTTAATTTTAATTTTTTAGTCAAGTATATAATTTGGAAATATGTTATTGTTGGTGAGTTTTGTACATGAACAGGAAATTAGGTGAGCTCTATTAATTCAGTTTTTAATTGTAGTAATTTTCCATCTATAATAACAATTCCTGTTATGATTAAGGAGGCATCAGTTTGAATTATTGGTTGGGGTTTGTATACAGAGGTTTTAAAATATTGTTATAATCAATTACATCTCACAATGGAATTTTGTTGATATTTAGTATATATAAATTAGAGGATAGAACTTTTTTTTTTTTTTTTTTTAATTTAAGAGTTTTACTTTCATAAAGTTTTAAATTTGTGGAAATGTCATGTGCATATCTAACATGAGTTTATTTAAATTTTAAAAAATTTTGTGAGACATAATACATAGAATGTTAGACCTAGATATCTTGACATAATAAACAGAATGTTAGACCTAGAGGTGACCGCCTTCATATCTATATCATCAGTTTGTGTGTATATTTTAACTGAATGGAAGGGAACTTTAGTAGTGCATAGAAGTTTCCAAAGGATTGTATGTTTTATATTAGGAGTGGAAAGAAAGAATTATTACATATATTTTAATATTATTTCAGTATTTTTATTTTCTCTTAGAGGGATAATATTGGCATCTAGGGAAGCCAACTATCATCTGTCTTGTGTTTCTTTTCTTTTTTTTTTCTTTTTTTTTTCTTTTTTTTTTTCTTTTTTTTTCTTTTTTTTTTCTTTTCTTTTTTTTTTTTATAATAGTATATAAAATTTGTAGAAATTCATTGATAGTTTTTCAGTATTTGGTAAGTATGGTAGTATCATGTGGTTATAATAGTAATAGGAGTTTACTGGTTATATGTACTAAGTCATAAAATATAAATTTGTTTTAATTATATCACAAGGCTAATGAGGAAAGGCTGTGTGACACTTTCTATCCTAAATCTAGCTAATCTGATTCATATCACATTCAATCATTACAATTTGCTCACCATTCAATATACCACAAATTCACAGGGAACCTAAAAAAAAAAAACATGACATAAAATTTCAATATGTACAAATAGTTCAAATGCCTCTTTTCATTTTTTTAAATATATAAAAATATGTGCTCATGAAATGAGAAAGGAGGGGATAAACCCAGAAAACAAAACTAAAGTACAACAAAACATTCAAACAAAACATGACAGATGTTAATAGGACCCAACCAGCCCACAAAAATAAGAGTGGCTGCTGTATTCTGACTTTAGACAGAATCAAGAAGCACACTCACTAACAGAGAAGGAAGTATAAAAAAAAAAAAAAAAATAAGACAGTGGGGGGGGGACAAAGGCTGACCCAGTCAAGATGAAAAAGGGGACAAAAAAACAAGATGGGGAGATTGGGAATCTCAACATGGATAATAACAAAAGAGAGAACTGTGGTGGTGGAGGTGGACAGTAGGCTAGGAACAACATTTACTCACATTAACTGGGTAAACAAAGTGACTAATTTAAAGGGGCGGGGTCAGAGGAAACCAACCAGTTGTGTCAAAGGAGTCTTAAAAAAAGAAAATCAAGGCTGGCCCCATTCACTTGCAGCAAACTCACCACTTTTACCATTTATATTGGCTAAACAATTTGTTGATTATAAATCTATATAAATTTTTTTTTAGTATTTCTTGTAAAGATAATATCTTTGTTGTAGAGTTACTTTACAGCTTCCCTTAATTTGTTGGTTAACACTAACAGGGATAGTTGTTCCCTGTTTGCTAAAAACAAAACTAAAATAAAAAACAGAAATAACAGCCTTGTGAATATATTTGAAGATCTGGTGATAAAAATTCAAGCTAAATATATGATGTCATAATGCATGACTTGATAAAATGAAGAAACAAATTCAAAATAGAAAATTTAAAAAAAAAAAAAAAAAAAAAAAAACTTTTATTTTCTAAAAAATACCCAAAATGGGTGAAAGTAATTAGAGAAAAAATGTTGGGAAATATATTTCTAATCTTGAATCATCAATGAAAATACTTATAAGAAAACAAGAAAAAATAACTAAATAGTTTTTAAAAGATATGTTTAATGTTCAGTCAATTATGAAAGAATTTGCTGCCAAAATACAATGTGTGTATATATATATACACACACACACACACACACACACACACACACACACACACACACCCTAACTTAAAAGCTTTAAGCTATCTTCTGCAGAGGGCTCTTAATTGGGCCTTCATCACAATAAGCAGGGAGGAATAGATGTGATAAGCAACAATAAGCTACAGAACTCAAATTTGATCGCTGCATTCAAGTATTGCATTAATATTCATGCTTACCTTTTAAAAGTTCAGCAATAATTATTTTGCCGCAACTTAATTTAAAGACAATTTGATGCATGTAGGTCCTTACTTTCCGTACAAACAATTATTTTTATTTCATAGCTAACTTGGATGGATTTAACAATTAATTTCAATTATTCCCAAATTTATTTCCAAGTTATGAAAACTGTTATCAAACCAAAAAATTTGTCAAAAAAATCACCGAAAATAATTGCAGTAATGAAAACTTGGGAATCCAAAATTTCAGGATTGCAAGTCTGGATCTGGACTGGAATGTTTTTAATTTGCTCATGAAGTCAGCCTGATTCCAAAATGGTATATGCTGGGCTACAACCTCTAGAAAGAAGTAAAGCTGAAAAAGTGTGACACAGTAACACACTGACACTCGCGCATATATATATATATATATATATACACACACACACTGTGTATATAATTAAATAAGGAACAAGTAGGAAAACCTTTTATAAATCTTTATTTAATCATTTTATTGGATTAATCCTTATCTTCACATCATATATGTATATCCCCCTTTTGTCATTAATTTCTTTTAGAAATATATTTGTTATATTAATATTTCTTTGATGCTAAGGTATTTCTGAAATAAAATACATTGTAGTCTCTATTTATTTCAATGTTACATCTTCATTTCTCAACTTCTAGTCCAGTGAATGATATAATTATGATGCTTAATATAAAACTGTTTTATAGTGATGATAATCGTCTACAGAATGGTTTCCATCTGTTCTTCTGCATGATCCTGTGCATTTTACTTGCAATGTCTGATGGTAAAAATCAGACTTTCTTTTCACTTACCAAGTATAACTTCCTCAAGATAAGGAATAACAAAATAAAACTCTATTTGAGTACACTCAGATTTATATACACATTTTTCTCCATTGCAACCTTGAAGTATTATTGTTGACATCTTAATTCATTTATTAATTTTGTGGTTATTCTTTAATATGATAATTTGTTATAGTGTATATTTCCTGACCATAAACAAGAAAAAATATGCCAATTGTTTAATTTTATTATATTGTTTGAGATTAATATTTAGGCAACACATTTATTTAAATATTTTATTGAACAGAATCCTTAAGCCTTTTGGTTAGTTTCTATTAGTGCTAAATAAGTGGGAATTTGTAAAGGAACTTGCTGAAATTGTGATGTTTCAAGTGCTTTTCACCATCATTGATCAATTTTTAAGGTAGCCAGTGAAGCTTTTGTTGTTAAGACTGGAGTTTGAAATGAGTGTGTGTTCACATGCTATGGTAGTGAATAGACTTTAGCATTACATGGTTAAACTGAGACTGTATGGTTCAAAGGTATCTTAAACTTGTATAATAGAAAAACAAATTTTATTGATGGTGGGTGACCGTCATTGGATGTGAAATGTCTCTGAAATTTGCACCCCAC
Source organism: Acanthosepion lycidas (assembly GCA_963932145.1). Taxonomy (NCBI): domain Eukaryota; kingdom Metazoa; phylum Mollusca; class Cephalopoda; order Sepiida; family Sepiidae; genus Acanthosepion; species Acanthosepion lycidas. The sequence goes on along the minus strand of OZ010579.1, from coordinate 135,260,329 downwards.
CCCTAGTTGCTTTGATGAAATACTGTTATATTGTCAACTGAAATCTGGTGGTAATTAGAAGTGGTGCCATGGATTTGTGTTCAATGTTTATCTATGGCACATTACTTGGAAAGATGACAGGTCAATCTTCTTGAGAAATGTAGTAGGACCAGTATATGCTGTTATTTTATTATCAACAGACACACAGGTTCCCACCAAAGAACACAAAAATTGTTGTACTTTTGTGAAGTAGAGTTGTTAGTAAAGATGAGATTGAGTTTTGAAATTTTTCTTTTTTTTAGATTGGAGTATTGGAGGAATCATGATTTTTACTGTCTGCAGCAGTTATATATTTATGAGTTATAATTGAATTGATTGTTTTATGTAATTGGAGTGAAATAAGTTTTCTGGGGTTTAAATTGGGTTTATTTGATTAGTTCATAAAAAGAATTCTATTTATTCATTAATATGATTAGGAAAGCTATTACTACTAAATGTTTGTAGATGAAGAGATTAATTAACCATGTTTAAGGTATCTTTTATGTGATCTTGTATCAGTAAGAGTATACACTTTTGATAGTTAAAGAGATAGTTCATACTTTTAGGGTTTTATATGCTAAAGTAATAAAATTCTGAATATTATTAATGAGGATATAAGAGAAAAGATTTTTATTTTAATGACACAGTGTTTGTAAGTACAGAATTATTTTCAAAGATTTGCTTTGGGTTTTCTTATGTGATCAAGGGATCAAAATTTCTTGCAACAAGGAATGTCATTGATATACTGGACATGTGTAGAGAGCTTGTTTGGTTAAAAATAAAATGAAAAACTGTTAAAAATACCACAATTGCTATAGAATTATATTTTTTATATATTAATGAACAACCAAGAATATTATGTACTGTCTCAATCCTATTATAGGTGTTTGTTTTTGGTTTTTTTCTGTGTGTTTTTTTTTTTTTCTGTGTTTTTTTTTTTTTTTTTTTTTTCTGTATTTTTTTTTGTTTTTCTGGGGTTTTTTTTGGTTTCTTTTCTTTTCTTTTTTTTTTTTTTTTTTTTGGTTTTTTTTTTTTTTTATCATTTCACTCCAAGTGTTGCAGGATCTTTTGTTTGCTGTGCATGGATGATGTTGGCACATAAAAATTTAATAGAAGCTTCGATTTGCAAAGTTGTTGAACTGATGTTGGTGAAATTTCTACCAAGTGTCAAATACATGTTTGCAAGAACTCTGAAGATATCTGATATTATTGTTGATTTTTCTCAGAGATGCAGCTATCTCTGAATATTATCAAATCATACTTGTAGATTTCTTAATTTTGTTTGTGTTGACATCTTTGAAGAATGCAAAAGGTCAGTGAGTCACCTTTAGAATTATTTCACACTTTATCTGTTGAGCCTAGGAGAAACAGTGCTGTTTAAAGTTGAAAATGGAGTTGACTTTTATGGGGTTTGGTATTTTCTCATGTGATCTTGAAGAAAATAATCTGCATTTTGCTTGCTTCAAACTTGTAAAATGAAAGTAATATTTTTCATTTTGATAAGAAAATCTTTTTTTTTTTTTTTTTCTTTTTCATGTCTGCCAGTGGAAGGAGAAGTCAGGCATAATGACCTAATAGAATGAAAGGGTCAAGCAAAAGGCAGAGTTGAGATGAGTGTTGTTTGCCTGCTGAGCATACCATTGTAGTATTAATTGCAATGGCAATTAGGGATTTCTTTTGTGGGTGGAGGGGTTACATGTGTTGCAAAGAAAATATTTGTTGACTTGGAGAATATCTTGTCCAGATAGTTATGTCATGTAGATATGTTTTTAGTTTTGAAATTTGCAATTTTGCTCTTTTCATTGGGTCTAATCACAAAATTTATAACTGTAAGTTATTCTTGTTGGCAGTTTTTCTTGTCTGCATGCATGTGATGGTAGGTAAATGATGCATAGTTGAGTTTGTTTATATAGAAAAAGAACAGGTCCTGGTCACTGATCTGTTGCAGGGTTGTGTTTAGGTTAGAAAACACTATCCCACAACAAAAATGGTGGACTTGGAATGTGAGCCCGAATAATAAATTGACAAGATAACAAAAAAAAAACTATATATAGAAAGAAACGATAAGTATGTATTAACAAAACAAGTGTATACATAGACAATAGAATATTGTTCCATGTTACAAAACAAGGAACATGAATGAAGAAAACATTTAAACTAGTGAAGGTGTTTGAGTAGAAGTATGTGTAACAAGCATGTGTGATAGACCCAAGTGAAGCAAATGTGGCAGCGTTCTTATCTATGTGCAACTTACATCTTACCATTCCTGGGTTCTAAAGGAAAAAGAGAATGACAAAGAATGTCCCTATTTATAGCCTTATGGAGCATCACCTAGTGGGGTAACTCCACACAAGCAAGGCAATAAAGCCACTAAAATGCTAGGGGTATTACTGAGTAGGAAGAATGAAAGAAAGAAAGCATCATTAAAGAGAGAGAGAGAGAACAATAAAAGAACAAGAATTAAGAGAGATGATGATGAATGACATTGCATTTAAATTTTAGAAGATCAAAGTTGACTGGAAAGCAAGAAGCTGGAAAAATGTTCCACAAGCAGAAGTGGGAGAAAAAATTATTAGCACAGAACTTCTGCTTACATCAAGCCTTTTCAAATATAAAATGATGAAATCTAGCTGCCAATCTAGTACTATGTTTAAATTTATAAATTCTTGATGTCAAAGAGGAAAGCTCATCAGAACAGTTACCATGAAAATATCTGTAGAAAAGGCAGAGAGAAAGCTACATTATGGCAGTGGGAAAATAACTGAAGCCGAGATGTCAGAACCAATAACATTGCAGATTCTTCTTTGGATTTTATCAAGAATCTCTAAATACATAAAAGTACCACTTCGGCTGTGACAGCAATATTGATAGCATGGATGAATGGTAAGCTTATAAATGTATAAGATAGATTTTGCTGAGAAAAATTGTCTAACATAACATAGTGAACCAACTAGCAATTAATTAAATATAATCTTTTCACTTAATGCCAGTGGAACGCATTAGCCCAAGAAAGTGCAATGAGTCACTTTCCTGGTGGCTAGCATCAGCCATGCTGATTGAAAGCAGAAAAGGTTCTCTAAGACGATTGAAAGAGAGCAGTTTTGTTTTGGATGCATTAATATTAACAAGACATTTCTTCCCTAGTTAACAGATGGAAGGTCATCTTTGATATCAGCATTTGACTTTATCAAACCTATCAGACTTATCATTAAGATGGGATTAGTTGTGCCATCAGCATAGATACCAAGTTGAGAACTAATGACATCGGCAAGGTTATTGATGAAAATTAGAAACAATGTAGATCCAAGGACAGAGCCCTGAGGGATAGAGATGAGTGCCCATCAAGAGTTTCCTTTCACAATTTAATAAGAATGAATCCGATGAAAAATTTATTCAGAATTACCATAACCTTTCAACTTAAACCAAATTCTTAAAAAAACATGACAATCAGAATAGAAAATGAAATATTATTTAGAATATTTTTATTAATTTCTTATCGTTTTCATTTTGCATTAATATCTATTCGTATTTCTTTTTGGATACTTGGTCATGTTACATGTATCATCTATTAATCTGTTATGTTTACTATTATTAGTAAATGTCTCATTTGGGATTTTTATTTACAAGTAATAGCAACTTCAGGTAGGATTGTTTCTCAGAAACACTCATATTGGTAATTAGATATGAGAAAATCTGCTCTTTTTCCACCTTTTAGAATACAGTAAAACAATTGAAAACCATTCAGGGAGACGGGGTTGTGTGAGAGAGATCATTACTCGGCTAAAATCTCACTGAAGGACGATTCAACTAGAGTTTCTTCTTTTAATCATTTCATCCCAATCAAGGCAATAGTGCCACTAAGTTGCAAGGGATTACTGAGAGTGAAAGAAAAAAAAATTGCTTCACTGTGTCGTGCTAGACAATTTTTCTCTTCAGAATCTATCTTACATATTTATAAGTCTACTATTCATCCATGCTCAGAATATTGCTGCGATATATGGTCTGGTACACCTGCTTTATATATTTAGAGATTCTTGATAAAATCCAAAGAATCAGCAATATTATTGGTCCTGACCTGGTGTCTTGGCTTCAGTCACTTTCCCACTGGCATAATGTAGCTTCCCTGTGTCTTTTCTATAAGTACTTTTATGTTAATTGTTTGGATGAACTCTTCACTATGCTACCTAGACTTTATGAATTTAAATGCAGTACTAGATTGACAGCAAGGTCTCATCAGTTCACAGTTGAATTGGCTAGATGTAACCATAAGTTCTATGTTAACAATTTCTTTTCTTGCACTATTTACATTATTGTCCTCTTTGTTGCCATATTTATTACAATGTTTCAGCCAATGTACACTCCGGCCTTCTTCAGGTGGTTGGAATGTCAAACTGAACACTTTATTTCACTTACTGGGGTAGACAGTTCTAGTTCCATGTGCCATGTCTAATGGATGTCAGTTATCAGTTATCTCCTGCTTAATTCCCTCGCCACATTCTCCACCACCTTAACCAGGTATTGAACTCGTACTCCTGTCACTGGATCTAACTAACACCTTTATCCACTGTGCCATGTGTCCTTAAGGACATCTGTGTATGAATTTCTGGGTATTATAAACTTAATGTCTTCAGCAACTATTTTTTTACCAGAGCTCATAATACAATTTTTGTTGTTGTTATTGCTTTTCTCTGACACTCCTTATTACTGGTTCCCATATTGTATTTGTTTCTATGCTTGGTTGGCTCAGGTGATTTTTGTGGCCTTGCACTTCTCACTTGTGGAACTCTCTTCCAACTCTATGCTTTCCAGCCAACTTTGATCTTCAAAACTTTAAATGCAATGTCAATTGTTATCCACTGTCTTCTTGATTACTCTTCTATTATTCTTGCTCATTAATAATGTCTCTTTTTTTCTCATTCTTTGACACTCAGGAACCCCTTTATATACTTATGTTAGTGGCCTTACTGCCTTGCATAGAGCAATATGATTAATTAAAAAAAAAAAAAAAAAAAAAAGATTTGAAACTCTGCTTCAACACTTATTTTTGTTAAAAAGGAATTTAAATACTTTTGTCTAGTTCAAGAATCTCTGGTCTTGTTAGGATTAACTACTTTAACATTTCTCTGACTTGGTTTGTGACAGTACATTGTACTATTTGCTGGTATTTTGTAAATGTAATATTGAATCAATAGAATCAAATCAATGTGTTTAAAACCATGGTATTCACCTTGTAATATTTTTCACTAACTTGAATTATTAACTCAGAACGAGATATTAGGTATGTGCAAAAGTTCTCAGCATGCTATTTGAAAACTTGAGATTGAATTCAGTAGAAACTAATTATTTTTCTTAAAAAAAAAAAGAAAGAATCCCATTTATACATGATGCCTATACTGTAGCATAATATAACCCAAAACTCATTTTATCAATGTCAACAGTTTAAATACAACTTTTTTTTCTCTTTGCCTAAAGCAAAATATTTGTCTATTCAAATAACAAATTATGATGAGATTTCCTAATTGAAAATTCTCTCTCTCATTATTTTTTTCTCGCCATTGTAAAGAAATGGCACATGGTTTTATAATCACAAATTTTATGACACTTTTTTTTTCTCTTTTCTTAATTGGACAGAGCAGTGAGGAACAGATTTTTGTACCAAAATATCCTTTTCAAATTTTTGGATTTTAGTAAAATACAAATTCTGTATCTTAAAAATATGTGGGAATTTAAAAAAAATTTTTTTTTTTTAAGTCACTTATCAACAAAGGTAAAATTTTCAAAAGATATGTTTTTGCATATATGAAGTCTAGTCATTAAAATTTTATCAAATTTTCTTGTCATTTTTGTTTTTTCATGTGTTTGTCACATTTGCAATATATCTTGTTTTTAAAGTTAATCCTGAAAAAAATATTAATGACATTGTTAAATACTAGATTTTACAGTATCCACTCTTGGGAAACTCAGTAGCATAGATCTTTTTCTTTTTTTTTTTTTTTTTTTTGTTTCGGTTTGATAATTTAAAATGTGTAATGTTACAGAATTAAAAATGTAGATTTTTAGTCAGATATTTTTTGTTATATCTCTGTTCATTGGCCAATTAAAAAAAAATTGTTACCACCCTGGTAATTAAATAAATCAAGCCTACTTTTGAATGAAGCCAAAAAAAAAACAACCCATTTTTACTCTATCAATTTTACCTCTTCTCTAATACCCAATTTCTTTCATTTTTTTTTTTTTTCTCTTTTTTCCAGATAAAAAGATTAGCCTATCTAATGGAACTATATTTTTCAGCTGTTTGCATTAAATCTTAAAAGGCCTGCCTATAGGGATTATGGACAGAATGTCTGGATTGTTTCTGTTCAGTGGAGTGCTAATCCTCTTTTAACAATCTAGGATCATGACTAAAGCCGTTTTAAATCATTAAATCCTATATTGAATAATCCTGAAATTGCAATTTGATTCATCAACTCTTCATTTTATAAGCTTTTAATAAATATTTTCAGGCCTAGAATTTCTTGTTTTGAAATTTGTTTCAGTGTATAAAAATGACAGATACAATACTATCAAGTATGATGTGATTGTCCTTCTCTAAAATTTTGGCCACTTATGCACACTCACAAAATTGGGCAGCAAATATATCCATTATGACTGTCATATTCTAACCCCTAATCATAAAGTGATATAACTTTCATCTGGGTACCTTGGATAAGTATTGAAGTTTCAGCCTTGCATCTCTAACCCAGAGTGATCATTTGTGGGTAGCCTGTTGGAAGCACTACTGCAAATACTTTCAGTAGTATAGATATAATGTATTCCAGTAAAATGTAACCTCAGTTACGAAGAATAGCTGATTAGGAGGACCAATTGAGCATGAACAGAATCAAATTTTGAAATTACTTAAACAATGTGGGATATGTAAACCTTGAGTAAAAATTGAGTTAAAGTAATTTATAGCCTAATTTATATAAAAAATACAGTTAAAGTAAAAATCAAGTGTTCAGTCACTTAAAATGAAACCTGTTTTGTTGAAATAAATTTTCTGATGATCTCAGTTCATTGGTGAAACATTTTATTAGAAGTTACCAAAATTTGTTATTCCAACAGATTCTCATCCAATTTTACTTACAATGAGATATATCTCAATCACACTTAGAACAATGGCTTTGGCACAATCTCAAATTTTACTTCAGCCAATCTATACACTATTGAGAAGCTTTGTAATCATTTTTGTTGCTTTGAAATATGTAATTCCATTGTTTCACTAAATCACATGATCCAGTTGGTACCATTTTCATATATATATATATATATATATATATATATATGTGTGTGTGTGTAAAATAGATAGGTTAGTGATTAAAACGAACAAACAAAAGGGTACCATTATAATCAGTATGATAAACATTTATTAAATATTAATTATTAACCATATGACAGAAATGAAGTACAGAAAGAAAGTTTTTAAATTCACAATTTTCAGACACACCTGTTTCCTTCACCAGGCGGAGGAATAAACAGAGAAATGGGAGTGACTCAGACAAAAGTTTTTGTAGATGGTGTATTTTCTGGTGGAAATTGTATTTTTAGCAAAAACCTGTCTGATTCTTTGTGTTTTTTTTTTGTTTTTTTTTTTGTTGTTTTTTTTTTGTTTTTTTAAATAACTTAAATTTAAAATTTTGATTGGTGTAAAAGCATTAGGCAGGTATATTATTACTAATGTGTGTCATGGGGTAGTGAGATTGTAAACATAGATGAATAGTTATAGGTTGGAGAGGGGGAAAGACATCTCTTGTGTAGCAAGTTGTAGCAAAAATGTTGAACCAAGTTAAGTGTAGAAAGATGGGCTGTGGTTAAAATATGATGTGATGAAAAAAAAAAATGTGGAGGAAAAAATGGAATATATAATAAAATATAAAATGAAATAAAAAGAAAAAAATGAAGGGACAAAAAAAAATGGATAAAAATTTGGAAATCTATTAACAAAAAAAAAGTGGGCACAGAAAATAAAATAAAATAAAAGCATGCCCTCGGCATCGTTGATGCTATGACCCAGTTGGTTGAAGTGTACAAAGACTGCAAAATTGTTGTTGTTGTCACTGATGTTTTTCTTGTGGTTATTGAACCATAAATGGAACTCTGTTCCATTTTCTTCCTTATAATTCCCCTTTGTGACAGAAAAGTAAATATGAGAGCCAGCAGTTTGAATACCACATGATTACAGGGGGCGGCGGGGATTGATGTCGTGCGACATAAGAAGCACATGTAGACCCTTTTTCTTAATGACACACACACACACACACACACACACACATATATATATATATATATATATATATAATACGCACACACATATATAATGACTCAATGCTCATTTCTGAGTTTTCTCATCTGCTAGAGTTGCTAGCTAATCTCTGTTGTAGGCACCCATTCAGGTACATTTGTGTTTCTTCAACTTCAATAGCCAACCTACATTTATATTCTACCTATGCTGAGCAAACTTTACAGTTTCTGAGACATAGCAAATAATCTGACATGATCAGCAGTTGGGAAATTCCAGTTTTAAAAGTCTGTATCATGTGCCTTTTTTAAAATACCCCAACTGATCAATGGGTCATTCTTGTCCAGATATTTTAAATCTTATATGTATTTAGATAGTGTGGTTTTTATTTGCATGATCTCTTATATTAAATAAGGACTTTTGGCTATTATATCTATGTAATTTCCATGTTCCTTCAATTTTTCCCAATGTAGTACATGTCTGGAACATCTCTACTGCTCACAGTTATTTGATATTTGTACACTGTTTCAAGCACTTTCTGTCTAATACATATTTGTTCTCATTCCTGCAATTACAAGAAGGGTTGAACTTAATATTCATAGAGAGCACATTTCAAGTGTTCCTCTTTAGATGTTTAATTACACCGTTTATACAACAGTAACTTATTTTTAGGGTCTTTCTGATAAATAATTTGTGCAACTTTTTCTCAGGAAGTGCTTTTACACCAATTCTTGGAAATTTTTTATGCTAACTTTAGTCTTTACTTGAAGTGGGGTTAAACCAAATAATCTGTCCTTTTCTATTTTGTTTTTTGTTTTTGCATTTACAGAATAGCCAGTCTTTCTCAATACCATTTCAGAATCAGTTTTAGTATTCTTGAATACAACTCTATTACAAGTTAGTCAACATTTTCTCTCTCTCTCTTACATACACGTGTGTGTGTGTGTGTGTGTGTGTGTAATATATACACGCTCACTCACAAACCTGTACCATTTTTGTGTTTACTATTAAAATATTTGAGGTGGGTAAAGTTATTTATAGTGTACCTTCCTTTATTTAAAAGAAAAATATTAACCCTCATAGGAAGATTTTATTTTTAAAAAATTGCTTCCAAATAGTTTAACTTCTTTTTCTTTTACTTTCTGACATTTGTATGCATCTTCTTTTTCTTTCTTTCTTTTATAAATTTGAGATATTCAATAATCATTACTCTTTAGATCCAATGTATTTTTAAACACAAAATAATTTTTTAGGAGCCAAACAAAAATGTTCCAAAAGTATAAAAAGTAAAGTTTCTTGGGATGTGTATGAAAGGGTTAAATCATCAGTCATTTTTCCTTCTCTTAGCAAATTCTTTTATTAACATTGCTATTATATTGACAATGAAGTATCATCTTGTAGATGTTTTCCTGTTAAATAAAAGGTTAACTTTACTCTTTGTATATATTAGAACATCTATTTTTTTTTTTTTTTTTTTTTTTTTTTTTTTTATACATCACATTTCCTTCCTCATACCAACATTTTAAGGATAATGAAAATAGTTATAAACAAACATGCATTTACTGAAAACATGACCATTTTAATGTAGCTTTAAACTTTAAACTGCTTGTTATAATAAACATTAAGAATAAGTCTGTGCTTCTTATTCACTGAAGACGATTATATCAACTTCTAACAATTATCAAAGTATATTTTAAAGAGTTGGGTTATAATATTTTTATTTTTTAAGCTACATAAATGTTAATTGATATCAAAATGTTAACAGATGTGTTATAAAAATTTGACAATTTCTGGGATGAATTATTTCATAATTTACACTTGAGTTGTTGTCCTCATCTTTGTTGTTATCACAATGTTTTGACTGTTGTACCCTTGAGCCTTCTTCAAGTACTTGTTACTCTGGGTAACAAACTGAGCCCTTTACTTAATCTACAAGGGTAGATTGTTCTCATTCCACTGTTCTCTTCTAAGGATATCTCATTTTGTTCTTTTAATTAATACTGCTTAATTATTGCTCCCTGTTTCCACAGCCTACGTCTGTACTGTCTGATCCAGGGATTGAACTCAGCTGCTATATAAAGAAATTCACAACAAAACACATTAATCCATGAGACTATTATTATTATTCCACAAGACTGTGGAAACCAGGCAAGCAATAATTGAGCAGTACTAAATAAAGAACAAGACTATGAGACTTGTAGATATCCTTAAACATGGACAGCAGAATGACAACAATTTACTTTTGTAGATTAAATAAAGGGTGCAGTTTAAAATTTCCTGAATTATACCAGGATTGAAAAGCACTTGAAGTCCAGGAGGGCACAATGGCCAAAACACTGTGATAAGATGAGGAGATTAGTCCAAAAGTAAACAGTGTAAATAATGAGCTATAAAAATTTTATTCTTGTTCAATGCAAATTTTGATTCAATTTTTACTCTTATTATACATTGGTTTGCTTGGGCCATTTTCATCAACTTCATGTATGCAGCTTTTCTCCTACATGTGTAACAAGGTTTAGACTGACCTGCCTTGCCTTGTTCAGGTGTCTGTTAACTATGGTAACCATCTTCAATCAGTGGGATGATGTTCTTTTCTTTTCTATACCTGTCACCTCAGATGTCCTTCCTAGGGAATTCTTCAGAACCCAGCAATTTGTTTTGGATACTAATGTCTCTGTTGTATATAACTAACAATATTTTATCTAAAAATACAGAAGAAAAATTAACAATGTTTGGATGATGTTTCTTCTCTGTGTAATCTAATTAATTCTTAAACCAGAAGAATAATTTACAGGTTTGTCAAAAATACTTATACAGACATTTTTATTAGCATTAACATATTTATTTGATCTTCTCAACTTTAGGACAAGGCTATATTTATGTAGCATGAAGTGAGAAATAAACATATGAATGGCTTGTATGATCTGTACTAAACCAGTGTGTGTCATATTTTATGTGAATAATATCCATTGTAGCCTCCTTTTTCTAAGGAATTTAATCAGCCTACACCTGACACTATATAAAATAAGAATGATGTAAGTAATAAATGTAAAAATAGTCCAATGGTTATCTAAGATATGTAATATATTGAAATAAATTACACATGCACAGGAGAAAATGCACCATCACACTAAGTTCAGCAATTTGTGTGGAGTCTTTTTTATTACTACTCTGTATGTGAAAAGTATTCCCAATTACCAGTTATTTTCTTTTTTGGTAGTTTGAAGTGATTTACAATTATGATGAATGAGGGAAATGAATAAATTTCACATGTAAGATTATAATTAATTATTATAATTAAAAGATTTTTTTTTTTTTTTTTTTTTTTTTAAATGAAGAAACATTTTTAATTTTTCTTGTTCACAGATCAGATCTCTTCAGAAGCTGAATTGACATTTAAAATGGTATCAAAACGATTCTACACAAAATTTGAACATAAAAGGTTGACAATTGTCCAGTTGAAGATTGTGATCTCTAGCAGCTTCTGGTGGTTCATTAAAGAAAAACTTTTTTTGTTTTATTTCTTGAATCTATCATAAATAATTTAACTAAAATTACAAACAGCATTGAAAGCGTTAAACATTTTTTCCCCACTTGCTTTTATTTTGTTCATTGTTTTATACAGTTTGACAAATCTGCCATATTAAAACCTGATTCATGGGAGGACATACATAGCTCATTCAGTTAGTTTCATAGAAATTTTAATTGTCTAAGCAAAAAAAAAAAAAAAAAAAAAAATCTTCCACATGCATACATTATTATTGGTTATGTTCGCTTTCTAGGCTTAACAAACACATTACTGTCATTATGAAAATGTGAAAGTGTCTTATTTGTAGAAAAATTAAGAATATTTGATTAAGAACTTTTAAGTCAGTTTGTAATATGTCAAGTATAGTCTAAATAACTAGATAATTCATGCAGTCTTGTAAAGCTTTTATAAACTTTTCTTAAGAATAAAAATAAATGTTTCTTTACCTTGCATCAAGTTCTAAATTGTCCATGTTTTTCTGTGTTAATTAACCTCTTTAGTTTTATAAAACAGCAAAGGTGACCTAGATTCAAGAAAAATACTGTGGATATTGGTAATAGAATTTCTTATATTTGAAGGAGTTTAATTCAGGTTTAAGCTTATATTCATTGCATCAGTACCTCTCTCCTTTTTTATGGTATCATTTTTATCATACCATCAAATTCAAAAGCTTTAAACTGCATTTTTTATTCTTAAAAACATATGCAGGTAATTTACATGAAATTTAGTATGGTAGTAGTTTACATGAAATTTAAGGGAAGTAAATTGTTATAATTTTACTAAAACTTTTGATGCTGTAAGATGATTCCATTAATGGGTTAAGCTTTTACATAAAATAGAAACTAAATATAAATAGCACAACTTTTAGCTTTTATTATTTTCCTTGTAAATTTTAGATATATTTGCTATGGGGATTATGAAAAAAATAATGGTCCTTGTCAAAGCTGAAAGTGGGTATAACATTTTTAACTGTTTATACTGCCTCAGATGATAAGGTAATTAGCTGTGGGAGAGTAGTTGGTACAAGTACTTACTCATTCTCTTGCACCCCCCCCAAGATATCTGGCAATGACACAACATATGGATGTGTTGAATCATGCCTTCAGTGAACGCAAGCAGTTTCTGCCAAAAATTCAAATTTGGATTGCAAATTCCATTTTCCTATTCTGAGATAATCAGTTTGCTATTTCAGACTTTCATAAAATATGTCTGTAGTTTTAAATTACAGTAATCATTCACTTTTTGAATAATTTTAAAATAATTGTCAGATTTACAAAGTTTGGTAAACTTCAAATATTCAGTAAAATAATTGAGTCTCTCCTCTTCCAAAACAGAATAGTTATAACTAATCAAGTCTTGTACAATATTTTAAATGCTACATAAATGCAGCAGGTATTTTTAAAGAAATCATTCAGGGATCAAAATTAACATTGTCACAGGAATAATAAAACATTAGTTAGGAATGATACAAAACGTTTAATTAAAAATTTATTACATTTATTTTAAAATCAACTAAATTCATTTAAAAAAAAATACTTCACACCAATAGCAGCAAGCTTTTAATGGATAAAATACACACATAAACTAATCTTCAGTGCTTTTTTTTAAACTGATGATTGTTGGACTTAAATTTAGATATTTGTATTATTTATTTCTGAATCCAAAAAAAAAATTATGATCTAATTTGAAGAACTAATTTTACTTTAATAAATAATGCAAGAAAATTTATATTTTTTCAGTTGATGTTTTTTTTTTTTTGTTTTTTAAACTTAAATCAACCATCAGCAAATAACATTTATGTGTTGTTTTCAGCTTGTCATAATTTAATTTGAAAATAAAAAGGAGAAAAAAGATAAACACATAAAAAATTTAGGTACAGTGTGAGGCAGATGATTGTAAATGGCAATTTTTATATATATATATATATATATATATATATATATAAGATCTTCAAAACCTTTTTTGATTGCGAATAGTTCATCACTAGTCCCATGACTGGGTATGAGTGTAGAATCACTGAGCACCTGACCAGCTCCCTTGCATGACAGTATCCAGGTTTCTGTGAAAAATCTTCCAGTTCAATCAGTGATGTTGTCAACCCATTTTCTTGTCTGACTCCTTTTGTTTTGCTTAAGGTGAAATCATATAGGATGGCAGTGGGAAGATTGTTGGCTCTTGACATGTCTGTATCATTTCAACTTCTTGATGGTGTATATAAAGTTTTACAACCTATTTTTGTCCAATGATGTATCAATTTTTTTTATACAGTCTACATAGATGATTAGGATGGTTCTGTAGCATCTCATTTCTAATGCTTGGATTCTTCACTGTAATTCCACTGTTAATGTTCAAAATTCACAGGTGTAAAAAAAAAGAGAAGGCCAATGCACACAAGTCTGATCTCTGATTTAATGCTGATATTCTTCAGTATCTGTCTATATTTCTGAGATGAAGTATTATGTACACTATTTACATTGTTCGGACTATCATCATCTTTGTTGCCATACTTATCACAATATTTCAGCCATTGTACGCTCCAGCTTTCTTCAGGTGGTTGGAATGTTGAACTGAACCCTTTTTTTCACTCACTGGGGTAGACTGTTCTAGTTCCATGTACCATGTCTACTCCAGTGAGTGAAATAAAGGGTTCAGTTCGACATTCTAACCACCTGAAGAAGGCCGGAGCATACAACGGCCAAAATGTTGTGATAATATAGCAACAAACATAAGGATGATGGTCCAAACAATGTAAATAATGATGTTTTTGTCTTTCCAGCTGGTTCTTATTTTTGTGACGGCTGCCATTGTTTGAACTGTTCATGAAATTATTTCTATTCTGGAGCTGTCTTCACTAATAATTGAGCCAAAATATTTCAATTGGCTCACTGCTTTAACTTTTTAATCACAAATATTTATCTTGGTTGAAAGCCCTTTCATATTGTTCATCATGAATTTGATTCTTTTGGCATTAATCTCCATGCCATATCTGGAGGATGTTTCATTCAGTTTTTCCAATATACTAACTAGTTCCTCTTTACCATTTTGAACATTTATGTCATCTGCTAAGTGAAGGTTTGTGAGGTTGCAACCTCTGTGTCCTGTTGTACTTCATGAGCATGAAACATTCAAGGAAAATGTTAAAGTGCAGGGAACTGAATGCAGCCTTAGCATACATTGACCAATGTGTAGAATCCGTTTTTATGCTTGCCTTATACAATTGCTAGATGGTATGGATCAACTTTATACCGATGTTATATTTGTTCATTGTTGTTCACAATGCTTCATGCTACTGTCTGCCAAAGATTCTTTTGGTGTCTATGAAGATGTGATAGAAGGTTTATTGGTGTTGTATTTTTTACATACAATTTAATCAAACGATTTAATATTGGTTCTGTTTTCTCTTATGTCATAATCAAGCCTGTTCTTCAGTGATAATTTTTTTCTGCTTGTGCTATTGACCTATTTAGGATGATTTTCAACATCATTTTCCTTGTGACAAATAGTGAATAGTTGAATGTACTAATATTCTTCAACTAGAAAATGAGTGCATAAAACAATTCTTAAAGATGATTTTCTCTGAGCATGAAACTTTTAAACTGAAATGTTTAAATGAAAATGTGATTTTTAAAAACTTTTTTTTGGTATAATTTGTTCATAATTTTTTTATATTTATTCATTAAAAATTCAATATTATAACTTTCTTTTTAATTTTTTTTTTTTTTGTTCCAAAACATTTTAATAGTGTTTTAATTGGATTACTAACAATTATTAATGATAACAAAGTTGAAAAACCATTGTAAGACTATTAAAGTTGTTTCTTGGGATGATGGAAACGTTAGTCTGGAACCATAGATCAAAACAGCTTGGAAATTAGCAAAATCCTTTTATCACATGGTATATTGTTACATGAATTATGTTACATCACTGCAAAGCGCCAAGCATCTTTCTCTTAGTTTTTATTTCTATGAACCTTAAATCTCTTAACTATTTATTAGACTACCATGTTCCTGACTCTGATAGGCAACTGTTCAGCTAAAAAAAAACTTTCACCATTAAAACTAGTGTAGAAGTCATGGAAAGTTGCCTACAATGCAAAATTTTCATTTATCTGATGGCTTTCATGTGAATGAAAAATGGGAATCATCTCACCAACATCTGTCTCTATTCTGACACTTACTAAATATTGATCAGGTGTCAGTTTACATCTATTGCCTTGTTTTTACACAATATTATTGATTAAATGTTATTGTGTACATGTTTTAAGGTCATTACCTTCATTTGGTGCTTTAAAAAGTTATTAAAAATTGTTTCAAATCATTAAGTACATGATAGATTGTAAACATATGATCTCTACAGGTTAACTTTATAGATAGATGAGCCTTAAGAATATGAACCTATTTTTTAATTCTTGTGGGATTTATTACACAAAAGGAAAAAGCTTGCAAAAGTTGGACTGCTTCTCTATTTTCTGTGTTAACTGGTAGTTATGGTTTGGTATGGATAATAATTAACCTGCCATCCTAAAATAGCGATTGGCCTGGTCTACTTTCCAAAATCTGTCCAAATATTTGTTTTCATATTACCTTCTTTGTCAACTTTTACAGCACCCTCTTTTATTTATATATATATATATATATATATATATATATATATATATATATAATGCATGAAACAGTCACTGCTTGATGTTGACCTCAGTGTCAACTTTTATATTTACATATACATCTCTAATATTGAGCATGTTTACCCATAAATATAGCATACCTTAAAAGTATATTTTTATAATCACACACACACACATATATATATATATATATATATATATATATATATATATATATATCATAAAAAACTTAGTTTTTAAGTTAAAGTACTCAATATCAATTATAGAGCATATGTAAATATAAGACATGAATGGTGACTTACTTAAAAATTGAAAACTGAAGACTAGTACCTTGTAAAAAGCTAAGAAAAAGGAAAATATAAAAATTATATAAATAAATTGCAATCTTTTTGTGCAGCCTCATTCCCAATAGCAGTTACATATGATGTCATGCTAGACTATTTCAAATATCCAATTTCCCAAAGAAAACCAGTATGCAGACAAAAGAAGTCTATCACCAACATCATGTCAGTTTTTGATAGTGACTGCAAAAGTCAAAAGTATGTGAACAAAATATGAACTTTGGACAGTTTATCCACAACTTTAAGCACAATAATCAACAATTTATCCAAAAGTTGGAAAAATACAATAAAAAAAAAAATTAAACAGACCAACCTTGTTGATTCCTTTTAATGAAATTTGTTTGTGTCTATTTCTGTGACCACATCACCCCTTACACCTGGCCACCTAATTCCCCAGACTACAACCCCCTTGATTATTATGTGTGGGGCACAGTTGATTGAGAGACCAACAAGATCACTTGTAATGCCCAAGATAAACTGATGGCAAGGATTATAGCAGCATTCAACTTAAACCAGGAGATTCCAAAGTCATCTGGAGGCTGTAGTTGAAGCCAATGGCAATTTTATTGAATAAATTTAGCCTTTAGTATTTCAAAATATTTTTGTATAATTTTGGTAAATATCTGTTAAACTGAGATGTCAGGATATTTTCATTTTTATGTAATTTAGATAATTTATCCATCGCATCCTGTGTGTGTGTATTTGACCTAACCCACTTTCTAAAATCTAGCCAAATGATAAAACATTAGAATTTTGGTTGGTTCAAGAATTTTTGGTACTCCTCTCATTAATGTAAGAAATATACTAATGAATATATGTTACAATTTGTAGGCCAGTTTTTCAGATTTTCACTTATATTGTTAAATAAAATTACTCAAAGATTTAGATTTATGTCTTGATATTTTTCAGAAAATGCTAAATTTGTATTTTCAAAGTGATGTTTTCATAGAGCATTTCAGGTTTACAGATATCTCATACGATAAGGGTGTTCATTTATAACTTATGACTAGATTCTAAGATTGTTAATGAGCCTTCCAAATTGCATAATGATTTATTATACCACATTTTATTGTACCATTTAACGTCCTACTGTCAAGCTCTTCACAAATATTAAAATTTAATAATAGTATATCTTTATTATTTAAAAACACTGTTAAAAAAAAAAAAAAAAATTCACAAGTGGTGACCCAGGCACATACCAACAGGAGATGATGAGTATCAAATGTACCCTTCAAAATAACAACTACCCTAAAAATATAACATCTGCAGTCAGAAACAGAATGGTCAGATTGTAAACCTGCCACAGTGTGTATCCCTAATGTCAAGGGAATGTCAAAAAGTATTTAGAGGATCTGCAGTTCATAAAACATTTGAAAAATATTCAGAAACAACTCAACCTTATATAGAAATCTTTACTGACTCAAGCTTAACAAAGAGAACATGACAAAGAACTGAGTATTCCATTTCTTGCAAAACCAGCCAACCTTGAAAAGCCTTAATAAGGAGTGAGACAATGGCTGATCATGTATAGAGGAAAAAGGATGAGTGCCAGTCTTTGAGGAATGAAGTAAAATTACTAGACAGCAAAACACTGAAAAATCAGACATCTGAAGGAATTGGTATATACACAAGCTTTGATGGCCTCCTCAGTAGGTTTAGTATAGAAATAAGTACCATATGGGAGCCATTAATAAAGAAATGGAAATGATAGCAGAGAAAGCTAAGCTTCACAGCAAGGCTTTACCAGCTGAAGTAAGAAAAGAGAAGCAGCAATAAATAAGGTCAAGTGTAATGGCAGAAACAGGCAAATAATGAGAACATTAGATTTAAGCTTCCAAGTTCTAGGTTCAGGATTCTCATTAGACAATAGCCTTGTGAATTAAATATTAGTTTCATGAAGTTGGTGGCATAGTAATTATAAGTTTAAGCCCTGGTTCGGTTTGAAATTTCCTGAAATTACCCAGATCAACATGTCTGAAGATGCTTCAAGGGCAAAACTGCCAAAGATGTGGACATTAGTCAAAATGTAAATAACTACTCTTCCCAGAAATTTACACTATATTTATATGTATGCTTCTGTCGTCACATGTTTTTTGGGGTTTTTTTTTTTTTTTTGACTTCAGTATTAATTTTTTTATTATATATTCTTCTTTTTGAAAATTTCTATAAAAGTAAAATAGAACTATTTACTTACTATGATACAATTCCTGGCACTACTTAAGTAGATTGGTTCACTTGTACAAAAAAAAAATGTAGGGCAAATTTATTTAAGCAGTACCTGATTCTGTTTGAATCGACATTCCTGGATTAAGTGAACATTGTTAGCATCTTTTTAAAGCTGTGATACACAGTATTGTGGACACATGGGATTGTATTTATTTTAGGTATTTATAAACCCAGCCAAAGCCTGGTACTTTTGCATGTTATAAATAAACACATAATCTCATAACACGCATGCATCCCACACAGTATATAGATAAAGCTAATGAATTTGATTCTAGATTTTAAGCATCCTTTGTTAACATACATACTAAAGAAATAATGTTTAACTCCTAAATATGAAAAATATATTGCTCCTCTATCAATATACAATCTTTCTTGTCATTCTGCCTAATTATATGATGAATGAAACAGAACACTATGCACCTCTCTCTTGCAGATATGGCTTAGTGAGCATAGGAAGGCAGCTCCAATTTTACACACACACACACACACACACACACACACACAGTGTTTCCAAAGTTGATTGATTTAATGTACAGGGTGTGATAAGTAAATTGGCGCTATTTCATATTTTTTAATTTTGCACATGTGCATTTGCTTTTGATTTTTGTCAACTGCACAGTATAGTAGGGTCAGTTAGACACCATCTGTGAGAAAAAGAGCACCCTGATGCAATTCGCTCCACAAGAAACTTGGAAACTGCATGCTGTATTGCTTGGCATTCACACCAGAAATTCCAATACAAACCAATCTGAGGACAGTGCAGAGGGTTCAGAAAGAGTTGGATGAGTCTAATGGTGATTACCAAGTTACAGGAACTCTGAGAACTCACTCTGATCTTTTCTGATGAGAAAAGAACTCCCAAATTTGTTGGTGAGGGCCTCAGTCTCAACACTGAGGCCTTCATCAAGTGCCTTGAGGAGTTAGTACTGTCCTAGGGCAAGGGGGTGGCTGCTGGAAGACCCTGTGTCTGGCAACAGACTCTGCACCATGCTACACAAGCAAAAGAACACAGTCATGGCTGTCAAACAATTTCTGCAACCACACCACCGCTTACATCTGGCCACCTAACCCCCCAGACTGCAACCCACTTGATTATTGTGTGAGATGTAGTTGAGTGAGAGACCAACAAAACCCTTTGTAACACCAAAGATGAACTGAAGGCATGGATTATGGCAGCATTCACCAACTTAAACAAGGAGACCAGAAGAGTTGCAAGAGATTCCAAAGTCATCTGGAGGCCATGGTTGAGGCTAATAGTGATTTTATTGAATGAATTTACTCTTTAGTATTTCAAGATATTTTTGTGTAATTTTGGTAAATATCTGTTAAAATGATATGTCAGTGTACTTTTCTTTTTTGTGTAATTTAGACGATAATTTATCCAGTGCACACTGTAGTGTTGCCTTTGAACAAATTGACTAATATATAACATGATAATCATTTTATAAATTCTACAAAATGTTTTAGATAAAAATAATCAGCATAAATATTGTTTATATAAAAGCAGTTTCTTACTAAACTAAGGATAGGCAAACTTTTTTCCTGATCGACTACATCATTGTGTGTTTTATCACAATAACAACTGGAGTTTCACAGCAACAATATAAATAACAATCGTTTATATTTGAGAAATTTCTTTGACGTATCTGAGAAAAATATTGTACAAATTCTCATTTAATCTTGTGAAACATTTATGACAAAGTGTATAAATGATGTCCTATGTGCACACAGACACCGTGATCCTTATGTCAGTTTACACTGTGTTGATGATTGAGCAGTGACATTGGCAAAGTGTGGGATGTAGCAATCCATGTGCCTGTAGTAGTACCTAATGTGATAAGTTGATATTTTTTTTTTTTTTTTTTAGGAAGTGAATTTCCTGATAATTGGGGTTTCCTATTTAATAATTGTTTTGCATCTTTATCTTTATTTTTCCTGTTTTGAATAGATTTACTATTTTGTGGAACATATAACAAAAAACTACTGAAATCCATTAATGAATTTAAAAAGTAATGTTCTACTCCTGTAGGCCACATAAAATCATTAGGCATGCTGCAGTTTGCTGACACTTGTACTAATGAAATTTAAGTGATTGAATTATCTTGATGGTAGATGGTTTAAGAAAGAGTTGTATTAATCAAACTATGCCACCTCAACCTAGTTTGGACAACTGCATTGGTTTTAGACTCGATATTGCCTGTTCATTAGCCAATATTTATCGATCCACCCACGAGGATAGAATGTGGCACAAGGCTGGTTTAATGTGGGTATCTCCAAAAATATAGCCTTTTTGAACCTGCCTAGACTGGTTCAGGCCCTGTCAACCTCCCCAGACGAAACCTTGCCCTTCGGCAAAGCCTTGTCCGGGTTCCTCTCTTCTAATGCAGAGAGTTCGACAGATGCTGATTGTTGGAATCAGCAATGCCTATTTATTAGCCTGATGGATTAAAGTATTAGTTTGTGAATTTGGTGACAGTAATTGTGAATTCAATCACTGGTCCAGTCAGTGTGTACTTGGACTCGGTGTAATTGGGGGCAAGCAATAACCAAGTGAGATATCCCTAGATATGAGGAGCATAACAAGAATAGTCTACCCCTGTAGATTAAATATATTAAATAATGGGTTTAGTTTAAAAGTCTTTGAAGGTAACCCAGATCAACAATCATCTAATGAAGACATATGAAAACAAATCCAGCGAGACAGATCAGAAAGAGAAAATTGAATATTACTGAATATTGCTGATGTATTGTCATTAAGTGCTTCTGTGAGTCTTTTAATGAGTTTCTGGAGAGGAGCCTTGAAATGTTCATATATAATACAGATTTCTCAAGGAATTAACAGGTGGTTTAAATACAATACAAAAACAAGTAGTGGTGAGCAAGTTTTCAGCATTGTGCTTACTAACCAATTGTTTTACATCCTAGCATAATACTTGTCAAAAATGACTGGATTATTTACATATGGGTCTGCATTTACTCTAGGAACAGTGTAAAATCTGTGTGCTCTAATTTATTATTTGAAAATTTCATGCTGTTCGTGCCGCTGAGCACTAATATATCATATTTGCCTAGTGACATTCAGGTCTGATGTTCAAACCAGGGCAGAGTTCACTTGTCATTTTATATATTATTTGCTTTATTGCAGCAAATCTCTCTTAAGCACAAACAAAAACAATTACAGTTTGCCAGCCACTGCCACTGGGTGGACAAGGAAATTATCTCCTTACTCCTATGGCATCCTTCCAGAAGTGTCTTCTCATAAAATTGACTTTACCAGACACCATAGCTCAGGACTTGGGGTTGGACATTGGGGATATGGGGACAACAATGCAGGACTGAACAGTGTGGAAAGGGATTGTTAATGGAGTTCCGACCAACCATAGGGAGGTTGAAGGATGATGATAATTACAGCAAAAAGCTACAAAATAAATATGTGGTATATTATATAGAGAGATAAATTTTATGAATAAATTTCTAGGTTTTAATCATTCTTCATTAGTACACATGCTAACAATGATGATATTCTTAAACTCCTAAATGAAAAATCTATATTGCTCTTCTAAATAGCAAAATAGGCAAATGATGTTTTTGTTCAGAGTGACAAGATATATCATTTTGTTGCTTTACCTAATTTTATGATGAATGAAATGCAACACCTTGTACTTGCATGTATAGCTAAGTAAGAGACCATAGATATATCAGTCAAATACCAGGATCGGACATTTGATTTAAATCAAACCAATAAATTCTTTTCTCTTAAAATCCATCTTATTTGTTTATAATCATATAGATAATGATTACCTTGTTTTTTGCAGTAGTGCCCTTCTTTCCTCCCTAAATAATTCCCATTTTTCTTTGTTCATATAGTGTTACAACTCTATCTAGTGTCTCTTTTGCCGAGAAAATAGAGGTGGATATCTTTAGATAAGATCTGTAGCTTTTCTATCCTTAACTCCTTACTTGTTAGGGTTGTATGTGTTTACTGTCATGGTATTCTTAGCCTGTCTCCCTTGATAGCCACCTTCTTAGTAATGTGTTGGCAGGGGTGGAAGATAATGCAAGTGTGGGCCCAATGATAAAAGATGATTAAATGACAGCTTTTCATGGACTGATTTTCACACACACACACACACACACACATATATATATTCTTTTAAAGAATTGATTTGCATATATATTCTTTTCGAGAATTGATTTGCACATATATATATATAGTTGGTGCATAATTGTCAGGCGTTTTGTAGGCAAGTTATTTGTTAATAAAAATTGTTGTTTTGCTTCTTTCTTTTTTTTTTTTGTTTTTTATTTTTTTTTAATAAAAATATTTTATTTTCAGATTGTAAAAATGCGTGTTGATTATCATGTGCTCCAGAATAATCATTTAAAAAATGTTATTGTTGAATTATGTTTCTTTTTTCATAATAAATATTGTTTAAAAAATGCCTGATAATCATGCTCCAACTCGATATATATTATTTAAAAAATTGATTTGCATATATATATATATATATATATATATTATCAGGCATTTTTTAAATATAATTATATATATATATATATATATATATATATTTAATAAAAACAGACCACGTTAAGATTCCATGTAATAAATTATTTCACCATAACCCCTTTAACAGGGCTCTGGATCATCAGACTTTACTTCCAAAAATTGAAATGAAAATAATTTGAATAATAGTGAAATAATTTATTACATTTTTCATTTCAATTTTTGGAAGTAAAGTCTGATGATCCAGAGCCCTGTTAAAGGGGTTATGGTGAAATAATTTATTACATGGAATCTTAACGTGGTCTGTTTTTATTCAAACATATCTGCTCTGAATTTTACATTGAGCTCTCCGGATATCATCCTCCTCGGGTCTACCCATACGGATTACCTAAACTATATATATATATATATATATATATATATATATATAATATACTCTATTTGTTTTCTGACACATTTTAGCATATATCAGTTTGTGTGTATGTGATTAAAATATGAAGGAAAAATAAGCTTGTAGGTAATGAATATTTAGTTGATAATTGAACTTTCATTATTTTGTATTTATTTTCTTCCGTATTTCATTAGTTATTTATATCCTGTTTTTATGTAATAGAGACAAATGTATGTAGACTTATTTGGTTAGGTAAGTGTGAATCTACTTTATCAATGTTTATAGCTTTTCTTTCAGTAAACAGCTTGTGTGTTTGTGCACACATAAAGCATGTTGATGTATATATTTTATGGGTGCTTTTTCTAGTAGGTGTACTATAGCTGATGCTGTTGTGTGTGCAGCATTTGTACCCATGTGAATTTTTTCTGTGTGTCTCACATATCCTACATTTTTGTTGGCTGTTTAATATACATACATGAATTGTTTTCATTAACACAACTGTTTCCAAGTATCTGTTTGTGTCTCAAGTAGTTACATGTAACTTTATTACTGTTTCTAGAGTTGTAACAGTAGCCAAACAAACAAGTCTTAGTAGTGATTAGGATTATGAAACTCTAACCTTCATGAAAACATCTGAAATATCTTTTAAGCATCTGCTAAATATACAGGCTGCTTCCATCATGTTTTTTATTAAATCTAATTCTAGTTTTTACTAGTGTTAAGGAATTTCAAAGAAGCTTTTTACAAATTTTCATAAAAAGTTATAAAAATACTTGCTAAGAGATAATATGTTGAAGTACACTGCTTCTGATGATCTTCATTTATTGAGTTGGACAAAAAGCTTTTTTGTTTTTTAGGTTAAGAAAGATACTTTCATGAGATCGCTAAAAACAGAGCATAGCAGGATGAAAAAGACGCCAAACTTGACAAAAACAAAATTTTATCGTCTAAATGTTTATTATTAAGAAGAAAGATCAAAATATTTTGGGGGTATTTTTTTTTACATTTTTTAATCATTCCTAGCATGTCCAAAACTTTTGTTAAAAATCGTTTTTTTTTTTTTTTTTTGTTTTTTTTTTGAGTCAACAAAATTGACTATTTTTTCCATTTTATAAAAAAACTGGAAATCTCACTTTGAAATTCTTTTAAATATCAATTATCTTCTTTTTTTTTTTCTTTTTTTTTTTCAAAATTTATTTTAAGAAAATCAGAAATTATAATGTTTATTTAAAATATTTTGATCAAAGCTTAACTTAGCTTCTATGCCGAAAAAAATTTAATTTGCAAATAAAACAAAGCTGGTCATAAACTTGCGTGTCATTTGACAGGTGATGAATGACATATTGACGGATTCCGTGAGGCTAATTTGTTCCACGGAAGGAGAAAAGTGAAATAATAATTTACATTTAAGTGAACAAATTATTTACCTCATTATTTTTAAGGAAAACTTTCAGTGCTCTAATTCTTTTCTTTTTTTTTTTTTTTTCGTATTTAGCTTTTACCTTTACGTTTACAGTACTTTATGGAAAATATATTATAAAGAAATTAAAATAAGACTGTTAAGAGTGAGATTAAACTTCATATTTCATAAGAAAGGTATCTAATTAATTTATAGGTACCTTTCTTATGAAATTTTATCAGAAGTGTACATAAAATAATATAATTTTATGTACATTTATTACATTTGACTGTGTTATTTGTATTTGCATTCATTTTATTAATTTTGATATTTCATTTATGGAAAAATGTCATAACTGAGATTAATATAAAAATAAGATCATATAAATTTCATAAGATGATACTGAGACTTGTAGGTACCCTTCTCAGTTGAAATTGAAAAATCAATTTAACTTCTCACGTGTTTTGCAAAAATAAATCCATATCTCAAAAGGACATTTACGAAATTGAATGCGGCTTTTAACTAATTTTATATTTTAACAACTTAAATGTAAAAATCTATTATAATTAAATAAATAACAAATAATTGAATTAAAAATTTAGTATTAAGTTGGTGCAAAAATAATGTCGTTTTCTCACATATGTTACTATGTGAGAAAACGACATCATTTTTGCACCAACCTAATAAGTTAAATACTAGACAGAAACTCAATCCACATATTTTTTTTATTGCACGCATGATACTTCTGGTCTTCCACAGATTTGATTTACAGTGTTATTATTGACACAAATTATTTTTTTTTTTTATACTGTTGTTTGGAAATTATAATCTGTAAATATATATCTACTTAATAACAACATTCATTAAATTTTACAAATTTTTCCCTAATTTTAGAAGAATTAACAACATTTAATGTAAAAATAAAATATTTCAGAAATAACAAATAATTGTTTTAAAAATTCATTTTTCATCGAAATATCTTTTTGCTTTCAGACAATATTGTCCATGTTCATTGAAATAAATAAAAGCAATTAAAAGCTTTTGAAATTAAATAATATTTTTGTTTTATTGTTTTGTATGTTACAATTTGGAGATGATTTTCAGGTAGAGGTGGTCCAACTAAAAACAAAACCTGATTTGGTTTCCTCAAAGCCTTGTGCTTTTAAATAATATAATCACTAATCTTCCCAAAATTGAAATTATAGAGTTTTCGTACAATTACTTAGGAGGTGGGTAATACATATGAAAAAAAAAAATTTCTGCCATGACTTTAAAAAAAACAAAACATATTTATAATAAGTTCGATCATTTGTGAATAGTTTCTGAAAGTTTCATTAAAATCTGACAATTATTTTTATTTTTGCAAGATTTTCCAAATTAATGTGTCATACAGAAAAAACGTGCTAAAATTTTATTTTACTAGTTCTGGTGATACAAAGAGAAACAAGGTTTTTTAATCAAAA
Source organism: Acanthosepion lycidas (assembly GCA_963932145.1). NCBI lineage: Eukaryota > Metazoa > Mollusca > Cephalopoda > Sepiida > Sepiidae > Acanthosepion > Acanthosepion lycidas. The sequence continues at coordinate 135,233,553 of OZ010579.1, read as the reverse complement.
TTTAGAATGTTCTAAAAAAAGGAAAAATTTTAAAAAATAATTAAAATAAACTTTGATCTTTTCTCTCAATAATAACATAAAGATTTAGATGCTATAATTTTGTTTTCGTCAAGTTTGGTGTTTTTTCATCCTGCTATGCTCTGTTTTTAGTGATCTCATGAAGGTACCTAGGTTAAGATAAGGAGCATTGTGTTTTAACTAGCTCTTTTAAATTTGATTTTGTGATATATCAAAATGTATTTTTTTTTAATTTCAAAAAGATTGGTGTATTTTTGTTTATTGATTTGTAACATTGAAAATGCAAGAAAATAATTTTTTCAGCTTGTTATAACATATTTTTTTTTTTTTTTTTTTTTTCTGCTTTTAAGAAAAGTAAAAATGACATCTGCAAAAGAAATTGCTTATGCAGTTTATGGAAGAGGTATTATGAATGATTAAATATGTCAAAAGTAGTTATTTTTTCACTGAACAGTGATCTCAGGTAAAGTCAACCATTTGATATTGACAGTGATCCAATTGCAACAGTTCTTGAGAATAATCAATATTGTGATGAGGGAGAGAAAAAACAGATTGAAATGTTAAATCATTTGCTCCAGCCATATGTTAGCTAATTTGATATATGGTTTCAAAAAGCTGATATCCTTTTGTTGATAGCTCAATCCAAAACTCACCTATTATTTGATGATCATGTTTAGCGATTCTTGACTATATCTTTTTAACACAGGAAGTTAATACTGAAATGTTAAAGTTGTCTTGTGGAACCGTGTTTTTTTTTTTTTTTTTTTTTTTTTGTGAATGTGCTCTTCTTATGGAACACTATAAATTATTTGAATTTCTGTCAATCAGATTTTTGTACTTATGGACTACCAGTCATTTAATATAATGGGCCATCCCTCTTCCAGGCAGTATCTCTCCTTCAGGAGGATGCTAGTATCTTTGTGATACTAGCATAATACCCTTGATTAATTGATATCCTCCAGATCATGCAATAGATCAAACAGTGGTATACTCATGTATTTAAAGAGGATGGTAGATCCACCCAAAGGTCACTCATGATAAATTCTGTCCATGATAGAAAAACCAACCAGATTGTCAAGTCCACAAAAGATCATGTGATTTAAATCACTACAGAGTTTCAGGATGTGGTGAACAACCCCGTAGAAGCAAGCAAGCCAGAGTGGCTTGCATTTGGTGCATAGGAAAATAAAGGTCTTACCTTAACGTGCAGCACATGACATTGGCAAGTTTACTCCATGAAAATGGCATTACTCTCCCGTCTAGCAGTTCCAGCAATATGTGCGGTAACGAGGGTTTTTGTACAGTTTGGCATGCTTCCACCGATCGCAAGTCGTGTGCTAATTGGTTGAACTGGAGGAGGCTATTTGCCTGGGTAACCGAGAATAAAAGTGAAGAACGCTGATTGGTTAGTTGACTGCAGTGTTGGCCTGATAAAAGAGGGCTGAAGCAGTGAAAATGGGAGAAGAAAATTTGGATTTACATTGTGAAGTGTGCAGAAAGCAAGAATAGCTAATTGAACCAGTGGTATCTTGATTTGTACAAGTGACATCGTAGTAATACTCATTTAAACTACAAGCTATTTCAGCCTTTTTACAAATCATGGTGGACAGAAGTTCAGCTGATACCTGAATTCAGTGCTACCAATCTACCAATTGTAGAATGGATTGAAAATGTAGAGTTGGTTTGTGAACTCTGTGAGATAAAGAAAGTCTAGTGGATACTGCCACTGTGCTTGTGAGCCAGGAGAAACCGTAGATGAATTTTTAGCAGAGTTGAAACGGCTAGCTTTGTTGGTTGGTGGCCAATTGCCTGAATGATGGATGACATGCGCCTTTGTTTCTGGACTGCCACAACAAGTCAAGCAACTTCTCCATGCATCATCCAGAATCGACACTATGACGTTGAGCCAGATCCTGACTTGCACTTGGGCCGTTATGACTGATAGCAAAGAGCCAGATGAGTCGGTTGCTGCAGCAGCTCAACAGACAAATACTGATGTTACCACACAGACTGGCGGCATTGTGTGCTTTAAGTGTTTTGGTCCCAACCACCTGGCAAAGGATTGCAGGCAAGGCTACTCTGAGAGGACGGCTACCTGGACCCAAAGATCCTGCCATGAGATACGTTGTTTTCAGTGCAACAGTCACATCTCCTTAGAGTACCAGGGAAATGGATCCGGGGAACAAATGTCAGCACCGGTCTTCTCCCCAACTGACTAAAGAACACGGTGCTACCTAACATTGAGATGGCCGTAGACGGAAAGAGATGCACGGCCCTGGTTGATTCTGGTTGCTCACAGACATTGGTGAGCAAATGCGCATGTCACAATTGGTGACCAATGAAGACAGAAGTCCTAACTGCCAACGGTAAGGTACTAAAATGCTGTGGACAGGGCAATATTGCGTTAAATGTTAGTCATGCTCAACCTGCGTACATTGATGCCCAAATTGTGGATGGACCACTACTTTGGTTTGATCTTCTTCTTGGGATTGGCGCAATCAGAGAATTAGGAGGGGTGCACATCAATCCCTCAGGAGAAGTTCACTTTGTTGAAGAAAGTAAGTCCCAATGTGCTGCTATTTCCATCATTGAACACGACTTTAGTGTAGAGTTCAACCGTCGTAACAAAGTATGGACAGCCTCGTGTAAGTGGACAAATGGACAACCGCCAATAACCCTAAAGAATAGTGGCAGAATATTCAGTACCCGACTATGCATGGGACGAACATGAAAGGGAGCTTCAGTCGTGGCTGGATAATAGTGGCTGCGACCATACCCTGAAGACGAACTTGGTACACCTAAGTGTCTAATCCTATTAATGGCAGTAATACAAGAGAGCAAGCAGAAGGTCTGTCCAGTACTGGATTACCATGAGTTGAATGGTTTTGTGGAACCACATACTGCTAACTCAGAGGTGTGTGCACATAAGTTGCGAGAATGGTGGCACTTGGGAGCCAATGTATCTTTATTGGACTTACAGAGAGCAGATACATGTCGAGAAGGTACTGTGGCCCTATCAAACTGTCATATTGAAGGGTCAAAGATACTGCCTCACCTGACTGGGTTTCGGTTTAAATGTGGCACCTCTCATCATGAAAGCCATAATGGACACAGTATTATCACAAGACAGACAGTTTGGCATGCTTCCACCGAAAGCAAGTCATGTGCTGATTGGTCGAACTGGAGGAGGCTATTTGCCTGGGTAACCGAGAATAAAAGTGAAGAACACTGATTGGCTGGTCGACTGCGGTGTTGGCCTGATAAAAGTGGGCTGAAACAGTGAAAACAGAAGAAAATTTAGATTTACGTTGTGAAGTGTGCAGAAAGCAACAATAGCAAATTGAACCAGTGTTATCTTGATTTGTACAAGTGATATCGTAGTAATAGACTCATTTAAACTACACAGGGTTAGTCTAATAGGCTATAAAAGTCAGTCTGTTTACCATGTGGGGCACTGTTGTCCACAGCTAAATATTGTTTGGTTCAAATGAAAAGGTCTACAAATAAAAAAAAAAAAAAAAAAAAATAAAAAAAATGTTTCTGCATAGAAAAGCATCAGGCCACAGTGGCACAATGTGTTGTCCCTAGGTGTATTTTTGGAACTCATTTGGCGGCAAGTCCAATTCTCTGTATGAAAAGTGGAGTTTTGACATCATGATTGATTGCAAGACCTTTAACTCTATTCTCAAGTAATATTGCAGTTCAAAAGCTGGTTAAGAAGACCAGAATGCTTGCATTTTCGTAAGACTAGTCACCCCCTGCAGATTGCTTGAGGAAGATTCCCATTGAAAAACTATTGTTGGTCTTTCCACCTACCTCAATGGAAAAGGAATCCAAATAGCCTTGCCTAATGCCTCTAGCCAAAACTTCAGAAAAACATTGAGGTACACTTCCATCAGCAAAAAAAAATGTGGTAATCCTGGAGAAGTTTGAGAAAGTGATAGGTAAAGGTAGATCATTTCAAGCAGTGAAATCTCTTCTTTTTGGAGCCCTGGGTTTGATGACCCTGACAGAACTAGAGAAGAGACCCTACAGTTGTATGCAAAGAAGGCAGTCCAGTTTCAAGAAAAAAAGCTTATTTGAAAATAAAGTTGGACAGGACAATGGAGGAGACTGGTTTATCCTCTACCCTGTCTTCCCCAAATTGGCTCCAACTTTTATCACACAAAAAGAAAGATAAGAAAGATACAGGCTGAGCTAATTACTCCATCTACCCACTCTTATCTCATAGTTTAAGTTTGAAAATTCAAACCTTGTGCATGTTTATCCTCTTGTTGGCACTAATTCACAATAGTAAAAGTTTCTATGAAAGGACAAACCTGGTGGGGATAAGATTGCCTGAAACAGATTTGTACTTTGAAGAGTAAGACAATCCAAGATAATTTGTATCTGATGCTCATGTTCACATAGAAAGCTGATAATCAAGCCTTGTTGATCAACTCAAGGTCTTTGATAAGATAGACTATTGTTTCTTGAAGGCTGTATTGTTCATAGCTAATGTTACTTGGTACCACCACCATAACCAGGTACTCTGCTTTCGCTGGCAATGTCTCCACATTTTTAATGAACAATACCAACATTGAGAAGGTTAGCAAAGAAATTTGGTTTTATGAGACAGTATTGAATACCTCAGTTAACCATGAAAAACTTGGTTTTTGGCCTAGCTTGTGGAGAGGTTATTCTCTTCCTAGCCTCTGAAGTTGAACAGACAAGTTATGCCAGAGTTTTAGTGTCTAGTTAGTTTGTTCAAATCTCCAGCTGGAGAAGAGTTAGAAGTATTGAAGATTGAGGCTACAATTTATTTTTAGTCTTGTAGGAATCTTTCTTTAAAGAGAGGGTCTGAGATATTCATGTGTACAAAACTAGCTTGCTGGAGCGAACTTTTAAAATTGTGATACAAAGAGAGGCTATTTTTATTGAACTTAAATTTAGGTGGATGTAGCATGATTGTGTCATGCAAAAAAGACTGACTTTGGTACATCACGGTGGTGACATAGGTGTCCACTTATATATATATATTAATAGTGATGGGACAAGGAATCGAAGCCAAGAATCGTAAATATCAGAACTTTTTGGGTTATTGGGATAGAATTTTTAGCCTTTCCAATTCCAAAAGCAATTCTTTGGGTTTTTTGGGTTTTTTTTTTTTTTTTTTTTTTTTAAGCAATATGTCAACTATGGCCAGGTACTTAAGGGATTTACATAAAGAAATTGTTCACTTTATTGTTTAAACTCTTACCAAATTTTTTAAATAAAAAAGGTATCTAACTTTATTTCATTAGCTTTTGTATTCATTTTTCTACTAAATGTTTTATTAATAAATGTACTTTCTTCATTAAGTTTTCTAGCCCAACTGTAGAGCCTGAAAATAATGAATTTTATCATTGTAGGTATCAGAATCAAAAATTTAGAATATTATTGGGAATTGTATCAGAATTGGATAAAAATATTGGTATGTCCAAGATATCACTAATATTTATATATAAAAATATAGAGTATTTCATAAAACAAAAGTAATGGGGGGGGAAATATCCACTGAATAATTGTTAAGTCTACTAAATGTGCAGTATGTCAACATGTATTTCATTACTGGAGAGAATGTTTGTACAGAAATGATTCAATCTAAATGACAGAAAATTGTGATGCTTCTGATTTAATGAAAATTCATTGCACTTTTAAATCAAGGTAGAATTTCTGAAAATGAAACATTTGTTGTGCAATCCATGAATTTTGGCTTCCTTTTTTAATACATTTTTAAATCATTCATATTTCATACTGCTCAGTTATTGCTTATCCTGTTTCCAATGAGTCTAGGTGTGTACTATCTCAGCCAAGGATTGAACTCACAATTACTGTGACCAACTTAATCAACCAAGACTAGGCTTTTGTTCCAGGTAATATTACTGAACCTAAAACTTGGGGCCTTAAACTTAATGTTCTTACCTGAACATTAGGTTTAAGATTCTAAATTATAAGTTCAGGATTGTTCCAGTGCATTATAGCATTGCTTTGTAAATTTAGTTATATAGTAATTGTGAGTTCAGTCCTAGGGCCAGGTAGTACAAAGTTAGTCTTGGTGGAAATGGCAAACAATTGATAAGTACCAAATCAGAACAAGATATCCCTAGACATGAACAGCAGAATGAATTAAATAAAGGATTCAATTTGAAATTCCCTGAAAGTTACTTTGGTTAACAAACACCTGAATAATGCTGATGGGTACAATGGTCAAAAAAAAATTAACAAAGATAAGGATGTTAGTCCAAATGTAAATTAAAAAAAAAAGTTTAATAAAAGGTATAAGCAATACTTTTGATTTGTTTAGTAAAATATTTAAAATGAAATATTTTTTCCTAATCAGTACTTCGATGTTTTAGTATTAGGTTGTGGAGACTGACTTTGACCAAACTTATATCAATGGTACTATATAGGATTAACCTCATTACTTATAACTTGTAAGTACAGTGTGCTTACCACTATACTTTTCCACATATGAATTCAATGCCTGTTTTTACTTAACATAATGTTTAATTATTATGATATTGATTATAAAAGAAAATGCTTTATCATTATTTCACATGTTTAGACTTGTATTCTTGGTGATTTATCATTACATTTCAGTCATAGAAACGGTGATAAAAACAGTAAGGATAAGAATGTTAGCATATATACAATTTGTGGTATAATGATGACTCGTAAATTTCAAACAATATTTTTGAAACCAGTAGGAACTTTATTTTTTACACTTTAAAAATACATGTAAAATGATATATTTTTTTGAGATCGAGTTTTGTCAGCAAAAATTTGCATATTTTTAAGATAAGTCTATGATTTTTAAATTTTCCAAGTAGTCTGACACCCTTTTTCATTCATACATGATCAACCATTCCTGAATTCTCCCTTGGATATACAACTATCTAATGTTCCTGCAGTAGTCCTTTTAAGGAGTACATTGTGTCAATTTTGTATTTTTTGTGTAGAATGGAATATGTACAATTCTTGATATTCTGAAGGAGACTTGAACCATGGAAATTCTTTTAATACTGTACTGATATACAGATCCAAATCTTTCCAAACCTTTTAAAAGATACCTCCATTTTTAGTGCTTAAACCTGTTTAACAGATTTGAAACTCAACATCAATCATTATGTTGGATTTCAAGTTACAACTGGAATTAAGGGGAAATTGCAGAACTGACTCAGCAATAAGATCACCTCTAGATATGTTCCCCAGTGATTGTCTTGTATACTAACTTGAGGAACAGAATAACAAGCTCTTTTTCTTTTTTCATCTTTTTCTTTTTTTTCTTCTTTTTTCTTCTTTTTTCTTTTTTTTTTTTCTTTCTTTTTCTTTTCTTTCCTTCTTTCTTTTTTTCTTTTTCCTTCTTTCTTCTTTTTCCTTCTTTCTTCTTTTTCCTTCTTTCTTCTTTTTCCTTCTTTCTTCTTTTTCCTTCTTTCTTCTTTTTCCTTCTTTCTTCTTTTTCCTTCTTTCTTCTTTTTCCTTCTTTCTTCTTTTTCCTTCTTTCTTCTTTTTCCTTCTTTTTCCTTCTTCCTTCTTTCTTCTTTTTCCTTCTTTCTTCTTTTTCCTTCTTTCTTCTTTTTCCTTCTTTCTTCTTTTTCCTTCTTTCTTCTTTTTCCTTCTTTCTTCTTTTTCCTTCTTTCTTCTTTTTCCTTCTTTCTTCTTTTTCCTTCTTTCTTCTTTTTCCTTCTTTCTTCTTTTTCCTTCTTTCTTCTTTTTCCTTCTTTCTTCTTTTTCCTTCTTTCTTCTTTTTCCTTTCTTCTTTTTCCTTTCTTCTTTTTCCTTTCTTCTTTTTCCTTTCTTCTTTTTCCTTTCTTCTTTTTCCTTTCTTCTTTTTCCTTTCTTCTTTTTCCTTTCTTCTTTTTCCTTTCTTCTTTTTCCTTCTTTCCTTCTTCCTTTCTTCTTTTTCCTTCTTTCTTCTTTTTCCTTCTTTTTCCTTCTTTCTTCTTTTTCCTTCTTTTTCCTTCTTTCTTCTTTTTCCTTCTTTCTTCTTTTTCCTTCTTTCTTCTTTTTCCTTCTTTCTTCTTTTTCCTTCTTTTTCCTTCTTTCTTCTTTTTCCTTCTTTCTTCTTTTTCCTTCTTTCTTCTTTTTCCTTCTTTCTTCTTTTTCCTTCTTTCTTCTTTTTCCTTCTTTCTTCTTTTTCCTTCTTTCTTCTTTTTCCTTCTTTCTTCTTTTTCCTTCTTTCTTCTTTTTCCTTCTTTCTTCTTTTTCCTTCTTTCTTCTTTTTCCTTCTTTCTTCTTTTTTTTTTTTTTTTTTTTTTTTAAGGAGTTGCAACAACTTAGGAATGTCAAAACAAGGATTTAAGAAGACTCACGAAGAACAATTCACCTTTTCCTGACTATGCATCACGCACACAAAAATTATGGAGGAATGGACAACATGCTGGGCACAATATACAGTAAAGCACTGGGTGTGGTAATCTCACTGTTACAATGACACAAGCAGCATGAGGAAACATTGAAAATGTCAAATCAGATTCTCTACTGCCATCCAGAATTGAAGTGTGTTTATACTCTAAAATATAATAATTTGACTAGACAATTGTTATTCAGTGATCATTAGTTCTTATATCCAAACAGCTTTGATCAAAAAGAACTGACAAGGTCTATCTGCTTTACCTTTTTTTTTTTTTTTTTTTTTTTTTTCAAGCACGGTACTCAACACCTTACTAAATAATTTAAAAAATATAAAAAATTAAATGGACAGACCTTGCTGGTTCTTTTTAATCAAACTTGTTTGGATGAATACTTGTTGCCTAAATATACCTTTTATTTATATATATATATATATATATAATCTCTCTCAAGTATGACTCGTATATTTGGTCCTAGATTAAGAGAAATTAAGAAAAAAGGTACTGACTTTAACAATAACCCAGCAAGGGGCGAAATTAAACTCTTCTATTGGGGCTATCACATCTAACTATGGAAGTTGCTTGATAGTTGTGAAGTTGAGACCTTTTGTTTCACAATTTTTTTCGGGGGTAATTAATTGGTATTTATTGATGTGAACTACTTTCACAGATTGATAGTGAACCTTGTATCCCAGACTATGATTTTTGAACCAGTTTGCATTTTGTGTTGATCCTGTGTTGATCCTGTTGAATTTTTTACCATAGGACTTGTCCAGATCTTGTTGAATTCTGTCCAAAGTTACTTTGTCTAAGAATGGTTTTTATCTGCCTACTGACATCATTTGTATTTGTTACCTCATCTGGCAGTTATGATGGTTCCTGTCTCTAACAAATATATACCCTGCTCTTTCTAAAAGTATTTGTGCTTGTCTAGAAATGATTTAGATTTTGATGGTCAAGCTGGATGATATCAGTTTCAAACCTCTACCTCCCTAGAAATATGTAAGATGGTTTGACATTCATTCTGATTTCTTGTGGAACTTTACTAATAGCCAAACATCACTGTCCTTAATTTTTGATTCTAATGTTGATACCGATGTTGCTTAATGAAAATTCAAACAAAAATATCCATTTATGTAAAAATTACTTCAATTCTTTCTGTTGATATAAAAATTGTTCTAAATATTTGTGCATTTTTTAACTTGTCTTTTGTCACCAATAAAGTTTTCTAATTTTGTCCTTCATAATTTCTTTACTCATTTTAAAGATTTGGCTTGACAAGTAAGTGACTAAAAACTCATTTCTAATTACACAAATTACAGCACGTTATCTTGTAAGAATTTGATAAGGACTCTAAAAATAGTGGATATTTAAGCAAAGAAGAATTTAATAAATGATGGTGACCTTTTTGAAGAAGATAAACATTAAGCTTAGATGTTCACAACACTTGTGTTTGTGTAAATCACAGATAAACACAAATGTCTTCATTATATTATAGACAACAATGACTGCATTGTACATAGAGGTTAATACTAAGTTTCTATAATGTCACCTGTTGCGGTGTTTGAACTTTCAAGCCAGTATGGTGTTCAAAATTTGAATTAACAGATTTGTTTATATCTCTGAAAGTTTGGAACTTGAAAATTTGTAAGTAGGGAAATGAAATTAAGGTTCTTCTCTTTGGTGAATTAGTTTTACTCAGTATCAATTATTGTTCAACTACCCATCTTGCAATCTACAGCCACTTTTATGACTAAAGACCTTTACTGAAATATTAATGCATGGATATACATACAAGCATATAGTTTATCATCACTGTTATGAATTGTGCAAATGTTTACATTCATATTTATATATGTACTTATCACTGTTTTGCATTAAGAAACATTATTTTTTTCACTTGATGGTAAAGTGCATCAAGTTTATCAATGTTTCCTGGCCTAATGGAACAATATTTTTGTAACATGAGAGAAAATGGCTTACCCCCTGTATGAAAACAGATTCGGATGTGTCTTGTGTGCAAAATATTTCCAAAAAGCAAGTAGCAACTTTACGAGTCGTATATTTAAGAAAAGATAGATCTCAGAGTTGGATATTTTCATGAGACTCTTTTTCTTTTTTACCTTTTTTTCCACCTATCCAGATTTGACCTGTTACTCAATCTAGAAAAATTTCTTAATGAGGCAACAGAACAATGCGACTGTGGTAGTGGCCAGGAGACACGTTGTTGGATTTGAAAGAAACAAATTAGGGAAATTTATTACAAGCAAGAAGAAACTGACTACAAGTTATTTTGGCACTTAAGATTCATGGACTGATTCGACTTGAAGTTGATATCAGAGTTCAATAGTTCTTCCATTGGCCTATCTGTTGTTGAGTGGGTGGAAAAGGCAGAGCTCATTTATTGAGTATGCAGATTGAAATAACCAGCAACAGTTATTTGTTTGAGGCTGTTGGGAGGCACCTATTCTGTGTACCAGCAGCTTAAAGAGGAAGAAAAAATCGACTGTACTGAGATTAAATGGGTTCTTTATATGACCTTTGTAACAAACTCATTTGTGGCTTAACAGTTTATTGCATGTCAACTACTTCCTGGTGAAATGGTAAACGTCTACCTGGCTGATTTACAGAAATTTTTTTGTGCCTTTTGTGGGCATGAATAACTAGATGCTGGGGTGCACCTTTGTAGAAGGATTGCCAGATGATGTCAGTCAGCTGTTGCAAGCAATAGAATGAATGAACTATTGAACAAGCAGCTATTAGCCTGAACCCAAACCATTTACAAGGAAGTGGAACAAATGTTAGCAGCAGCAGCAGTAGCAAGAACAAATGACAGAGCAGTATCCAAACCAGAGCGATATATACCAAGTGATTCCTCTACCATTGACAATCATCATAACCCCATATGTTACTCATATAGTGGTCCAAACTACTACTGTCCAAAAAGGTAGTGTCAGTCAAGGTGCTATCACTGTAATAAGCTGGTTTATGTGGCACAGAAATATTTGGGAAATGGATCCAGGGATGCAGTATTGTCACCAACCTTTTGAACCAACACATGGATGCCTTCACTGCAGATGATCTACGAAGGGCCTATCTCTAGATAAGCATCCATGAGTCACTGGGCATTTCAAATGGTAATAAAGTAAAAAAGGTACTGCATGATGCATATAGGATTCAATGTGGCACCTCTTATTCTGAAAGCTATCATCAAGACTGTTATCTCAAGAGCCACCTCATCATATATTGATGATATAGATGTATATGAAAGCATGTCTGTGGATGAGGTCAAAGAGAAACTAGAATCCTTCAGGTTGACAAGAAAGAACATTATGAGCCAGAAAGATGGGGCTCTAGTATTGGGTTTTGAAGTCTGGTGGGAGCACTATACTATACAGAAGTGAGGGAGTGCATTTTCAGAACTCTCTGCTATAATTACATGCTATAATGTCTTTTCCATTTGTGTGAACTTAGTAAGACACTTCCTGTCTGCGGGTAACTTTGTGCAGCAAATAAAGTAATGAAGTAGCAAGCAACTGAGGTAACAAAGGGAAGGTTGATGTCATCTTGATTGCATCAGAGCAGAATCTAGCAGATAGGCTAACACTTCTGCCAAAAAGATGGCATGGCATGATCAAATGAGGGACCAACCCATTGCTGATCATGTGTGCTATTTTAATTGGCACCTGAGTAGATCCAGGCCATACACCATCAAAGTGGGCATCCTGGCATTTGGCATACAGCCTACTTTGTCCGAAGTGTGTGCCCCTTGGCTACAAAAGCAGTCGGCAATACAAGATTGCAAGGAGTATCAAACGGTAGACCCAGCCTTAGTCCATTGGCAAAAATGGAGACTTGAAGTGGATAGCAATTGGTAGCAGTTAGACATTACACACTACAATGGCACACATTTCTTAACACTTACAGATTGTGGTATGGACATGTTTCACAGTTTGGTATCTGCTGGCATGCCAGGATGCATCAACTGTCATATGAAAGCTACAGGCAGTATTCTGTGAATGCAGTCAACTGGTCAAGATATTGACAAACAGTACTCCAACTTTTTGTGCGTGAAACTTTCAGGCTTTTGTAGATGAATGGGTAGTATGGGTGCAATACCGATGTGCCTATGTTCCAGAAGGTAATGATATAGTAGAGCGATATCACTGCACCATTAAAAGAATTGTAACCAGAACACAGTGTTCTATTCAAAAAGCTGTGTATTTGTACAATGTGAACTCGAAAGATTACACCACATTTGCACCAGCAAATGGAATTTACTGGTATAAACAATGCATGAAAGGGAGAGATGCATCACTACTGCCTTTTAGCAATATCAAGTTGGAGACAATCTCTGGGTCAAGGCTCTGCACAGTTGATGTACCAACAAATTTGGTAAAGGACAAGTCGATGGGATAGTTAGCCCCAAACAGTATTGGTTAATGGAACACCATGCTATGTGAAAGCCTTACGACCATGGTACGAATCTTCTTCAGAAGACTGCAGAAATAGTACGTGATCTGAGAGTGACTCTGAGACTTCGTTGTACTTAAGAAAAGGGTCGGAAAGTTCACCTGCACACTCAGAGGATGATGACATTGGAAATTAGGGAGACCAGGAGAACACAAGCAAGGATGCAACTCTAATAGAAATATCTACCCCCCCACCACCACCACCTTCATCTACAAAGAAGCACTCGCCAAAGATGACCTCCATCTCCCTGCCATGTATATTATCAGGAGAGAGTGTAACATGAGAAAATGGGTTACGTCTTACACAAAAATGGATTAGGACATGTCTCGCATGTAAAATATTCCCAAAAAGAAAATTGTGGCTTTACGAGTCATTTATTTAAGAAAAGATAGATCTTGGAATTGGATATTTTCTTGACTCTTTTTTTCCACATGTGCAAATTTGACCTGTCACTCAATCTGTAAAAAGTGCTTAACAAGGTGACAGAGAGCTGTATGACTGTAGTAGCTACCAGAAGACACGTTTTGTTGGACTTATGCTACTCTGTTGGTTGAAGAAAACTAATTAGGGAATTTTATTACCAAGAAGAAACTGACTACATTTTTAAAAACCAGAGCCTGCGTAGGCTTGTTAAAAAAAAAAAAAAAAAATCACTAACCTTAATGATCAAATTATTTATTTCAGTCTCAGCAATACAAATCAACCTGAAAGACAAACGAAATGATTCACCTGGGTAACATTGCATTTATTCCTTTTTAATGTTATTGTAACAATAACTTGAAAATGAAACAAAGGCTTTTTTTTCTTTTTCTAATAATGTATTTTGCCCATTGGGCATGTTAAGATTTTAATCTCAAAATAAAAAACATAAGTGAAGGTGAAATATTGTAATTTTAAGATTGTATAAAGAAAAATAAGATTTTAAGATAAATATTTTTAATGGACTGTTAACAGGATATAGATTTAGACACTTAAATTTATCTGACAATTCTTAGTTTTATTTTAGGATTGCTGACATGTTTGTCAAATGTATGCATTATCATGCAAAAATACTGTTTTTATACATTCACTGCATATAACAGTATATTGAGTGATGAAAAACATTTGGTTTATAAAGTAAATAATTTATTTTCAACATTACTGAATAATATAACATTTGATTCTGAATCATGAACTTTAATTAACTCTCACCTCAGATTTTGAATCCCCAATCCCAATCATAAAATGTTTTCTTGACCCCAGAGAGTTCCCCTGCTCTAGAACTTTATACCTTTTGCTACTGTCTATGGAATTACATTTTTTTTTTTCTTTTCATCAAGATAATTCTCTAGTGACTAGAATAAACGGTAATCCCAAAATGGAATATCTGGTAAATATGGAAGAGGAGTGAAAACCTTTGAGCCAATTTTTACCTGGTTACTAAAGAAACATGTAGTCTAACATTATCTTGATGGAATATAATGCCCCTTCTCTTTTAACTAACTGCAAATTTCCTGTTGGCATTAGCTGGTCTGAGTGTAGTATTTGTTCAAATTAATAATTTCTCTGAAAGTGGACTCTTACAATCCAACCATATACACATCAATACCCTCTTTGAATGAAGCTCAGCCTTGAATATAAGTGGTGGACTATTTTCTTTAATGTTATCTAATGATGAAAACAAACATTTTGCCCAAATCAATACATCAATCTGTCATTTTGGGAGTCTGTCTTGCTTTAACAACTTTAATGGTTGTCATTATAAAGATGCTTCCTTACAATTTCTGTTTCCTAGTTTTACTCTCACTCCCCACCCAAAAATATGATGACACTACTTTTCTTTCCATACAAATTGCATGCCTGAAAATGACTAAAAAGGATTGACCAAAATGATATGCTTTTTATTTTTGTATAAACAAAGAAAGTAATGGTTGAGAGAAAAAAATCTACATAAATCTGAACTTAATGGTATTGCTTTGTTGAAATTGAACACAAAACTACTGAATCATAGACTAATTTGATCAGATAACTAAACTAAAAGTTAAATACTGATGCAACATATTTCAATTCTGTTACTCCATTAAACTTTAACACTTGAATGATATGAAAGTCCTCTATAATTACCTAGTCCAAACTAAAATATTGGATACTTTCTATAGATTATTTCTAAATATACTACAGTAACATTAGAAGTATGCAGATTAGTCCAAAAGTAGTGCCTCCTTTTTTCTTTTTTTTTTTGTTGGCCCACAATATCAGGGGTAGATGATAGTGAGGTTAACTCATAATTATTTTACCTTGATACAAATAGCAATTGAGCAGCAGTCTGGTAAAAGGACATCTGACCTGAAAATGCATATGAAGATTTTATTTAGTTTCTTTATACAGAAGAAAAATGCATCAAGTGACATTAATTGACACTTGCTGAGTGTTTATGGAGACCAAACAGGGCATGTAAGTATAGTGTCAGTAGTAACAAGCTACATTCCAGATGGCCCTGCACAAGTATCAATCCACAAAATTAAGAGCATCTCTATCAGCTTATCCAAGGAAACTGGATGTTCACTTCAGTGCATTGAAAACTTGGGATTTCACAGAATTTAAGTGAGCCCCCACTTGAATGCAAACTTTCCAGGACCTGTTGAATCACTTCAACAAGGTTGAAGTTGAGTTTCCAAGACTGCATCAGAAGCACAATGAGATAGAATCAAAACTAAGAATAAATTTCTCCTGAAAGCAAGTTCAAGACATAGCCATTAGCAGGCACTGCCTTTTATAGTAGGAAAGGGATCTGATTTCTTGGTATCATCTAATCTGATTACATTACAACACTGACTTAGCTGATGACATAAATTTCCTAATTCAGACCAGAGAAGACAACCTTCATTCATAACATCAGACTCAACATCAGTTTGTAGACAATAGATCACGCTACAAAATTTTGTAAGATTTTCTTAGCCTTTATAAAAGCTATAGTGTTAGATTGTTCTCATTCCACTGTCCTGAGTATATCTGCACTATCCCAGGGACTTACAATTACTGTGGTAACAAATTCACTAAGTGATGTTTTAATCCTCTTGGTTGTTTTCAGTTTCATGACCTTGATGTAACTTGGCAGTCAGAAAGAAACTTACTATACATTCATGAATATACTCTCATGGAATTACTTGGCACTCACTGAATGAGTTTATATACTCTGTGACTACCATATTCACAATATTTTATGAATGGTTTTATTGACAAAATATCAGTCATGTTTGTTAACATCCCTATTCCTTATACAGTCTTTCTGCATTGTTTTTCTGCAAAGCTAAAATCACTATCTTGAGAGACATCTCAGCCAGGCTCAAGGTTAAAAATTAAGTCCTGAAGGTCTCTGGTGTTTCAAAAAAGAAATGTGCAGATGTTTTTGAAAAGTATAAGAGATATTGAGATAAGCATATGAAATCCCAAAGAAATATTTTGAAGGTACCTAAGGCACCATTTTCCTTGGTAGGCTACAGCTGGATCCTTTCCAGACTGACCTTATTTTTTACATTTGGTTATTAATCTATATAGTTTCTGATAATTGTACACAAAGATTCCACTTACTTCTTGCTTAAATTATCCCATTTATAAATAATCTTGTTTACAGATAAGTTTGATTTTAGGAATTTTATTACTCACAATGAATAAAAAAAAAAGATTTATTTCTTTTTAAATGAGCAAAAAAAAATAATTGGCTGAACTCTTATTTGCCTTCATGTCAGTAATTCTTGCACCTTCTGCTGTTGTATCATGACTATATATAGATGCTTCTTATGGACTTTCTTCTACACACAATGCAAAATGTTTTCTCTCAGTTAAAAATATACATAAGAATTCCTTGAGCCATTTGTAAAGTTGAAAAAAAAAAAATTAAACAATTTCCTTGGCATATTTCCAAGTAGCCAGAAAGATGGGAAAGAATTTATTAAACATTATTATTATTCCATCTATGTTTAATAAACTGTTCAGCAATGTATATTTTATATAACTCCTGTTAGATGTTTTGATGTTTTTTTTTAATATATATAAGTGTGAGTGTTTTATTATTTTTATTTATTTTCCCTAATACAATTAAATTTAATGATTGAATTTACAAAATTCATTTGCTGTAGAGAAATTGTTACTTGAAAATTGTTTCTTATTCTTATCGGATATTCAATAAATTGTTTTTTGCTAGGTTTGGTTTAATTGCCATATTTAAAATTATTTTACTCATGCGATCAAAAAATGACAGCAGTATTTAATATAATTTTACAATTGCTTCATATAAAATGTCAAACTTTGTTGCCCTGTATTCAATATTCACTTTAATATTAAAGTAAAATTAAGTAAATATATCAGTTGATCCTCTGGTTTGTCCCTTTGCTATAATTCAATTTTTTATTTATTTATTTTATCATTTCACCCCCCGCCTTGTTGGTGGGGCTTCAGAATACCTCAACTGCACCTCTGCAGAGGGTAAAAGTCCCTCAATGGGGCCACCTGTTGGCCGTGGGTGGCGACCCGTGTCGTCTGGGGACGGGATCCTGGTGATTGAGCAAGCCATGGCCCAAGTGCAAAAAGGACATGATAATGCAACACATGACTTTGGCCCTTACCTGGTCTAGACGGGTGGTCAGAGAGGCCCAATCTGATCAATCAGCTAGTCACATAAAGCACTAATACTTACCCGCATTAAAACCCATCTATCTAAAACACTTGTTATACAAAACCGGTCTGGTCTTTTACCACAAACAAGAGATAGATTATAAGTAAGTATTAGAAGGTTGTGGCAAGGGTCAATCTACTAGTAAGAAAAAGCAGTTACAGATAGGGTTTTTAACTGACATTTTCATAAAAAAACAGGTCGTGAAAACAAAGTGAAACCTGAAATGCTAGCAGCCACTTACTAGTGTGAGTATACCTTTCCTTGTATCCCTGGGATAATAGGGTGAATGGGTTTCCCCCCTAACATCTCCCACTGATGGGCTCTGAGGAGAGTGGGACGCAAGGAAAGTGAAATTTAAAAAAAACAAAAAAAACTCAGGTCTATAAATAAAAATAAAAGACCCCATATAGAAGACAGTTCGGAGAGCCTATACTCCAAAACTGAGTCTGACAATGATTCATTCATTGTGGAAAAAACAATGAAATCCCTAATAAAAACGTCTTCAATAAATAAAAAAAAATACCATTTTGGTAGAAGTTTCAAATAAAACTTCAGAAAATATGTTACTGAATCAAAACAATTTTGCCAAGCTTAAAATAAAGGCCTACCCCCACACTTCCTTGAACTCCTCAAAGGGTGTGGTAAGAAGCCCAGACCTCTCACTCTGTACTCTGGACAAAATAAAAAATAACTAAGAAAACAAGGAATCATAGATGCTCAAAGAATATCAATTAAAAAAAACAACCAAATAATTCCTACAAACACATATATCCTTATTTTTAATACTCCAAAACCTCCAGCAGAAATAAAAATTGGATATATAATAGAAAAAGTGGAAATATATATACCAAATCCTCTGAGATGCCACAACTGCCAAAAGTTCGGGCACCATAAGGATAGATGCACCAGACCATCAATATGTAAAGTTTGTGGAAAAATCGGATCACATTGACTGTAAACTCCCAGTTAAATGTGCCAACTGCAAACAAAATCATGCAGCAGACTCAAAAGAATGTGAAGTCTGGAATAAAGAAAAAAAATATCCTCGATTAAACATACAAAAAATATATCATACCTGGAGGCAAGAAGAATAGTTGAGAGTTCTCTGAACGTATCAACATATGCAAATATAGTCAGAAGAACAGACAATTCGATTAAAAAAACAAGAAACATCACAAAATAATCTGTCCAATCTGGTAGAAGAATTAAGATCACTTCTGGAGATATTAAAGAAAAATTTAAACTGTTTAACAACTAGAACTGATACCGAGTCAGATCTAAAGGAAAATCCCCAATACCAGATCGTCAAAACCAGAGAGGTTACAAGAAAATTACAATACAAGCAACAGCAAATGCCAAATCTCCCAAACACCTCAAACGAATTTAATAACTCCTCACCTCCAAAAATGAAATCTCCGTTAAAAAATCAACACCGCAAAAAGAAAACAGAAATTGTTTTAATTGAAAGTGAAAATAATTTCTAACTGATGGAAACCGATAGCCAAGAAAGACATTCAAGACAGAGAAGCTTAAAAAGTCCTGACAAAAACAATCAGTCCATCTCAAACAAGGGAACAGTCTTCATCTAAACAAAGAGCAAATGAATCAAATGGAAAAACAAAAGCAACATCTCTAACTAAACAAACATAACCGAAAGAAAGCCAAGGGTTAAAAACACAACAAAAAACAAAATACAAATAAGACAGAATGACTCAAAAAATTATACAATGGAACTGTCGTGGCTTAAAGCCAAATATAATTGAGTTACTTCTGCTTATAACGAATCATCTCCCCACCATCATCTGCTTACAGAAAACCTTCCTAAAAACTGATGATAAAATTAAAATAAACTATACACAATATAATTACATTCATAACCCCAATCAAAACGCATCAGGAGGCGTATCGATACTAATTAGAAACGATATCCCTCAAGGTAAAATACAATTGAAGACCCATATCCAAGCCGTTGCTACAAAGGCCACTCTACACAGAACCATCAACATCTGCTCCATTTATATCCCACCACACGATCCCATAAACGAAACTGATCTAAAAAACCTAATAGATCAACTACCAAGACCATATTTATTACTAGGTGACTTTAATAGTCACAATGTTATATGGGGATCTAAATACTCAGATAAAAAAGGCAAAAATCTTGAAAACATTAACAACAATGACTTATGCCTACTAAATAAGAAATCTAACACATACCTACACTCTGCATCAGGCACTTATTCAGTGCTTGACCTATCACTTTGTGACTCATCTACACTTATGAACTTCAATCGGAATGTTCTAGATGATTCATGGGGTAGTGACCATTTCCCAATTACTTTGACATACTCAAAAGAAATTGAAAACCATCTTCATCGATGGAAGCTAAATAAAGCAGATTGGAGAGAATATTAAAAAAAAAAATGCCAACAAAAACTTTCAGACAAAGAAGTCTCCAGCAAATCCATCGAATACTTCACAGAAACTTTAATAGACATTGCGAGAGCATGCATACCAAAAAGCAATGGATCTAACAAATAACAAAGACCATGGTTCAATGATGAATGTAAAAAGGCAATAAGACTACGAAAAGCAGCACTACAGAAATTTAACTCTCAACCTACAACTCGTAATTTAAATCTTTTCAAACAAAAAAAAGCAGTAGCACGTAGTTATCAAGGAAGCCAAAAGGAAATCCTGGAAAGATTATTTAAACAAAATAAACTATAATACGAAACCCCAAAAAGTTTGGACATGGTAAGGAAAATCTCTGGAAAGAATTTATCTTCTTCTCTTAACCATCTCATGTTAAATAACAAAAAGATAACAGAAACAAAAGATATAACAAACATACTTGTGGAAACTTTCGAAAACAATTCCTCTAACAAAAACTACAGACAACTCTTCCAAAAAATTAAGCAGGATACAGAAAATAAGAAGAATAAACTAAATTTTAATTCAAATAACAATCTTTCTTTTACGAAGGACGAATTTATAAATGCTATAAGTGAATCGCATAATACAGCTACTGGTCCTGATGAAATTCATTACGAATTTTTAAAACAACTTCCCACCCCGCCAAATCCATTAAATTTTTGTTAAACATCTTTAATGAAATATGGTTCAAGGGAAAACTACCTAATAGCTGGAAACAGGATATTGTGATTCCCATATCAAAACCAGAAAAATACAAATCAGATCCAAAAAACTTTAGACCCATAATATTAACAAGCTCCTTATGCAAAACATTTGAAAGAATAATAAATAGAAGACTAAATTGGTACCTGGAAACCAATAATTTAATTACCAACTTACAGAGTGGCTTTCGAAATAAGAGGAACAATAGATAACATAGTCCGCTTAGAAACCTTTATCAGAGAGGCTTTCATCAATAAAGAACATGTAATAGCCATTTTCTTTGACTTAGAAAAGGCCTACGAAACTACATGGAGACAAGGAATAATGAGACTTAAACAACCTTGGCCTAAAAGGCAGATTACCCTTGTTGATAAAAGACTTTTTATCTGACAGAAGCTTCAAAATAAGAATAGGATCAACTCTCTCAGACTCAAAAATTCAAGGAGTCCCACAAGGATGCATCTTATCCGTCCCTCTTTAACATAAAAATTAACAACATTGTAACCTGTTTGAACAATGAAGTTAATGGTTCCTTATATGTAGATGATCTTTTAATTTGCCATAGATCAAAAAATATGCATACTTCAGAACATCAACTGCAGATATTCATAAATAAAATAAATCAATGGACCATTGAAAATGGTTTCAAACTCTCACAAACCAAAACAAAGTGTATGCGTTTTTGTAATCAAAGAAAAATGCACATGACCCAACACTTAAATTAGAAGAAACCGAAATAGAAATGACCGAACAACGCAAATTTCTGGGAATAATATTTGATAAAAAACTCATTCATTCCCCATCTGAAATACTTAAAACAAAAATGTTTCAAAACACTACAACTTTTGCGGGTTATAGCTAACACAGAATGGGAAGCAGATCGCATATCACTCATAAAAATATACAGAACACTAATAAGATCCAAATTGGATTATGGATGTTTTATATATGGTATGGCCAGGAAATCCTACCTAAAGATTCTTGACCCCATCCACCACACAGGTCTAAGAAGACTTGCTATTGGTGCCTTTAAAACATCTCCCAGAGAAGGCCTATATGTTGAAGCTCATGAGGCTCCTCTAAAACTGAGACGTGAGAAATTAGCTATACAATATTACTTAAAACTCAAATCCAATCCATCGAATTCAGCCTATCAATGCACATTCAACCCAAACTATAAACATCTGTTTGACAAAAAAGAAAATGTTATCAAACCTTTTGGTCTTTACATGGAAAAAATGATAAAACCACTTAGTTTGATAGACAAAAATAGTATACATGAATTCAAGCTACCCAAACATCCACCTTGGCTATTGGAACAATCAAAAGTCATTTTAAGACTGGCTGCCCACACTAAATCTGACACACACCCCTTATACTATATAGAAAAACTAAATGATATTCTGGAACAATGCCAAATTGGGCCCACATATATACCGATGACTCCAAAGTCAAAAACAAAGTAGGATGTGCAGCTATCTTTAAAAGTACTGTTCTACAGAAAAGATTACCTAACAACTCCTCAATTTTTAGTGCTGAAATTACAGCCATTGATTTAGCTCTAGACCTCATCACTAAACTCAAATAAATTCATTATTTTTGCAGACTCATTATCAGTACTCGAATCATTAAAAAACCAAAAATTAAACAATCCTTTGCTCATCAAACTCCTACATAGAATACATGCGATCTCACAAAATAAAACTATCATTTTCTGTTGGATTCCCAGCCACTCTGGTTTTCATGGAAATGAAAAAGCTGATGTGGCTGCAAAAAACTCTCTGGAACTTAACACAAGTAACATAAAGGTTCCATACACTGACTATAAACCCCTAATAAATGACTTTATTTTGAAGAAATGGCAAGACGCTTGGAACAGCTGTCAAAACAACAAATTATTTAAAATCAAACCCTCTCTAAAGAAACAACTAACTGAACACAGAAAATCACACAAAGTGGTTTTATCCCGTATTCGCATAGGACACACGCACATAACTCACTCCTTCCTCCTAAAAGACGAAGATCCTGCTGAATGCATAGCATGCCAGGAGGCTTATAGTGTGAAGCACTTCCTGCTTGATTGCGATGACATGGCACATATCCAAAAATTATTTTACGTGAACAACTTGAAAGAATTTTTCGAAAAATCAAACCCCAATTTGATCTTGACATTTCTTAGGAAAGTTGGACTATATAATAAAATATAATTCCAATTTGGTGTCTGATGATGAAAGGGGAAACTTGGATACTTGCCAGGTGAGAAATTTTCAAAGAACAACACACCTCTGAAAACAGTGATTTTTTTTTTTTTTAAAAACAAAAAGCAAGACAACATCGAAAAAGAAGGAAAGGGAAAGTCTTTTTGAAAGCATTTCAACCTTATTTAAAGAAAAAGAAAAAAACAACTGTTTGACCTTAAATGATCTCTTGCTGATCGATGGGTTAAGTTTTAAACAAACAAAATCATTTCACCCCAAGCAAGATAATACCACTAAGACATGAGGGGTTACTGGGAGTGAAAGAGAATGAGAAGACTTTAGTGAGAAGAAAGGAAGTAAAAGAACAGGATTAGCATTGCATTTAAATTAAAAATAATTAAAGGTAGCAGGGAAGCAAGAAACCATAAGAGTTCCATAAGCAAAAAGTATAAGAAAAACTATTAGAATAGATCTTAGTTACATTCTACTTAGTTCAACAATAAAATGATGAAACCTAGTTGCTAGTTAGTAGTATACTTAAATTCATGTAGTTGAGGCATCATAAAGGAAAGCTCATGAGAACAATTACCATGAAATATTTATAGAAAAGACAGTGAGGCCATGTTACAACAGTGGGGAAAGTGTCTGAAGTTGAGATGTCAAGACTGGTTACATTAGACACTTCTTTGTATTTTTTTTTTAAAATTTTGAGATATATAGTAGGAACACTATACCAGATATGGCAGCAATATTCAATACATGGATGAATGTTGGATTTATAAATGTGCAAGATGGATTCTGACAATTTCATGTCAGTGGGGAAACATGAGCTAAAGAAGGTACAAAGAGTTGCTCTCCTTGAGATTAGCATCAGTCATACTGATGGAAGGTAGAAAAGGTTCTCTCTGATAATTAAATGATAGCAGTTTAATTTACAAGCCATTCCTTGCCTGAGTTAACCACTGATTGGAGATCATTTTCTAGAGCAGCTGCCAGTTGTCAGACCTAATGGACTTGCTAAGACAGTAAACAGTTTTATCATCAGCATAAATACCTAGCTGGGAACTAATGACATCAGGGAAGATTGTTGATAAAAATAAAATACAACATAGGTGCAAGGATATAGCTCTTTGGGACCCCTGTATTAATGTGGAATGATCTAGAAGCATAGCCATTCAATGCTACTTTCATTATACAATTTAAGAATGATTGGATTAAGTGAAATATTCATCCAGAGACATGATGATCCTTGAACTTTGGAAGACCAGCATACCCTGTCGAACACTTTCAAGATTGTAGTTTGAAAAAAAAAAAAAACTTATGGATGTCCATACGTAAAAAGAATCTCGTGGGGAAGACATATTGTTTTTATGCTGACAAACTGATGCAAAATCATGGTGACCACGAGATTTAAGAAAATATGAATATGCCGTGTATGAAAGATGGGGACACAGGAAGTTAGTCTACGAACGACCAGACAATACAACATCTACAAGCTATTTCAGCATATATATCTGTTGTAAGCGCCGTGATGATATGGAGGGGAATCGTAAAGTAATTGTTGATATGGTGAAAATGTTCAGTGGCAAAGGCAGTTCGTTGGCCTGGTGGGCGAAAGTGAAATTGGTAGCGAGACTGCAAAAATATCCACAACCTCGCAAGCTTTATGTCCCTGTTTTTAGAAGGAGACGCCCTGGCCTTATATCTCCAATTGACCAAAGAAAATCAACAGGATGCAAAGAAAAGAGAGGTTAAGTTAAAAACGCCCTTTACAGACAGTTTCTTCTGCATATGCAAAGCTAGTGAAGATGCAGGGACCAGTGAAGCCGTTGATGTGTATGCAACGAAAATACAAAGACTGGCGGAAGTAGCAGGGTTTGAATGGAAATGGATTTCAGAACCCCCGATATTAAAAAATGTTAATCACTATCATGCTAACCTGAGTAAGGAGAAGAAGGTTGAGTTTGACAGTAAAGTTAAACGGTGGATTGAGGAAGGAATCTTAACCCTGTGAGACCAGGATGTTCAGACGGGTGTCCTACCCTTAACGAGATCAGTCCAGTTCTTGATTACCGAGAACTAAATAAATACATTGTGTGTCATTCTGGTGGGGATGCAATTGGCACTTGTGGAGAAACAATGAGGAAGTGGAGGCAAATGACAACAGCATCAAAAATTGTTGATCTAAGGTCAGTGTATTTGCAAATACATATCACGAGGCATCTGTGGAAGTACCAGCTAGTTTGGTATGAGGAACAGACCTATTTAACTAGGTTGGGGTTTGGACTAAATGTATCCCTGAAGATTGTCAAAAATCCTAAAAACTGTGCTAAAAAAGAGGAACACATCAGAAAAAACACGGATTCATATATTGACGATATACTGGTGAATGAAACAGCAGTACCATCGACAGACCTTGTAAATCATCTTAACAACTTTGGCTTAACAGCAAAGCTACCAGTATCACTAGAAGGAGGAGCAGCATTGGATCTTCAGCTTCATACGGATAAGGCAGGAAATCTGGTATTTGTGAGAGGGAATGACTTGCCTGAAATGCATGAGGAAATGAGCAGGCGTGAACTGTTCTCTGTCTGCAGAAAAATGGTGGGCCACTACCCAATAGCAGGATGGCTTAGAATCACCTGCAGTTATTTGAAGAGAAGAGCAGAAGAAATCGATTGGGAAGACACTGTGCTGCACAGAGCAATTTATACATACCAATGGAGACATCCTAGATCCTGTTTAACACACTCTAACAGGCCTGAATCTATATGGATTGGAGAAGAGGTTTGGGTCAAGCCAACTGGAGCCCACTGCATGACAAAATAGACAAGAGGAATGGCTACCAGGACACAGTCGTGCAACAATGTTGATGTGGATGGTATACCAAGACATGTTCTTGACCTTAGAGTAATTCAGGAGGATTCAGAGAATGATGGGGACAATGGGAGAAGTTCTCATGAGGCTCAGCCCCAAACACTGCAGAGATCGCAAAGAGAGCAACACCTGCCCAGATGGATGGATAACTATGTAACATGAGAAGTGATCAAGGAGGTGTGTAGTTTGAAAAATAAAAGGAAAAATAACTTACCTCATCGACGTCCATGTGTAAAAAAAAATCTCATGGGGAAGCCATATTGTTTTTATGCTGACAAATTGACATAAAATCATGGCGACCACAAGATTTGAAAAAATATAAATATGCCGTGTGTGGAGGGTGGGGGGGAGAAAAAGAAGTTAGTCTACAAAAGACCAGACAATACGACAAATACAACATCTACAAAGATATCTAAAGCCACAACTCAAGCCTTGCTGTTTTCATCTAAAGCCTGATAGAAAAATCCATTAATAACTATTAACACAGTAGCCCTAGAGAAACAAAAGCCATACTGTTTATCTGAAAGAAGGCAGTGTGAAGTGAGATGCTTAACCAATTTTGCTTTGATTAGAGCTTCTGGTGCTTTGCCAAAAAATAAGTAAAAGACTAATAGGGTGATAATTTGAGAGGTCAGAATGTTCAACAAACTCTAAAAGACAGGAATTACAGAGGTGGATGTCCAACAAGATGGAAAGTAAGAAGTAGCAAGGCATTTATTGAAGAGTTTGGAGAGAACATGAACCAGTTCAGGAGCACATTTCCTTAGGACAATTGCAGCGATACCTTCAAATCTGCAAGCCTTATGGAGAATTAGTTTGAAGATGATAGCAGAAATATATATAAGTGGACACTGAGGTCAACACCAAGTGGTGACAATCTGTTTTATGCTTGACTGCAATCTTCATTGCTCAGTCATCATCCATTCAAACTAGATATTGAAATATCTTTAAATAGGCAGGGAGATTTGGGGCTTTGATATTTGACATTCTGTTGCCAAGTATTTTATAGTTTAATATTCAAATATAAGAGTTGGCAACTGATTCATTTTAGATAGAGAAAACTACACTTGTCTCTTAATATTCATGAAGGAACAGTTCCAGGGTCCCACCATGGATACCAAAATCTACAAGTCCATTATAAACAAATACTACATGATTTTGTATAACCTCTACATGGATTCCTATATACTCTAGTTTATTTATAATATCTAGTGCAATGTAAATAGTTGATATAAATGAAATAAATTTTGTGTATAATCGATACCTGAGGGGATAAATTCCAAACTTGTTTAAATGTAAATTTTATCATTAAACCTTTTTGTGATATTTCGGTGGGGGGAGATTAGAGAAAATTCTGATATTAAAAATTATGTACAATTTATAGAAATATTTGTAAAATAATAGTGTGAGAAATTTACCTGCAATAAAAAAAAAAATAAAATAATTTATGTTAAAGATATTTTTGCCTAAAAATTTTTATTTTTAAAATCTAGCAAGAAAAATTATGAGACCTTAATAATTTCTTTTTTGGTAGTTTATGATTTTTCATAAGTTTTACATTCAAAAATTTGAAAAAAAATATATACAAGTAACAAATGCAAGGAGTGAGAAACTTAGGATATATGAAATGGCAAAAGGTTATACGTCACTTCATTTTCATAGATTCTCTGTTTTACTCTGTATGCAGAAAATTCAAGTCTTACTTTTTTGGAATTTTTCAGAGTATTTTTATTTAGTGGTTGGTTGAATCAATGGATGCAAAAAACATGAATACAAGAGACTTGACTGTACAACCAAGTTTTAAGTTAGCATAATTTTTAAAATTAATAATTTTGACTCCTTTATCCTTTTTATCCGTCATTGCAAGGAGTACAGATATCTTAAAAACAGAAAAAATATTCAACTTACAGTCAACTGCACTAGTGGATTGTAGACAGTTTGGGTTAGAAAGCTTTAAATTTATCTTACATGGACAAAAATGCAATAGTTGATTTTATTTTAATTTTATTTAAGACAATATCTGTTGCTTTTGTGAGAAACAAAAACAGTGGACAACATCAGGCTAATTATATTCACACACATGGTCAAGTTGTTTGGTGATATTAATCTTAGCATTCACACTCCAAGAACAAGATAGCTTCTTTCTATCATTTTTTTTCTTGCCTTTTAGGCAATCATTTTTTATATGAATGGTTAGCTATTTAAAAATTCCAATACAGAATACTGATGACAAATAGGACTTTATATAAGCAGTAAAAATATAACCTTTTAATTCAATATTGTTCAACTTGATTGTTACCTATGAAGACAGGGAAATAGCATATTGAACCCCCACCCCAGTCAATAGAACCTAAAGAGGAAGTCTATGATGTTAACATATCAAGATACTGCTTTTTCATGAAGCATTTGTGTGTGTGGATGGATAAAGAGTTGTTTTATTATGTTGGTGCAAAAATAATTTCGTTTTCTCACATAGTAACATATGTTAGAAAACGAAATTATTTTTGCACCAACCTAATATATTTCTTAGAAATATTGTTTTAGCTTTAATTATCATTTCTAAGTTATTTTCAGTGCAGTAATACATAATAATATCCAAAGGTTGAAGAGTCCTCAAGTGCATGAAACCTTGCACTTTCACTTGTTTATCATTAGCATCACCCATCACCTGATGAATGTTGCTTCATATTGTTCTAAACTAGTACCTGTCAAAAATGATGGGATGGTTATATATGGTTTAGCATCTCTCTGGGATCAGCATAGTATCTGTGTACAGTGTTAAAAACACACTTACAATCTGTTAAAAGTATGTATTATTTTATACATGTAGAGTAATTTTTTTCTTTACTTTGCCAGGATAAAGAATCTTGTCTGTATTATCATTGTTCACTTGCATTAATTTTATTATTTTTTTTATTTAAAAAAAAAAATTCATACCCACTTCAGTTGATTGTTAAAAAATATTCAGAGCTTTTATTTGTTTTTTCATTCTTTGCTTCATGCTTGACTTTATTTTTTTTTCTTCAATTTTTTAGTTTGCTGCTGACTTTGCTGAAAAAGCTTTGTTTAAGAGCTTGATGGTACGTCTTTTAAAACTGTCTGAAGATGACGGAACACACTCTATGGCAGATTTACTCACAGAAGAGTTCCTCAATGTGGACAGCCAACTGCTGGAGATTGTTAAATCCACAATGGATATGTCTGGTGAGTGCTATTTCCAGAAGATCCTACATGATGCATATAATTTCCATTTCAATTATTTATTCTTATCAAATGATTTCTGGTTTTCATCATATGGCAGGAATGAAACAAGGCTCAGTTTTAATACAAATGAAATTATAGTATTTATAAATTGTTAATTAATACCTGCCATCTGTGATATAATTTACTCGTTACTGCAATGCTCAGTTATAAAGTACTCTCAAATTATTGAATATCTTGTGATAGCCAAATATTACATCTTGTCTGATTTTATAATTTTCTTTTTCTGGTAAATATGCCAAAATTTTCCATTGGATTCATAAATATTCTAAAAACATATAAATAAGGTGAAGCTGTAATTTGATTAATTTAAGTTTGCTTTCCCCTTCCCACCTTTTACGCTAATGAATGAAGAAGATAAAGAACCTCAAGCAATCAAATTGATTTTTATCTTCTTTGATTTGGTCAACATTTGCTTAATGGTGTTAACAAAAGCTGAAGGTATAATATTAAAACTAACACTTAACTTCACTTAACTTTTCATTTATGGTGACTTGATAGTTTCTTTCTACATGCCCCCCCACCCTTTATTGTTTCTCTCTATCCACACATCTTGTTTTTCAAGTATTTTTAATCATTTTTGTTCCATTGTAACAGAAAGTATGCATAAAGTGGACATTGAAGTCAACACTCAGTCGCAACAGTCTGTTTTGTTTAAATGCAATCATCAGGCTATATATATATATATATATATATATAAAAGTGAACATAGAAGTCAACACTTAGAGGCGACAGTCTGTTTCATGCTATATGCAATCATCAGGCCACATGTGCTGTTATTTTTCTCAGCTATTTATATATGGGTCAGTGGTGCATTGTGGGTAGTCTATTATGGCGGTTATTTTACCGGAAGTCGTTAGTTTATTTATTTGGGTTAAATTATATTGCTTGTTTTTTATTTTTGTTTTTTGTTTCTTATTTTATTTATTTTTTTTAATCGGTGTTTTTATTAACATAGTAAAAATTTGTTTATATCACTTATTTAATAGTTTTGTTTTGGTCTGAGAATTTAATTAAAGCTATTTGTTCGGTTTTGAGGTTGATTGTTATAGTTTATTCTAACTATTATTTTGGCGGGAACAGTTTTTAATTTGTGTTTATTTGGGTTGATTATCTTTATTTGTTTTTTTCTAACGGTAACTTTATCGGGATTGGTTTGTTTGTTTATTTATTTACTTGGATGAATTTAGGTCAATATTAATTCATCCAAGTAAATAACCATTAGAAAAAAACAAATGAAACACTTTGATTTAATGATCACACATTGCATAAACATAGAAGCCTGTTCAGTTCAGAACAATATCTATAGTTTCATCTACAAGAAATGAATATATTGATTTTATTTAATATCTATTTCTTACAGGAAAGCTAATTGTCATTCTGAATCCAATTTGATAACATTGACACACATGCTTTCTTTTTAGATGTCAACCATACTAGACTCTAAATAGTTCTTGATGACATTGTTATATTTAACAAACTGTGCATACTTCCAAAATGCATGCTTCTTTTTATTCATTCTTTCATGTAATTTATTTCAACTGATCTCCTTGTTATTTTAGTATTATATTTGCTTTCAACTCAACCCCAAATGGTTGACAACTGAAGTAATATGTGATATCAGTTTCTCCAGAGTATTCAAGACAAGTTCTCCTACCCATGATTCTGAAAACAGTCCCTTTTCTTTTGCAGGATAGCTTACTACTTCTTCATTTGCTTCTTCTGAATAGTATAATTCATGGAATTCATCATTTATTTGGTTCAATATTTTTTTTTTTTTTTTTTGTTAGCTAGATTAGTGGGATATCCTAGCTCAAAAGAAATTAGGAAAAATTCAGATATCTCTCTTGTGCTGAAATATTTCTCTCTCTTGCTTATCCTTTTGTGTTTCCATTCCTTTTTATTACATCTCCTCTGTGTTAACCAAACTTTGATACTTTCTTTTCTTCCATAATCTTGGTTGCCATTCTTCCTGTTTACTGCCCATCCATTTGATTATTTTTATAATTCAATGCAATATCTTAGTGTTTTCATTTTTCTTCTTTGTGTCCCTGTCTCTGCTTCAGTTTTTGATATGCTAATTTCTTTCTACCACCTTGTTGCAAATCCAGATAAAATACTCCTTTTGTCTTCTCTTTTCTCTATTATTTTCTCAAATTGTCATTTGCTGGCCTGCACCTCCAGATGTTACTTGTCCAGGTTCTCCTTAATCTTCCATATAAATAGAATCATTCTAATTTTATCCACTATTTCTAAGGTGCCATTTTGGCAAGATTGTATTGTCGCATGCTAAAACTTGGAGTGTCTTATCTTTCAGTTTAAATCTTTCCTATGAAAATAACATAGTTTTGTGTGAGTAAGTGGAAACTGAGTGGCAACAATCTGTTTCACGCTTGAACACAATCTTCCTTCCTGAAGATTACATTCAGCATGAAACACACTGTTGCCACTTGATGCTGATTTCAGTGTCCAGTTTTATATTTACATACACTTTATCCCTGATAGTGAGCACTG
The DNA here is from genome assembly GCA_963932145.1 of Acanthosepion lycidas. Taxonomy (NCBI): domain Eukaryota; kingdom Metazoa; phylum Mollusca; class Cephalopoda; order Sepiida; family Sepiidae; genus Acanthosepion; species Acanthosepion lycidas. The sequence continues at coordinate 135,202,048 of OZ010579.1, read as the reverse complement.
CCAATAGGGAGCAAAGCTCCAAATCTAAAAGTGTTTTATTTTTTTTCTTATTTTAGTTGAATAAATTGAACTGAAAAATGAAGAAAAGCTCTTAGCTAGGGCTTTACTCAATCCAAATCATTTGTTGGCTTCTATTTACCAAATATAAAACCACTTTTAACAGTATGAAATATACCCTTCTACTCCAATGGTAGGGGTGAATATGTGTGTCACCATGCATGTCTTTTGAACCTTTTCTCTTAGCTGTAACTTTTCTTTCTAAATTAATATCCTACAGTTTAAGTCAGTCAATTATAAATTCAGGTTTGTCAAGTATTATTTGCAGTTATAGCTTAGTTTTAAAATTATTGAATGGGAGGCTTATTATTAATCTGAATGGGTGAGATGCTTTGTCTGGCTCTTTGAATAACCTCATTTTATCATCTCGTCACAAAATTAAAGAACACATAACAAAATTTACATCAGACTAATATTTCATCTCTTGCATAAAGCAATACTTGAAGTGTAAACATAAATTGTAAAGTTGTGTTGATGATGGATGGAGATTACTTAAAATGTAAATACACTCTTAGGGCATTTTTTAAACAATCTAGAACTAGCTGAACATCAGTAACTCAAAATAGGTTAAGCTGCGTTTACATTTTAAAATGTAAAAGACATTGTTTTGCTTCCATTTTTTTTAAATTGCTCATTAGTAAAACTGCTTATTTTTGTAATGGGTATCTTACAAACCTTGATATATAGTTGCATTACATATGCTGGAAATAGAATTTCCATTCTCATCTAATGAATGTAAACTTGGTTTGAGTGCTTATAGTGTAACAGTATCCTGGTATGCCACATTTTTCAATATTCTTCTTAGATTAATATTACTCATTTGCTAAAACTCTTTTCAATCTTATTCCACGCACAATTTTCCCTTTTCAAAATAAAAAAAAATTGTTTCAGGTTCCACTGCATTGGTTGCTCTACTCAGAAATGACATTCTGACTGTAGCAAATGTGGGAGATTCACGAGGGGTAATGTGTGATAAAGATGGAAATGCAATTCCCATGACAGTAGACCATAAACCCCAACAGGTAAGTTACATGATTCAATTATTTTTTTTTTTTTAATTCTAATGTTGGTGTAATATAAAAATACAAATCCTGTAGCACAACTTTCCAGTAAGAAATCATTAAACGCCACTCCTTTGTTGTTAAAAATATTAATTTAAATACTTTTACTTTTTAAATACTTTTAAATACTATCAAACTATTTCTGTATTAAATAGGATCATAGCCTAAAATAAATAAAAAGAAGGATAAAAAGAAAGTAAACCTGTTTCATGATGTTAGTACTTAGAAAAATCTAAAATATTTATAAGGCAAATTGTACAAAATAAACAATGCAATTTAGACATTGATGAACTGCAGATAGGAAAGTAAATTGTAAAGTGGATAAATTGCAAAAGTTCCCAGATTTTTTTTTTTTTTTTCAAAATTAGAGACTTTTTGTGTGTTAACTTCTTTGCATACTGAATTAAAAAATATTTAGATTGCAGACATAATTTCTTCTCTGGACTATAAATTTACTTTTTAGTTTTCCATTTCATCAAATTTCTTTGTAGATTTTCTGTATTCTCCTTTGAACTTTATATTAGCATTTGCTTGCAGAACCACATTTCTGTTATTGTAAGGTTCCCCTTCATCTGTGAGGAAATTGGTCAGCATTCACTGTCATATAGGAGATTAAACATATATAGTCCAATATTCTTTGTTTCTAAGAACAGTTTCTGATCCCTTAATAATTTTCAATGTTCTGAAATACATCTTTCACTATTCCTGTACACCATTGAATTTCTGTATCACTTTCCATCATTTGTTACTATATTACCAAGATAATTAAAAATGTCACACCTGCTTGTTTTCTGTCCCTAATACACTTTGGGTTGTCCTTTCTGGCTTTCAGAAAATATTTAGCTGAACAGTTCTTTCAGTTTTCCTTCTCCTGCTGCCATCAACAGTGTCGCCTGCATAGCATATGTTGTTTGTTTACTGATAACTCCTGGTAAGTCTTCTAGTACTTAGAATAATCTCCCTATACTGGTTAAATAAATCTGATGAGCAAACATATCTTTCTCTTTTTACTGTACATATGCTCATAAGTCATATGCATTTCTGTTGTTTGCTCTGTTAACATTCTGATAATGAAAATTGCATTTCTCATTTCAGTCTCTTGAACAAAACCACATTATTCTTATCCTATTTCCAGTTTAATTCTCTTACAAACTCTTAGAATCTTAATTATCAATTTTGTTATGTGGCTTATCAAGCTGATTATTACATTGAGTTCACATTTGCCACTGGTTTCTTTGGTAGTTCCATTTAGATCTGGTATTCACCAGAGTCATATATATTTTTATTACTTTGGTAACCTTAAATTCCAAAACTATCTAAGGCTGTCAACATCTCTATTACAATCTTTCCTGATTCTGCTGCTTTTATTCTCTTCATCTTGGCCAATTCTGACTTAACCTCACATTTTAGTATTATGAGTTGTATACTTTTATGTTTTCTAAGCTTTTCTATGTTGTCATTCCACTCTGATCATTTCTTCTGGAGATATTAGAAATCCTACCAAAGTGCATCTTTTCTGTCCATCCTTGCAACATGTGTTTTACAGCTTTTTAGTCTCTGCACATTTCTCATTAAACTGCCCCTCTTTTGCTTACTTGCTTGGATCTATTTCTGATGTTTTTGCTTAACCTCAAATTCTGTGCAATTTCTTGGCCTTACCTGCTATCTCATTTTTATTAGATTGGCAACTTAACATTTCATCCACTTTTCAACCCTTGGGATAATTTATTTTATCAATGGTGCTTCCCTTAAAGTGCTTCAAAGTTTCATAGCTGTTCTTAACTCTGTATATGTTTGTTTCCAAATGGAATCACTATGGAATTTGTTATTGCAGTTTAATCATTTTAGACACTCGATGCTACTTTGGATTTCCAACTTCAAATCTTAATTCCAGCAATTTTTCTTTTTCACAATTCCTAGTGCACCTACTCTTATGGATGCAATTCTAACCTTCATATGCTCTATCTTCTTCTCTCCTAGGCAAATTTTTGGTATTACTCTAATTTCTCACTCTTTCACATTTGTTCTTTTATTTGCCAGGAAGGCAGACACAATCATAATCCAGTAGGTTTCTTTTTTTTCTCCCTTATTCAACATTATCGAATTCACTCTTTTTCTTAAATAGGATGGGTCAGTCTGAGTGTCAAAATCTGAGAATTTTGTGCCTTTTCTTTTCTATCACCCTCTCTGATTTTTTCCTGATATCATTTGTCTACATTGCCAAATGCAAGTCATTTGCACAGTTAAAACTCTTTTGCAACTTTTTTTGAGCTCACCTTGCTATATTCACTGATTTAGTTTCATTTCCTTTTCTCCACATAAGATAGTATCTGCTGTTTTATCTGAGTTTTTTTTTTTTTTTTTTGTTTTTTCATTACAAGTAAGTCTGTTCTGATGCACATGCTCTGTGATACAATGATTTTGTTGGTTTGTTTTGGGTGTAACATACATTTGATCAATGGTGATCAGTGCAGAAAATCAAATCAAACTGAATGCAAATTGTGGCTGAGGCTGATTGTGTTTATATAAGGCTAATACTTGAGAAGGGATGAATCCATTTCTCCCTGTAGTGATGATTTGAAGAAGAAAATATTCAGTGAGTGAACACTTAGTTTGTAGAGTGGGATTTGTCTGTCAATTTTAGAAGTACAAGTCAATCAAGAGTCTGTATGGTAAGTTTGATAATGATACTTTGAAAATGAAGTAATATAATTTTTTTCTTCCCGACCTTTTTCTATCAAATACATTTTTATTTATTTCAGCTAAAAGAGAGACGGAGAATCAAACAGGCTGGTGGCTTCATCACATTCAATGGTGTTTGGCGTGTGGTCGGTGTATTGGCAACATCTAGAGCACTAGGAGATTACCCTCTGAAAGAAAAAAACTTTCTCATAGCAGAACCAGATGTTTACACATTTGACTTGAAAGAACTTCAGCCCCAATTCATTATCTTAGCCACTGATGGTCTGTGGGACTGCTTTACAAATGAAGAAGCTGTTAGTTATATTCAAGAAAGACTCTCAGAGCCACATTTTGGTGCTAAGAGTATAGTATTACAGGCCTATTATCGAGGCTCTCTGGACAATATCACCGTCATGGTGGTCAATTTTAAAACAGCATCAGCTGGTATTTATCGGTCAGATCAAGATGAAAAGATCAAGGATAGCTTAAATCTTTGAGACCTCATCTCTCATGACATTGTGGAATGGGAGGCTATTTTTGGTAATTTTTTTTTTTTTTTTTTTTTTTTTTTATCAAATTCATTTTTAATTTTTTTTTTTTTTTTTTTTTTTTTTTCCTTTTAGGAAAAAATTTCGCACAAACCAGAAACTGATTTGATTAAAAAGAGATAAGCAATTTTCTTTTATCAAATATTTAATGAAAAAAAAAAAAAAAATTAACAAAAATACTTAAACCAAAGGAGGAAAAAAATCAATTTAAAAAAGAAATAAAAAATAAAGTTATCTATTTTGCCTTCCAAAAATCATTCATAAAATTCATTTGGTACTAATTTTATCTTGTTTTTTATTTTCTTTATTGTTGGGTTTTGGTTTAACTATAGACTTTCTGAAACAGAAAATATTTTGTTCATAAAGTTTGCTTGTTTTACAGTTCACATATGATATTAATACACTCATTCCATTAACTCATATCTTCCTGGCATCAGTTTAAACTGACAACTATTTTTCCATATATCTAAAAAAATAATTTTGAAAAGTGACAATTCCACTGAAATATGTTGGAAAATTTCCAAGTTTTTATCTGTAAGTAAGAAAATACAAATTTTCATCAATGCTTACAATATATAAAAAAAAAGTGATGACAGGAAAATATAGAATTGTCATTTTCTCTCTCTCACACATTTATTTTCAGTGTAGAAAAAGTAATTGAATGACAAATGTAAATAATTAAAAGATTAAGCTATTCAAACTTAATTATAGCTATCTGTATCTATAATTCTCAAAATGTGTATGTTCAAATATTGTTTATGTGTTTCCACCATCTTCATCCGATTTTGATGAAATTTTTTTTTGTTTGGTAGATAATTCTTCAGTGCCAGTTTTGAGTCCAGATTGACTAGAAAAATTGAAAACTTTTTTTTTTTTTTTTTTTTTTTTTTTTTTTTACACTTTGCGCAAAAATCAAAGGCAAAATTTAATGACTATAAAAAACCGCATACAATCAATTTAGAGAGTTGAAATCTTACGCAAAAGATTATTAGAATTATTAAAAGAAAATTATATTATAAATAAAAATTATTGTATATTATTATTATGATGGTCCATGGCAGAGGTTCCTTCCTTGCAAGATTGAGAATGTAAAAACATTCCCTTTTCAGGGCCACCCCCACATTCAAATTGTTAACCCCTCCCGCCATGTACCTCAGTTGCACCCAATTGTTGTTACTAATATTGATTTTGGGGTGGGTTGACTTTAAACTTAAACTGCTCCAATTGAATGGCAAAAATTCCGAGTAATGAAACATCCAGTCCAGGACAGGTTATACTGCTAGTTCCAAATATTCTGAATTTATGAGATATATATATATATATAATATAAAATTTCGTCAAGCACATTTTTTCTTTTTTGTCTTGATACTTCTTTTATATACTATGTCCCTTTTGGATGTAGATGATCATAGGGTTTCATATTCACCAGCTTTCACAAATTCCATTATTGGCTCCATTGTTACTGTTGGTTACTGTAACACACCTGGGCCAGTAAACATTACTATTGTGTTGGGGATGACTGGTGCCATGTCACCTGGTCTGACAAGTTGTATTTCCAACTCTTTCAGCAATATTGTCCAGATTCTGTGTGAAGGAGATTACTTGAAGCTATGGGTCCAGCTGAGTGTTGTCCAAGCAGATAGTTGTTCCATAAGGATGTGGAATATCTTATACTGAAATTTGAAAAGAAAGTTCATCTTGATAAGTGTAACATACACAGATCTTCTTACAGATCATTTCACTTGTTTTATAATCTCCATGCTTCCCAGTAGAAGTGTAGTGTTTTTTTTTTTTGGGGGGGGGGTGTTTTTTCCAGCCAGATAACCAAATTGCACACAATGAAAGATTTCTTTATGTACACACATAATGTGCCTAGACAAATATACCTACATGATAACTCTAAAATATTGCAAGCTCATAACACATTGTGTAAGTGCTCCTATTCAGGAAAGTGGTGGGAGCTACATCCTCCTAAATAGCTTTCTCTAATTTTGGGGTACTTATGTTTGGGAGCTGTCACCATATTTTTCATTCTCAAAAGCTATAATTATTGGTTAATTATTGTATAGTATAAGGAAATAATAGGGACTTAAAAACCCCAATTTATCTTCTGTATATATTTAGGATCCCTCTTACTCTTTTGAACCCTGGTTCTCTCCTCTACACAACAATGGCATCATCGATTCTATGTGGCCCTTAGCAGTTTGCCATTTATTCACACAAACTTTGCTTGCTACATTCAACTTTCTTGCCTTCAATATGCCCTACAATTGTGAAGTATCCCAATCCCTCCTTCCTCATTGTTTCCAAGGAATTTCAGCTGTCTCTTCCTCATTCCTCAGTATACTTTTGTAGAACCACATTTTTGTTGCTTCCAGTCACTTCATCAATGAGGAGATTGTTCAGCATTCACTGTCATATAAAAGGATGGATATCACATAGCAATACAGCACTCCTTCTGTAGAGGTTGAATAAATCTGGGGAGAAGACGCATCCTCGTCTTTTTCTATTTTTGTATAGCTACTCAATTCATTTTCTATCCATGTGCAGAAGGTTTGCTCCCAGTATGTTTTGGATTATTCTAACATACTTTCAAAATAGATCTATTTTTCATAGCAGCTTGAATAGATCCTTGTGCCATGCCTTTTTTTGTATGCTTTTGCATAATCTATAAAACATAAGTACACATCCATATTCCTTTCTCTCTTATATCATTGTAATCATGAATATCACATTTGTTGTTCTAGTGTCCTTGACAAGAGTTGCACTGTTCTTGCCCTGTTTCCAGTCTAATTCTGCTTCACGCTCTATTCATCAGGATTCATATTATTAGTTTGGTTACATGGCTCATTAAACTTATTTTCCAATGGAGCACACATTCACACATGGTTTCTTAGGTAATGTAATGAAAATTCATTTAGTGAGATCCTCTGATATGTCACTATTGTTGTATATTTCATTTATTACTTCAGTGATCTCAATACCAAAATCATCTAAGGCTGAGATTAATTCTGTTATGATCCCAGTTGCTTTGTTCCTGTTCATCTTCTTCCTCTATTCATCTTATTTTATTATTTCTGGTCCTTCCACATTTTCAATTTTTCTAGGCTTTTCTCACATTATGAAAAAGTTCTCTGACATGATTGTTCCACATTTGAGATATTTTTGCTTTTCTGTTATCATTGATCCTTTGTTTTTATAGATTAACTCTTTGATTGTGTTGTACATACTTGCTGTATCCTTTCTAATTCTACACACTTTTCATTGTGCCATTCCTCTTTAGCTTACCTACATTTGTTTTTAATGTCTGCTTAGTTTTCATTACTCTGTTCATTGGTATTTCCTCATGCCTTTCTTGTGATGATCTTATTTGCTGATGTCACTAGATGATGGTAATTATTTGATTATATGTTGTGCACTACTGGATCCATTTTTTTGCTGTGTTCATCTTGGGATCCTAGTTTAAACGTGCTAATTATTTTACGTTTTTGTTCTCTAGCACCTTTGGCATTCATATTTCCCATGTTGACAGTGATTTCTTGTGATTTACATAGGGTTTCAGGGTGGCCCAGAGACTTCTGAAAGTTATCGATATCCTCCTCTATGCTATTTTAAAGGGCTTCCCTTTCAGTTTAACTAACAGTCTGGTGACACCTGTTACTCATATCTACTCTTACTGAGCAAGGAGTCATTCGAAAGCACTACACTACGCCCCACATCATTATTCTTTATATTCAATTATAGTTACTGGATGATGGTCAGGTGATACCTGTTACACATATCTTCCATTAGTAGGCAAGTAGTTATCTCCAGTGGACTTTACCCCCTTTCATTACATTATTTTTAATACTTAAATTATTTATTGCCATGATTATTCTTGAGATAGATATTGGACTGGTTTCTTGATGCCTTCTCAAGTGTTTTTATGAAACACCACCCTGTTTATCTGGACATTGACTCCTCAAAAGTTCTTCTGCCCTCCAATTGGTCTTATTTTTCATCCTACAAGGTTGCTAACCACTCTCCTTGCACCAGAAGTAGTAGAGTGGTGGAGCCAATTTAGATGCCAACCATTCAACAAAGTTTCTATTTTGAGAAGAAAAAGAACTTTTACTTTCCAGGCCAAGGTAGGGTTAGTGAAACATCTTAGAGAGGAAGAAAATGCTTTGGAATTTTCAAGGATTTAACTGTAGTTTGCACACGTGGAGAGTACTTCTGATTAAAGTTAATAATTAGACAACAATGATAGATTATTAAGTCTTAACATGTATAGGTTTTGTTAATGAATTAAGAGGAAAGCAAATTACTATATCACCAGTAATTTTTTCCCCTTAAAAAAAAAAAATTTGATGACAAAAGATGAAAAAAGGCATTTAAGATCAGTAAAATAAGTTGTAGAACAAATAGTGCAAAATACATCTAAAACTGGAAATTCAATACAGTTTCATTGTTAACAACTACACATGGGATGTGATCCTAGAGAAACTGTTCAGTTTTTCAACTACAAAAAGTTTGACCTGCTCCCACTTAAGATGACAATTTCTCCCCTTTCCATTTACTTTTCTTCTCTCTTTATCAACCCCCTCTCTCAAATAAATGAAATCTGAGGGAACGCAGTAGGGTTCCAAGTGCAGGAGAATTAACTTTGAGTATATGTATTTAGGTTGGGTTAGTTAGGGAATGGCCAGTGCATTATTAATCATTGCTCCTGTTATTATTGTTGTTTATTTAAATATTTGTTTGCACATGCATAAGTGCATTTAAAACATTTTGCCTTCTAACAGATCAGTTTTGATAGCTGTTGAATCTTAGGTTTTTGAAGTATCTTCTTTGAAGAGAACTTTGTTCCTCAACCTGCCTGTAACTGGATATTAATCTTTTTTTCTTTATTCATTTGATCTCCCAAACTCATCTCGGCAAGTGCAGAGGAGGCTTAAGCCATAAAAAAATCTGAAAGATAATTCCTCTTTTGATGCCAACTCACCAAAAAAAGACAAAACGTTTGGCCAAATAGATTGACTTCAAATGCACACGTGAACTCTGCAACTCTTTGCCCATTCAGTTTATTTAATTAATTTTCTTCTAGGTGTATATTTTTTTGATTCTTTCCTGCTTCAGTTTATTTGATGTAATTCAATTGACTTGAGTAAATAATTTTTACACATAAAATGTGTATAAAGTCTATGAAAAACCTGCCATCATTTGATGAACAATGGTAGGAATTCTTACAATTTTAATGTTGAATAATATTTTCAAAGCATTATACATATCCCAGTTAATGCTTGCAGTAATTACTGATCACAGAAAATCACTTTCCTTTTGATTTTCTAGGCATAACGTACAGATTAAGATATCTGCTGAAGTTAATATCTAGCAGAATACAAGTAATGAAGAATCAACTTTTTTTTATTCTTATTTGCTATATCAATGTGTTCAGCATTTTCTAGAAATTCTGTCATCTGCTTTGTATTAGGTTGGTGCAAAAATAATGACATAATAATGTGGTTTTTTGACGTGTAACGTCAAAAAACGACATTATTACGCCATTATTTTGCACCAACCTAATATATATGATTTTAATATTTTCTGTATCATCCATCAGTTTTGATTACTTTGTTTAATGAAGTCTATCTGTGATATCAGGCTCCATAAACCAGTTGTTATTAAATAATAAACAATGAATATACATCAGCATATTGATATGTATTAATAAAATCTTTTTAGAGATGTAAAATTCAAAATTGTCTGGACAAGGCATTAACATAAAATCTCAGATTTCATTAGCTATTGTTAACTTGATCAATTTTGGACATGTTTATGAGCTAAATGTACCTTATTTTCTTAATGTAGATGTTATTCCCTTTCCAGACAAAGCAGCAAAACTCATGCATTTATAATTATGTCTAATAATACCAAGTGGCCATAGAGGAATATACACTATTGCTTCAGTTCAAGCCATATTTGTGGTGGGCTTTGGTGTCAGTGATTAGCATATTCTGTTGGTGAGATGTAAATTCCACTTAAACTGTTACTATGTAATCCTCTTTGAGGATCTGTGAAATGAAGCTGTTTATCTCCAGTGGCTCTTGGGTCCTATATAAAGTGAACTTTATATGTTATTTTAAACATTATTTTTGATGGATGCTCATATTCGAGTAGAAGCTCTGTTTTTAATTAAAGAGTATTTTTTTTTTATCCAACTACAATATTTCTGAGATGACTTATTTACATTGTTCAGACTGTTGCCCTCCTCTTTATTGCAATATACACAACACTCTGGCCTTAGGTTTTTGAAATTTCGAACTGAACCCTTTATTTCATCCACCGGGGTAGATTGTTCTAGTTCCACGTGCCAGGCCTCTTTCAGATATCTCGGTTATCTCCCTTTAACTCAGCTTTCTAAGTTTTTCTTCACCGCTGCCATAGCCAGGTATTGAAGCCACTGGATCCAACCAACGCTTTTATTCACTGGGCCATGAATTTTTAGGACTTACAAACTTAATGTCTCGGTAACAGTTTTCACCACAGCTCATATTGCAATTTTGTTGTTGCTATTGCTTTTCTCTAGCACTCCATATTACTTGTTCCCATATTGTATTCATTTCTATGCTTGGCTACGGCAGTGGTGAACAAAAACAAAAAAGTGTTGAGTTAAAGGGAGATAATTGAGACATCGGAAGAGTCGAGGAATTAAAACAATCTAGCCCGGTGGACGAAATGAGGGATTCAGTTCTAAATTTCAATCACCCAATTACATCTACCGGCCTGAATATTCAAGAAATCTTGTCAGAAAAACATGCATCCTGTGGGGAACCGTCATTGGATCTGACCTGCTTGACCGCTCAGCCACGTAGGACTTCCGGTTAAACAATGTCTGAATAGTGCTTTTTAAACGTACAGTCACTGCCAATTCTCGAAACATCCATATCTGCTTAGTCTCGTATACTAATGTAAATAAAGACAATTTATTTTTAGGAAATTGATTAAATGGGACATATTGTTATTTTTATGTAACCGAGCGGTTAGGCACATCAGTTCCAATGACTGTTCCTCGAATATTCAGGCCGGTAGATTTAGTTGGATAAATAAAATAAATTTAAAATGACATAAACGAGAGATGATTTTCATGGAATTGAAATTTAATTAGACATTAATGTTATGAATACTAGTAGGCCTTGTAGTCATTCTTGACCCTGAAGATGTGTTTGAAACACCAAATAAAGGAATTTCATTTGAATTAAAACAACTTCAACAGTACTGGCAGTAAATCAAATACATATTGTGGGACAATCAATGTTAGCCTACATGTTATATAATGTGTGCCTGGTCTCAATAATAAAATAAAGAAACCAGAACATAATCCTATCAGAATGTATAGAAGCTGACTGAGCTTCCAATTTTCCATGGTGGAAGCTCCTCTCTTAGTATTTTTTAAAAATAGAGCCTCCAGAATTGTCAACCATATTTCTGAATGGATCTTTTCTGGCATAAAAGTTTTTATCCTCCAGAAAATATATCAACAAAAAAAAATAGTATGCCTTGGTGTCATGCCAGAATGTACTGCAGCCATAACTCACCGTAACCATTACTACCACAGAGTAAGACCTTTTCTGCATTCTTATATACTTACATTTTTTAATAACTATTTGTTCACCCAAACAAGGTCCATGAGCCATTCACGTTAGAGGCTTACTGGTAAAATTTAAAAATAAATTTTGTATAGAAAGTGATAATTAATGGTCATATATTGTTCAGAAAATCATGTTGCATTTTTGGAAACATTAAATCCTATTTAAATGTGGCAAATGTTCAATTTGTCAAGGATATCAGTATCAGCTCCGACTAAGGCCAAATGTAAACTAAAATAAAGTATGTCAACATTTTATCAAAGTCCTATGTCATTTACATCCATGAGATTTTGAGAAGCAGTTGGCGTGTCATCACTTTGGGTATCTTAGAATATGAAAATATTCATAACAGACTGAGTGAGAAGAAGAAAAATTTATTAAAAAAAAATCTTCTGAATGACAATGCAAGCCATACTTAGTAAAATAGACTGAGAAAATTTTACTGCTACATTGAATCCGTTTTGCTCATGCAAAACTGAAAAATCATGTCAATTTTTAAAAGAATGGTTGAGCATTTATATGGCTATTTATTTATTAAGTTGGGTACGCCAGAATAGCATCTTAGAGCAGGCTTTCGAATCTAATTCGCTCTCCAGTTTAATGGTCGAACATACTAATCATTGTTAGAGAAGCCAGAAGTCTTAAGCTTTTTTTTTTTTTTTTATAGAAGACTAATACCCCAAAAATCATTGATTTGATTACAAAAATCTATTACACAAAAGTATATTCCTCTGGCTAGTTTTGAGATCTTTTCAACACAAATCATTAGCATCATAAATCCATCTTAGGTGTAGGCAAAAGCTTCCAACAAAAACTGATTTTCAACTTTGTATTCAATTTTCACTTATCAAAATACGCTAGGAACTTATGCACACATTTAATATTCTCAAAAGGTAGATGTATGAAAACCAGTATTTATGTCTCATTTCATTTTAGTTTGATAAATTTTGATCATATCCTAGCACGTTTTGAAGGATAAAAGAGAAAACAAAATTGTTTACCAACTGACAAGTCATTTATGAGTACAAAGAGAAATTTGTGTGAGACTTTACAGAGATTGAAAAATTACTGAAGATTGCAAGCACTTTGTTTCATGTCAACATTGTTCGCATTTTATTTTACTTAGAGCCTTAGAAAATACTGTTACTGCAACGGCTTATGGAGATGAATTTTACCTTACCATCCCTAGTATTTACTATATCCGCAAATGCTAACATTTAGTTCATAGGTAATAACAAACAAGGACATGTGTATATGTTAGAGAGAAAATACTATTTACAGAACTTGAATGCGACAACGTTTTGTTCAATCAGTAAACCTAATGCATATTTGAAGATAATAAAAAGAAAAATTAATTAAAGCATAAATTGATAATTCATTTGATTTTACATTGCCTCAATGATGCAATGAAAAGTGAAGGTACATGAAAGTTTGGAGAAAGTGTTTTGTATTATTTTATATTCAGCTAAGTGTCTTGCTCTTTCTCTTGAGGGAAGAATATAAAAATATAAATAAATGATTAATAAAAGTGTAGATAAAAAAATAAATATTATAATAGCCTAGGTTTCTTTTACATTTACTTTTAAGAATCGTGTTTAAAATAAGAAAACTAGATATTTAATAAAAGTTAAATTTGATGTGTGAACATTTAATCGTTAAATTTTCTAATAGAATTCGCTCAAAGAACTGCTGAAAATAATTTGGTCAAAGCAAACAGTTTGTGATATCTTTTTCAAATTTGAAAAAGATATACACCTTTGTATTTTTTTTAACCGATCACGAGGGTGGCTTCCACTCATGTAAAGTTAAAAGTTGAGACTTGTGGGGGTCAGTTGCTCACACTAATTTATAGTAGACACAATGCCACAAAATAATAACAAGAAAATTCAGACAAGAGAAAATGTACAAAATGGTGAAATAAACTTGTCTTTTTAAATTTTATGTGAGGAAATGTTCTAGTTTGATAGACTGCACGTTGTAGGGTAATTTGTCTGAATTTGGAAAAATTCAGTTCAATGTAATATTGTTTGTATCCAAAATAAACAGTTGTGGGAAAAGCGTGTGTGAGGTCGTCGTCGTCGTTGTTGTTGTTTGCTGACGTGAGTTTTGTTTGCATTGAATAAAGGAAATAGACCGGTTGTGTTCAAAAGGTTTTTTAACTTATAGTATGAACTGCAGTTGAAAGTTATTTTATGATGAGTGTCGTCACGTAGCGTGTAGTTTTTTCGGTTGATTTTCCCCAATATGTTTCTTAATTGTTTGTTGTTTATATAAACAATATAAGTCATGTGATAGGCTCTAGAAGATGTTTTAAAATTTTGGCACAACTGTACCTTCGATCAGGTCAAATTTAGGTCAGACGTGCGAACATAGTCGACGACATTCCATGTGATATTTTTGAACCAATCAAATTATTTAGGTGTGTTTTTTAATCTGGGGCCTATGTTTTGTTCAATTTTTGAAATTTTGAGAACAATATAGGATCTAGATCCTATAGACTCATATGGAACCTCTTTCGAGGCTATATAAGAAGATGAGTTAGCAGAAAAATTCAGTAGGTGTAAAATGTTCGAAGAAGCGAGAAAGTAACAAAATTTCGGAAGATACAAAACCAGAAGGCATAAAAATTTCGACCAGAAAGAAAGGCTATTTTGGTTGTCACCAATGGGTGAGCGGAGATGTTTCTTATAGAATATGCAAACAAAAAAAAATCAAACTTGTGAATCAAACTGTGTTCACGAAAAAAAAAAGATCCTAGTGACGCTAGTGAATTCTTTCTTGTTTGTTGTCTTTCACTTAAATAAGGGCCTCTTGAAGGAATGTGGATTTTAGCCTTTTTAAAAAATGAATTATTGTACTTTCTCAAGTTTTTTTCGCTTATTGAAAGTTCGAATCAAGTATATTTTTTATGAGCCAATAACTCTATATTTTGAACTGGTTATAGTGTTCTTTTCAAATTTCACATCGAGGTTTCAAGTCTTGTTTGTTTTGTATGCGCCTTATTCTATAATCGGAATAAGACGTAACGTTCTCTCCTCGAAAAAAAGTTCTTTTAGTCGTTTTGAGAAATTCGCCTTATTGGGCTCGTCCATTAGCCCAATCTTACCTTCTTTGAGTAATGCACTATTCCAACTTTCATTCGTAAATCTAGCCCTCTGATTGGTTCATTTCTACCAATCAGGTTGCCCGCACGTGCACTTCTAAGTTTTGGCGAAAAATCGTTCTGGAGCCACCCACATGATCATGATCTCTTAAAAAGAACCCAAAGCACGTGTGACAAGCAGATGCAGACCTGGGTAGATAAGCAGCAGACCATTTTTTTCGACCGCTCACTCAAGCTTAAAAATGTGACGAATACAATTCCCGTCTCGCGAATCGAGACGACAAACTTTTCCCGTTCAATATCTTCTATGAACTTCTTCGTCATTCAAGAATCTCAAACTATACATTCTCTTTGATCATCTACGATAAAGCAGTCAGTCCAGCAAACACAGAGAAACGCTAATCTAATCCACGTCACTTGCGATTATAATTTTCCCGCGCAAACGAAACCACAACTGACTCACTCACAAACTCGACTCGAAGATTACTCTGTGAATACAAAGAACTTCTACTCGCAAGACTTTACTTATCCAAAGTGAATTATTAACACTCACTACAATTTAAGTAAATACTATTATCGAACAAACTTAATATTTACAGTTAAGGGTAGACTACTTCTGAATGACTCAATTCTAAAAACATAATAACGATATTCTAAACACTAATTACAATTTTCTTAAAGACTCTAATACAAATGCACAAAACACAAAAAGGACATACAAAAAAACTTCAGTTACTACGAACATACCAACACAATAACATCTTGTAAAATATTTTGTATATAATATTTTTATTTGTATATATAAATGCATTTGTTTGTTTGAATTGCATGCATGTTTTGCCTTTGCAAGAATTATTTATTGTTGTGGATGCAAGAGAAGATCACGTAACCTGACATAAAAAAAAATTCCTTCTGATTTATTTTAATACCATAGCAAAATTCTTAGTTCATTCTGCGCATCCCCAACACGCTGATTGATAGATTATCACATGACGCGTTTCTTACCCTTTGACATGGGCATAATTTATGGCTGAGTCAAGGGCTGATAATTAAGTTTTGTAACCCTCTAAAAATAAGCAAGTTTTCAAAAACCTGCCACTTAAGATCAAACGTACCAAAATGTAAAAAAGCAAGTAACCTGAACAAAATGTGTAAAAACACTACACGAACCAACCAAGTAAACAATTAAAAAGGGTCCATTCACAATTTGTGAAGATAAAAACGTTCTTGACCTGCAATACGATTAGAAAACTGATATAGGAAATCAATAGAGGTTTAATAACACTAACAGTATAACTTCTGAAAAACTGGGCTATTCTTGCACTCTCCTCCCATGTAAGTATGGAACCCCACGTTAAAAAGGCTTATTTTTATTTTGGGACAGTTTTCTTATAGTGACACCAAGTTTACCTTCTACTAAATACTAATAGAATTGGAGTTACAGGGTCATGCGTAGTCGATATATTTTGCAATATCGGAATAGCTTTCCTTCGAATAAAATGAACATCTTTCAAGACTAGATGAACAAAGAATGCAATGAAAAAGGTTCATTTACAAGAATAAAATCCCCACTGAAGTTTGTATAACGAGAAATATATTGTGGGTGTTTATTTCGAGTGATACAAAATAGAACGTCAAGGATTCGTAGCCATAACATTGATTCATTTATAAAAGGCTGCTACCAAATATTAATAACTAAGTTTAGACTAATACAGCACAGTGTGCTTCATGCTTAAACGCAATCTTCAGGCTATCGATATTATGACCTGAAGATTGCAATTAAGCATGAAACAGACTGTCGCCACTGGGTTTTGACCTCAATGCCCACTTTTATATTTATATATGTTCTATCCCTGATATTGAGCACTTTAACCCATATATATAGCATACCTTAAAACAATATTTTTATCATATAATTTTTTATTAAGTATTACTTTTTATTATCATTTAAACAGTTGTAATAATAATAATAATAATAAATAACTGTTGTGAGAGAAGAAATACAACAAAGAATGGTAAAATAAAGTAATACCAACTAAGAATCAATCAGTTCCAACAGAATAGGATACATGTCAACAACCAAGACAATTTTTTCAGAGACTTGAACAATGGGTAAACTACTGAGAAGTATGAGGCCCCCGATCTAAAGGAAGTACAGACATTTTGGAAGAACATTTATGGAAAAATGAAACATCATAGGAAATATGTAGAATGGCTATAAATGGCAATGAATGACTTAAATCAAGAGCAGAAACAGGAAAGTATTGTTATCATAAACGAAAAGATGATGAAAGTGATGAGACGGCAAAATAGAAAGACTCTGGTCCTAATCATGTACAGGAATATTGGCTTAAAAGAGATTCTAAAGTATGTATGAAAATCTAAGGAAGAATTGTATGAATAATGGCAGTGTTCCAGAGTGGATGACTCTTGGTTGGACGGTACTAATGCAGAAAGGTAAGACCAAAGGAAGGCGAGCAAGTAACTACCGATCAATAACATGCCTACCATAAGTTCGGAAGAGGAGATTTACGTTCATCTGGAAATTACTTCCTGAAGCGCAAAAAGGGTGCAGGAATAACTCAAGAGGTACCAGTCGCATTCATAGATAAGATGATATTTCATGAAGTAAAATACGAAAGAAAAATCTATCCATAGCATAGACTACAAGAAAGTGCCACTTTCCTGGATTCTAAAGTACCTTGATATTCTGGGCATTTCAAATTAAGTCATTACTGGAAGGCAGTATGCGATTATGAAGAGGGAAACTGATATGTGGCGATGAGTTACTTGGAACAAGTAGACATGGAAAAGGTTTCAAGGGGACTCATTTCCGCCTTTTATATTTGTTATGTGTCTAATGCCATTGACACAGCTTCTACGGGGTGCAGAAGGTGACGATGAATTTCCTAGTAATGAGCAGAAAACAACCTAGTATTCATGGACAATTTGAAATTATATTCCAGGGGTGAAAAAGTTTTAGAATTTTTTATTCAGTGTTTATTGAGGATATCGGGTGGAATTTGGCATTGACAAATGTGTCACGATAAGTATCAAAAGAGGAAAAATAGTTGAGTTCAAGGGAATAGAATTACTGGATAGAGAAGTCGTGAGGTCTTTGAAAGATGGAAAGAACAATATGCATCTTGGTACCAGGTGAGGCATAATGAAAAAAAAAACGTTGGGGAGTATTTCAGATGTGTAAGGAAAATTCTTGAAACAAAACTAAATAGTAGAAATATTATTCAAGGAATTAATACTTGGGCAATCTCTCTGCTACACTAATCTGCAACATTCTTAGATTGGATTTATGCAGAATTAGATGTTATGGATAGAAGAACGCGTAAGATGAATATACATAAGGCTCTAAATCCAAACGGTGATGTTGTAGCGGTATGTTAATATTTATGACAATTTGTAGCTATCTGTTTATTAACATGACCTCACAATTTATATTTAAAGTAAAATACCATAAAATATGAAACAACAAGGAATAAAAACGGTTTTATAACAACAACATTTATATTTATTTTTGTTAATGATGTACATGCGTAGAGGTTACTATTTTGTTGGTGTTATGTCCCTTTGACTGAATTAAAGTTTTACTGGTGAAATTGAAATATTTTTATCTGAATAAATTATAAAGCTGAGAAATGCTGGATAAACTTTTAGTTTTAGAAAAGTATTTCAAAGAGAAAAGTTCTTGTTGCTTGTTTGGAAATGTTTTGTGTCTTTGCAATGTAGTTTGAAAAATTTCGTACGTGCATGCGTGAATATGTTTTCATAGGCGTCTGACCGCACATGGTCAAGACGCAAATCCTTTAAAGTTACATTTTCGCAGGAAAAGAGAATGAACAAGCTTGTGTCTGCTATTTATAATTAATGTAATCACGTAATAGGCTCCCAGGAACATGGTGGGAAATCTTGACTTGGTCACTGGAAAAATATTTGTACGTGGGTGGATTGCAACGCCCACTTGTGTGTTTATTGATCAATTAGAAACTGATATTTCCTGAAAATCTGTATGAAGCTGGGTAAGCTCTTTGATCCACTTTTTGCATAGATTTGTACAAAATTCAACATTGATAAGAAAGTGGTATCGGGATGCTAAAATGTATATTTCAAGAAAGGAAGGGGCAGATGGTTAACGAGTGCTGAGAAAGTTGTGTTATTAGCTGTTCTGAGACTTAAGAATTATGTTCAGATTTCTCATGAATTGCTTCGGCCAATTTTGAAAAGCAGCTTACTGAACCAAGGACATATAAAAGGAAAATATCAGCTAATTTAATCATTATCTATAACGATTCAGTTCGTGAATGAGTAGTCAATGAAAGATGAGGCCAGCATTGCAGTTAACCTTCAACTCACACGCTTCAATTATAATTTTACAAAGTAGCGAAAACTTCTGAAAGTTTTCCACAAACTGCAATGATTTGGCAGCTACTTCCATGTAAAAATGGATGCTCCCAATACTATGTCGACATGACAACCCCTGAACGACTCTACAAAATTCGACAGCCCGACATTCTCTCTTCAATGGATTGAGCTATTAATAAGTCCCCACTTATTTATGAAGGTTTTTCTCTTCCTCGCTTAATTTCTTTAGGCACCCAAAATAATACACCCTTCTTCTATTTAAATTAATTATTGCAAATAAACAATTTCTTTCTGCTTCAATTTTATACTGAGTACGAGTCAATTTTTATTGTATGTCAAAGAGGTGTTGATACTTATAATTTATCTAATTTTATTTTGTATATGTCAAAAACGCCATAGCTTGAATCAGATGCCCTCTTACACCATTCTTCTGTCAGTGGTCTCTGTCACTTCTTAGTTGCTCGACTTGGTATGGTTGTGGTTAATGATGTCCTAATTATGCTAAACAAACATGGTCTTCCTTTCAATGTCTGATCACTTAGAATGTTTCTTTCTCTTATTGCTTTGGCTAGACGCTAGACCCACGAACATGGCGTACCTTTTCATCTCCTGTCACAGATTGAAAGTTGCTATGTTAATGCTCTAAAGTAAAAAGAAAATGAAGTAAAAGACAAAAGGAAAAAACATGGTCTCAATTTCTTGCTCGTCCTATCTGTCCTTAGAAACACCGTTAAGAACACATTTCTCCAGAACTCCGGTGTCAATCTCGTTTGTTCTTTTATTCTCTCCCAAAGTACTCAATCCGGGAGTTTGGACTACATTCACATATGCCTGTGCAAATCGCGTTACTCTCCCAACATCCCTACATGCAAGCCAGCTATCTGCCACTGGGCAGCATGCCACCAGCGTTTACCGATGGTGGCCCGTTATCAGACCGCCGACGTGTTCCTCTCGGCAATGTTACTACTGGCGAACCGGAGGACCGTTGGCATTACCATTGGTGGCCCGCCAGCAGGCCTCTAACGGCTTGCGTGCAGGGATCCTAGCTTATTGTGGGTTCATTCTACTCGGATAAATCGACCTCAACTGGTTAATGAATGCATGATCAGGTTCGAATCACACCGAAATCACTTCTGCTTACAATGCATGTTACCAGGCGAATTCTTTTCGCGACGGGCGAACGACGCCTTCGCTCGGCAACTCCTTCGTTACATGCACGCGATATGTCCGAAAAAAAAATGAAAATGTTAAAAATTAGTACGTGTCACCACGTAACATTTTGTCGTCTTCCACTTACGGCCCACTGAAATTGTTCTCAAATTCTTGGCACACCTTTTGCGCCCGCGCTGTTTGTTCACTGCATCAGTGAATAAAAAATGCTAATAAAAATTGACAGAATGAGAAAAAAAATGTAAAGATGATATAAAAAAACATTTAAATGAAAGCAAAGTTTTAAAAAATGAATGAATACACTACAATACAAGACTACTTTTGATCGCGATTTGCAGGTGTAAACTTAAAAACACTTTCGCTATGTGCCTTTAGATTTGACACATTTTCCTACACAATACTGAAAAAAAATTGATAATGGGAGTTATTCTTTTTCGCTATAATTATTCAGATATGTGCAAAACATCTGCCCACATACGAAAATCAGAAAAGTCAATCTTGTGTTGCCTGAAGTTTCAAGGGAAGTAACCGCGTTGGAAATTTTCCCTTAAACTGAAATTGCTTCCCTTATAGCTTTTATACGTTTACCAAGTTTTCCTTCTTTCAGTGTTTATTATTTTCAACGAAAGTCATTAATTCAATGCGAGAAAACACTAAGGTATTCTTGAATATTGTTTTTAAGGTCGATTTTTTCAATTTTGCAAATTTTTTAAAAATTCTTCAAATGTTTGCGTGCGCGCATGTTCTCATGTTTATGTTTTTTTTAATAATTTAATTACAAGCAAGGAAATAAAGCCACTAAGGTTAATGAGTGTTAGAGAATATGAGGAAAAACACTATTAAGGAAAAAAACAACAATAAAAGAACAAGAATTAAGAAGACAAAAGATAATCATTGACATTTCTTTTAAACTTTTGAAGATCAAAGTTGACTGGCCAGCAAGAAGCTGGGAGAGAGTTCCACAACCTGAAGTGCATTAGAAGAATCTGTTAGCATAGAACTTACGGCTACATCTTGCCATTTCATCTGTAAAATGAGGAGCCCTTGCCGCCAATCTAGTACTGCGCTTAAATTCATGAAGTCTAGTTACCATAGAGGAAAACTTATCTGAACAAATACCATGAAAGTATGTATAAATAAGGCCCAGGGAAGCTATGTTACAGCAATGGAAAAGTGGATCAAGGTGAGATGCCAGGTCAGGACTGATAACATTGCAGATTTTTCTTTAGATTTTATCAAGAATCTCTAAATATATAACAGAAGCACCAGACCAGATGTGGCAACAATATTCAAACCAAAGAAGAATGTTAAATTTATAAATATGTAAGATAGATTCTGTTGAGAAAATTGTCTGTCATAACACAAAGAACCGACTTTCCTAGCAGCAGACCTAACAATTGATTCAATATAATCTTTTCACTTCATGTCAACAGAAAACAATAGTCTGAGAAGATGCATTGAGTCACTCTCCTGGAGGTGAGCATCAGCCATACTGATGGAAGGCCAAAAAGGTTCTCTCAGATGATTAAAAGAGAACAATTTCATTTTGGAGGTGTTAACATAATACTTTAGTTATGTCCTTTTAGCCTCCACTCCCTAGAGAAGGAGATAAAAAGGGACACTGTCATGGCACATGTTGAATAAAGAATATGTGTGGCACAAGGCTCTGATTTAAACGTCTATCCTGTGTCTGTCATTATTCACATTGATATAATGCATTCCTGAAAATAACTATACATGGTATCAGAAGTGGGATTTCATTTGTTTTGTTCTCTACTCTCACTTAAAATGTCCAACACAAAGCAAAACACAACCCACATTGAAAATCCAGATGAACCCCCAACAGGACAACAAACCAAAGTCAACCCAATGACCTTTGTGTTGCAAATGCAGCAACAGCAACTTGTCATGCAGGAACAGATGACATGCCTCTTGGCACGTCTCCTGCCCGCCAAACAAAATGCACTCACTCTGTTGCACCACCAGCATGTAAAGCCTGAGGGCCTGGTGATAGAATCCAACATGTCAGATAATAAATGGATCAACTTTAGAGATGCATAGTTCTGTTACAAAGAAATGACCCAGCTCATCAACCCAACAGAGACCTGAAACGAGCTACAATATGCATGCAGTTTGTCCAACAATAAAATGCTCTTCAATTTCATTGGTCCTGATGCCCTCAATAATGTCACAGAGAAACAACTGCTGGAATATATTAAATCCATTGCCGTGAAATCTGTCCACCCAGAAGTGTACTGTCAGCAATTTTTTGCAATGAGGCAGAGCGATGGAGAAACCATCATGTCATTTGTATCCAGATTGAAGTCACAAGTGATGTTCTGTGCCTTCAAAAGACAATGTGGTTGTGATAACCAGCGCTACACAACCTCATTTGGATGGAAACCAACTCTTTGCCAACCCTAAATGACCTGGTAGTACACCTGTTAATTCTGGAATCCACTGCAAGAGTAACAAGCCATTTTCAACCAATGGAGGTGCTGCAAATTGCTCTGATCAAATCAGCATTGTCACAAAAATTCCCACCACACAACAAAAACAAAACAAATAATGACAAATACAATGGTTGCAGTTACAAAACACACCCAAACGGGCTGCAGGCAATGCCCTGCTTGTGTTAAATCATGCCACAAGTGTGGAACAGAAACCACTTCTCATATGTATACCATGGCATAGCTTCATTTAATGCTGTAATGGAGGATAACCCTAATGACACCCAAGGCAAAAATATATCCCTTATATCAACCATGTGTACACAGCCTAGATGACTAAATGAAGGAGAAGGAATCCCACATGGTACCTGGACTAACAACCAATTCACTCCAGGTAAACCAGAACGATCACCGTCTATTAGCATTAAAATTGCATTAAACACAATTGCACTCAAGAAGTTAGGAAATCCAATTCAAACAGACATAAAGCCTCAAACCATTCAGTTAACTGCTACGGCAGATACAGGGGATCAAACAAATACAGCCTGGGAGGATCTGTTGAAAAAACTCAGATGCAATCATTACTAGTTACTGCATACTAGATACCATTTATGTGTTGTAAATGATGACAACCTATCTATCAAAGGAGCCTTAATCACTACAATATCACTTGGTGATGAAACATACTCAGAGATAATCTACATTTGTTCAAGAGTTAAGGGCTTATACCTATCACAGACGACCTTAAAGAGGTTGAAGCTCATTGACAACTTTCCAGTGCAACTCAGTACTGAAGTAGCCACCACAAAAGAAGACAAAAAGCCAACAGATGGCACACTAGCCCCATGCAGATGTCCATACGGAACACCTTACCTACCACTATCAGACAAACTACCACTTCCCGCCACACCTGGATATCATGAGGAGCTAGAGAATTGGATCAAGTGTCACTTTGCCAGCAGTGCATTCAACACATGCACACACCAGAAGTTGCAGATCATGACAGGAGAACCACTCACTATCTCGTTTCTAGAAAACTACCGACTGACAGCCATACATGAACCAATTCCAGTAGACCACCACTGGAAAGAAGTCATCAAGTCACAGCTAGATCCCAATGTTGCTCTAAACATCATAGAACCAGTCCCTGCTAGAACACCAACAACATGGTGCTCCAGAATGATTACAGTTTCTAATGTAGAATGGTAGATCTGCAGGACTTGAATGCAGCTACAAGATGGGAGACACACCACACACCATCTCTACTTAACCTTGTCAGCACGATACCCCTAGGGAGGAAGAAAACCATTCTTGATGCCTGGGATGGGTACCACAGCATGCCCCTCTCTGCAAGGGCATGTGATGCCACCACATTCATCACGGAATGGGGAAGATACCGATACTTGCAAGCTCCTCAAGGATTCCAAGCATCCAATGATGGCTACATGAAGTGATTTGATAACATTACAGAGGGTTTCCCCCATGTAGCCCGCTGTGTGGATGATTCCATTTTATGGGATGATGATGTAGCACTATCATTTTGGCACACTATTAAATACATCATGCTTTGTGCTGACAATGGGATCATCTTCAATCCAGACAAATTTCATTTTGCAAAAGACAATGTGGAATTCACTGGTTTCACCATCAGCCCAACAGAGTATAAACCATCTCAGAAATTATTTGAGGGCACAAAGATTTTCCATCTCAATGAACATAACAAGGGTTAGATCTTTTTTCGGTCTAATTAACCAGGTTTCATATCCATTTGCCCAGGCACCCATCATGTCACCTTTCAAGGAACTTCTTAAACATAATGGCAGATTTTACTGGAACGACACCTTGGAGAAATCTTTTCAGTGATCCAAAGATGAAATTCTAAACAGCATCTGGGATGGCATTCAAACATTTGTGATAAATCATCCAACATGCCTGACCACAGATTGGAGTCAAACAAGAATAGAATTTACCCTACTCCAAAAACATTGCAAGTGCCCATCTACAGCAAACCACCTTTGTGGAGTAGGGCATTGGAAGGTTGTATATGCAGGTTCTCAATTCACTAAACCTGCTGAAAGCTGTTATGCACCCATCGAAGGAGAAGCATTACCATAAAGTTTGGCTTGGAAAACTGCAGAATGTTTGTCTTGGGCTGTCCCCACCTGATATTCGCTACTGATCACAAACACCTCATGCCAATATTTAATGATCACAGCTTAAACAAAATTAAGAACCCCAGGATATTAGACATCAGGGAACAGACCTTGATGTACCAATTCAAGGCTATATCCATATCTGGCAATGCCAACGGTGGGACAAATGGTATGTCCTGTATCCCCAAACCTATCACCAAAGTTGCAGTCAGACGGCCTAGAAGAGGTGGTACAAGCTGTAATAGAATCCCTGTACAACCAAGAAACATCCCCCATCGAAATGGCACAAATACAATGAGAGGCAAAAGTGGATTACTAGTACATGAGCCTTGTGGAAACAATTGAAAAAGCTTCCTTGAAAATAAGGAACATCTACCCACCCCACCACCACCACTACCACATCAGGGAGTTCTGGAATATGCAGAACAATTTGTACACAGTTCAGTCACTAGTATTCAAGGAAGGATGTGTATTAATTCCAAGAAAACTAAGCCTTGAACTCATCAACCAGCTCCATAAGGGCCACCAAGGGGTCAATAGCATGAGAAGCAATGTCAGACAATGTCTCTCTTGGCTTGATATGTAGGAACAATTGCAAGAAAAATGAAATCAATGTAAACGTTGCAATGAAATTGCTCCATCTAACCCTAATGAATCTGCATTCAAGCCAATTCACCCAGACTATCCTTTCCAATAAATGGTCAGACATTTTCAATATGGCTGAACATAAATATATGGTATATGCTGACAGGTTGGATGGAAGTAGCTTTGATGCACTAAGATGCAAAAGCCTCCACAATATGCAACATCTTATGCAGGTACTTTGCAAATTATGGTGTACCAGAAGAAATTGCTTGTGATGAGGGACCCCATACAACTCAGATGAATTGAAAAGATCATGGGGTATATCCCAAGTGTCCTCAGCTTACTATCTCCAAAGCAATGGCAGAGCCGAGGCAGTTGTCAAACACATGAAACGGATACTCACAACAGACATTAGCCCCAGTGGTTCACTAGATATAGATGACATGACATAAGCGCTCCTACTACATCGCAACACCCCACCACCTGATTTAAGTGCCTCACCTGCAGAAATTCTGTTTGCTCATCCCTTAAATGACCACTTGCCAAATCCCATAAAGTTCCGCCGTGAATGGCTGGAGCTTGCTGATATGCATGAGAAGGCCATCAACCAGCAATTTGTTAATAACACCAAGCATACCAAGAGTAAGCTATTAGACCCCTGAAGTTAGGGGAACATTTTTCTATTCAAAACCAACATGGAAATAACTCTCAGCACTAGGATAATACCCGTACAGTTGTTGAAACCCTCCCTTACAGACAATACTGCAGCAGATGAACCACATTCCGAACCTACCGCTTCCTTCATAAAATAAATGCAGATACAATGACTTTTTTCAGCCAAATTTAAAGAATCAGTATCAAACTCTTTCCCCATGCTTTTTACTAATTGCCTCATCCCAAAAAAGGCCTTTTTAACAAGTTTCCATCAAAGAATTTCTAAGTTTCCTGTTTGAAGCAAATTCACTGTTAATATGAAAGTTACAAAATACGGAAGTTCACTTAATGGCATCATCCTACCAAGTGATTGATACTGCAGGAGAATGATTCTTCATGGATGTATTATATCATGTTATAAATTGTAATAATTTATAATATTGTTTAAATTTATAGTCTGTCACTAGACATGTTGCTATGACAATGTCTTAACTTGTGAAGCATATTAAATAGTATTTGGAGAGTTGGATCTAGATATTTATAGTTCGGAAGATCCAACAGTTTTTTTTGAGTTTGGGTCATGATTTTATATTAGATGACAGAATCTCAAAACAAACTCAGTAGACTGAATACTGACTATTTGAAAAACAAGTTATTTTACTGTTATATAGTAATACATTCCCCTGTTAATGCTATGAAATATATATTAATTCTAATTCCGGTCAATTCCTGCTAGTGATGCTGCTTTTGATTTTTCCATAGACCCTGATTCCCTGACTGACAAGTTAATAAGATGAACTTAATGAACATCTGCTAGGGTATTTCATAGAATGAATAAAAGGTTCAGTTTAAAATTCCCAAGTGAGCAAATACAGTATCCAGCTGAAAAATGTCAGAGGCCACAATGGCCAATATACTGTGATTTTAACAACCAATATGAGGATACTTGTCCAACTAACTTGATAATAATGATACTTCATCATCTCAGAAATTCAAACAGAAGAAAGTTTGGTACAGATTTTTGATTGACTAGAGTAAAAGTTCTTTAGAATCTGCTTCTTTCAAATAAAAAATAGAGAACACTTTTTGCTGAGTCAATAATTCATTCTTATGTAGCTTGCAATTCCATTATTTTATTGCCAATAAGACAGTGATAGAAAGAAATTACTGTGGAGTATTTAGCATGTTCACAATTAAATCTATGAAAAGCTAATAGAGGTATATAGGCACTATATAATTTTTTATCAGCTATAATATAAATAATATTACTAGGTACCTCATTGATTTTTAAGAATATCAAATGACAAATGTACTGCAGAAAATGTCATTTGAGATTTGTGTAAAAGTTATTTGTTTATTGAGATAATTAATACTATTTCTCTTGAGGTTTCTACACCAATATTGTGTTTGTCTATGTTTTTTATGAACTAAGCTTTTAAAAATAAAAATTGTGACCAAAGCCTAAGTTTTTTTTTCTTTCAGTATTTTATTTGTTTTATTATACATATAATAGACCTGTTAGTCTTTCAATCAAACCACATTTCGTTTTCTTTTTTTTGACATGTTATTGTGAAAACATTGACTTGCACAATAAACCCTATCAAAGTGTAAATTTAGAAAGCTTGTTTAAATATAGATAATTTAACTTCTTATTTATGTCTATTTTTTAAACATAATTAGCATGAAATTAGAATTTTAATCATAGTTTAAATCCCAATTTGCCATCATCTAACTGACTTCAAATTTATTTTGTGTTATCCAGTCTGACAGTAGAGATATTTGTTATTTAGAAAAAATGACCATCAAATACAAGTTTTTATTTTAAGCAGAAAACAGCAATCCCACACATGCAGACACCTAGGTATGCATCTAAATTATATCAGCTATGGCAAGTAGAATAAGTATTTCTTCCTACACTAGTTGATATGAAATGATAACCTCTCCATTTACATGAAATGAAAAAAAGATTTTGGTTTAGATTCTTAAAATCATTCACAAACAGATATGACAGAAATGTTTATCTTTTTTGTTTTCTGATTTACAAATGATTTTTAATTCTTAGCTTTTGATTTTCATAAACATTTTTAATGTCAATGGTTTATTTTTTTACTGAGGTGTGTAAACCAAGAATAGAACAAAAAGGATTCCCCAATGACAAAATGACATTGCTCCAAATGAATCATTAGCCACAGTAGTGCACAGAGGACAAAATGAAAACAAGACTTTTATTTATTATGAATTTTAAAAAGGTGAACATTAGATAATAAATATCTTTTGATGACAGAAAAACATGCTAAACAGGTTAATATTATTATATTAATATACAAGTTACTATACAAAAAGTTCAGGGAATTTGAACAGTAGGTATGAATTGAATGTAGTACAGATTTCTACAGGTATCCTTCATGAGGAGTATAATTTGCAGGTCACTGTAAACATGATTTACTTTAAATTGATGGCAGGAACTTGGTTAAGTAACAATTGATTCTCTTTGTCAAATTCCATGATCTTATGTATAATGCCTTGTATATTTAAGAATGTTCAGCAAGGTTTTATTCTGCAGAGTGACAGAAGTTTTTGATTTTTTGTTTGAAACATTTGTATTTATAACTTTTGTATACATTCTGTAGTTACAAATTTTAATCTTTCTTGCTGTTTCAGTCATTGAGCTAATGTGAAATTTAGAAATTCTGTTTATATTCATAAAATTGTTGCCACATCATTAGAGTGACATATAGTCTCCTGAAATTTCTACATATGGAATGAAATCCCCTGCACATCAATAGTGCAAATACTTTTCTAAATTTGTTTGCCTATACATATTTGAAAAATTAAGTACCTAATAAAGAAGAGGAGTGTATATAAGTTCATATAATAAAAGTGTTGATATATATATATATATATATATATATATATATATATATTATAATTATTATTTAAAAATATGTTTTCATTGAGACAGAGAAATTACCATGTTTCAAAACCAAAACCTAAATCTTAAATTAAACTTAAAATTTAAAGTTTAGTTTCATTTTCAAGTGATGCTAAATGACTTTCAAAATTTATTTACTCCTTTTATGCAAGCTAAATTATTGTATAGTTTAAATTGGTGGGCGAAAGATAATTTAAAATATTTTTTTAAGGGGTGTTGGTTTTTTGAGAAAGAGAATACAAGTATAATTTACAGTGGCAAAATAAGTATTGATTAAGGTTAGGTGTGGGTTTGAAATTTCTGTCTATTGATATTTATATATATATTTATATATATATACATCCATTTTTTTATCCTGTACTGTATATACTTATATATATATATATATATATATATATATATATATATATATAAACAGTACAGGGCAAAAAAATGGATGCACCCATAGAAAGTCGATTGTTGTATCTTTACCAGGTCAAGGAAGTAAAAGAATTAATTTATTAATACAGGCATTAATATAGGTGTACATATATACATTATACAAGTCAAAAAATGATTTAGTATTTTGTTGGGTAACCTTTTGCTTTAATAACAACCTTAATTCTTCACACCTAAACTAAATTCTTTAGTAAGTCAATGTCCTTCATCAAATTTTTCCAGCATTTCTTTAATTTGCAAAAAGCTCATCTTCTGTGAACATTCCTATTATGAGCATGCTTGTCCATTATCCCCCAAAGGTTTTCAGTTGGGTTAATATCAGGACTCTGATTAGGCCACTGGAAGAGTTTCAATTTACCCTCATTGCGCTTCTTCTCTAGATGACGTTTATTCTTTAAGGCAGTGGGCTTAGGATCATTATTCTGTTGGAACGTGAAGTGTTGACCTTTAGCAAAAATTTTTTTAGCAGAAAGCCTCATTTGATTAACAAGGATGTTGTGGTATTGATGCTGTCCATAATTTCCTTGATTTTGTACAAATTACGAACTCTTTCTGCCGAGAATGCACCTCAAACATTGATTTTTTTTTTATCATGTATAACAATCCCCTTGGTTGTCACTGTAGTTTTTGTTTCACTGGGTGTACACCAAACACTTATTCAGCCTTCATATCTAAGAGTAAAGGATCTCTCAATACTCCACATAACTTCTTCCTAATCAGATTTAGTCCAGCATAAATGAGCTTTGCACCAAGCCAAATGTGCCCATTGATTTTTTCCAGATACGAAAGGTTTGTTTTTTATGTATTTGTAAACAATACATTTTGTTTTAATCCTATGTCTGACTGTTCTTGAAGAAACTGCCAAAGTAGCCACTTTGGAAGCATATTGTGCTGTTGCGAATCAACCTTTTTTAATTTTCCCTGTTTTCTACGTCTATTATAAGTTCCAGTTTGATTTCTTCTTTTGATTAACTTGTGGACACATGACTCTCTTCGATTAATCTTATCAACTATCACTCTATTTGACAGCTCAAAATCATGAAAAGTGGGGGCTTAGGCATTTTAATAAATGTAAATATAAATGTAATAAGCTTTATATTTTGTTCATCATCATTTCTATGGGTGCATCCATTTTTTTGTTTTGTACTGTATATATATATATATATATATATATATATATATATATATATATGATAAAATATAGTTTTAAGGTATGCTATATTTATGGGTTAAAGTGCTCAATATATATAGATAGAGCATATATGTAAATATAAAATTGGACATTGAAGCTAACACCCAGAGGTGACAGTCTGCTTCATGCTTAAATGCAATCATCAGGCTATGAAACAGACTGTTCCCCTCTGGGTGTTGACTTCAATGACCACTTTTATATATATATATATATATATATATATATATATATATATATATATATATATACAGAGAGAGAGAGAGAGAGAAAGAAAAAGAGAGAGAGAGAAAGTGTGTGGGCAGAAAAATCTATATCTGTGTATATCCACAAAAAATCCATTTCTCTATAAAAGTAAGAAAACTTTAAACTATAATTTCATGTCCATTGCCTCATGATAAAAGAATAATTTGTTTTATACAACAAATATTTATTTTTCAACATAATCTTCTTGTCAATCCACTTAGGCCTAAACTTCTCCATATTGATCAGACATTTATGTCTGTGCTTTAGGTAGTGATGCATGGTGTGATAAGGTCCAGTCTGGTGAAAAAGTCCAGTACAAAAGGGGTCACATCAGAGAGATGCATTCATGTGTTTGAGATGAGTTGGATTGTGGACCTTTGAAAAGCTGGATGGTGATTTCATAGATTACTGCACATGTTGGCTATGATATATTGGTGGTGCTTTGATTTTGACCACAGTGGTTAAATTCTTATGCCTATTAACCAGACATTCAATAAAATCAATGCATTATAAAGGCAAAAGTGGTAGATCACATGGCATCCACAGCAAATATCTGAGTAAATGTTACTCCAGCATGGACTATGAGGAATTCTAAAGGCAAGTAAGCATGGAGTAGACAGGGCTATGTTCATGCCTGCTTCAGGCCCATCTGCCCTCAGAATTGTCTTTGGTGAAAATAACCAGCAATGAATTTTAGTAGATACTCCTGCAGAATATACTTTTCTGATTTAATATTTCCTGATGTTCTTTAGAAACTTTGAACAAGCAATTCTCCAAATTGCCTCCTACTCCTTAAATAAAGATATACCATATTTATGATTAATGAATGAATGGTTTAACAAGTAAACCATGTTTAACATTTGTGTTTCAAGAAAAATTTTTTAGCTTTGCAATCTCCAAACATTTGTTTTCTGTTGGATAGTATGCCAAAATTTCAAGGTTCAGTCAAATATCTTAATAACACATGGCTTTTTCTGCTGAATGTTGATTAGTTTAAAAAGTGACATAGGGGTGACTTGTGTGTTACGTGTTTACAGGTGGTAATCTCTGGATAATGTCCTAAATCCAAATACACACCAATTTATGGCCTTATAAAAATATGTGCAAAGGTAATTATTACAGAGATATATTTCGCATGTACTGATAAAATTTTATATCTCTTAAAATAAAATATACTATATTCAAAGAGTTCATAAGTTAATATCAAAAAGTTCTCATGATGAACAACTAAGTTCTTTAGCATATAATAGAGAAAAAGAGAGAAAAGAAAAGAGTCCTTGTAAATGTGTATGTAAGAAGTATGTATATATCTCTTCATAGTAGTAATTCTTTTGACTTTCTGTGGGATTTTTAGGTGTTCAATAATTTAGGGCATGGAAGAACGGACAAAAATGTCATCAACTGATTGCCTGACCTGGTCTGGTTGTCTCTAGTTATGTTTACACTTTTTTTTTTTTGAATCAAGTCACCCCTAAAATCTGCAAATTTAAAAAATCTAAAAAAAATGAAAACAATTCCAGCTGATTTGCAACTGAATGATAATTTGTGAGATTTTCATTCATATTCAATTGGAAGAAGAATGATTTTTCAAAGGCGATAACATACATATGCTAATTATAAAATACTATCTCTTATTTGGGATGTGAAGGTAATGTAGCAGTTAACAGTACAGAAATGGAATTGGCAAGTTGAGCCTGTTGTGTTCACTTTGCAATAATTGCATTAACAATGGCATGAATCCACCTCTTCTATCCTTAGCTATGAGTAACATAGTATGGCAGATTGGTCTCACTAGCCTTGATAGTCAAAGAAATGGACAACTCTGAATTAAAAACTATGGAAAAGACAACCAGAAACCATTTAGCTTCCTTCAATAGTGAAATGTACAGTCCCAAGAACAATCATGACAATTCACAAAAAAAGGGAAGTTGTGAAGCTATGATCTCGAACAGACATTTTTTTTTCAAATACCTTATTTATTTATTTGCATATGAGTAAAAATTCTAGGAGCCAAAAAAAGCTTCCAGTTCTATATAATTTACAGAAGGCAGCATTAACTCATCATGAATTCAATGATTTTTTTTTTCTATCAAAAGATGAGCCAATAGATCATAGGCTTCTCAAGTCTTTATTAAAATATTAAATCTAACAGTGCCTAATATATCATATCACCGAACATGCATCATTTTAAAAAATATATAAAAACCCTATACTACTATTAATGCATACTGGTTTCCGGCGTTTAGCATTCAGATTTAGTTTAAACAAATTTTAGGTCAAACTTAGTCAAATTCAGTGAATGAATTACTTTTAAGTGTTAATGTTTCCCATGGTGATTTTCATTTATTCATAGCCCTGTAAATGATCTTCATCTTCTTGCAGGATGACCAATATTCATCAAACATGAACTTTTAGAAATTTTCTGTGAAGTGAGTCAAAATATAGCCATTAATATTAGAACATCAGCTTCATTCTTTATATGCTTGTCATATTTGCTGCCATTATATCTATGTAATCATGAAAGTGAGCAAAGGTTTTGATGTATTTGTTCAATAAATCCTACTTGTGGTGACACAGGTTATATAAACAATTAGTTAACAAATAATTACTCTAGTCAGAGATAAGTAGAGGCCATATTATCAGCAAAGATGAAAGACAGTTGATGTTCTTTTTTTCTTTTATGCTTCAAACAATCAAAGAACAACAAATAGAGCAAAAGCTGTGTACAACTGTCTTTTCCTTATCTTTGATAAGTAAACAAACTTTGCTATTATTACAAGTTATATAATCTATACTTCCCAAAGATGGCCCACAGATGGCCCAACTAATTTTGCAGTGTTTATCAAGCTAGTCTCACAAAGTCATTTGCACTCTACTGGGTTTGATCCTTATGGAGTGTCTGATATTTTAGGCCTGGTGTCATATTAAGCTAAGCTTATTAAAATCAAAAGGACTCAAAGGTTTAAATCTGATTACTTTATTTACAGATATTAATCTCTCGTTCAGAATTGATAGATTTTAGGAGCAAAAGACAATTTTGATATGAGTTTACATAGTGCTATGATTATTAAAGGACTATGAAGTACAAAAAGGCAAAAGTTTTTTTTCTTTGTCTTTTCATCTTCATCCAAACCAAAGAAAGAAAGAACAAAGAAATAAAGAATCCAGGTATATATAAAAGTAATAAGTATAGTTAATAATAGAAAGGGATGGGACTGCCATGAATCACTTCATAAGCATGTAAAACACAGTTGTAGCATTTTTAAAGGACTGATTTAACAGGCATTATAATTCATGTACAAAAGAACGATCAAAACTGAAATACAAAAACAATATTTCCCAGTGAGAGAGTTGGTAAATCAAATAACTGTGTAATCATTACACAGCAAAATGCAATGTTATTTACCAAGTGACAAAATCATAAAAAATAATTGCATATGCAAGCAGATGCATGAGAAAAACAAAGAAACTTTGAGAAAAATAAATCTTACAATGATGCATTTCATATTTGATATGAAAAGTTTTCTTATACAAATGACTAAAAATGATCAAAAAACAAATGACATTGAATTACGTTAGAGAAAAGAATCCAAAATCATCAAAGAATATATTAATCTAAAACTAAAAGAGATACACATGACTGACAGCAGTTCAGAAGTAAGGAAGGAAGGCATTGATTGTCTGACTTTTAGTTGCATCCTGCAAATGTAGCAATAAGCACATATGTGCTTCTATGATTTTGCCATTGGTAATAAAATTAGTGTCTCTTTTTTAACTTTTTATGCTCAAATGAGCTTATAAAATTTATCTGGCAGTAGTTTTATAGGAAAGCATCATACTCCATAAGACACAGTCAAAACTGTACATAGTTTATTTAACTCACCATAATGGTATGTTTCAATGGATGAGGTTTTTATTTTAGTAAAATTTACTACAATTCATTTGAAAGGAGATATTTGTTTAAGATATGCAATTTTTTACATGTCTTTCAATAAACCCAACAATGTTTATGCTTCAAACTGAGAAAACCTTGACTTAAAAAAATTTAGTTATACAGATTTTATTTCCATCTCATATGATCAACTTGGGAGCAGCAAAAACCATAAACACATTTTAGGATATGGACCAGCCTTTGTATTTTGATCTTGTATTACAACTAAATTATATATATATATATATATATATATAGTTGTTAGTCCCTTTTTAGGATTATCATCTTTTTTAGTTATATTTTCACATTTATAAAAAAAATGCCATGTGAAACACTATAAAAAATTAACTCAAGTTCAAAAACTTCCTTGAATATTAAAAAAATAACTCGTCAAAGATTTTCAGACAAAAATAAATCAATGTGCTTCAACACTAAAAGAAAAACAAACACATTCAGATACCACAAGAAGAGCTACAAACATTAGTCATAGTGAACACAGGTGATTTTGCATTTGAAATATACTGTGACCTTGCAACGATAACTAACTGGCATTACTAGTTGTCAAAGTCTATATTTGTAGAAATAATCTTAGTCTGGCTGCCAGTGACTTCAATAAGTAAACAAATGGGTCAGAGCAGGGGCAGTGCATTCTACTTTCACCCCTGACAGGGAGAAGCCCAGGCATGATCAGGGGCCCCAGGCAGTGCTTTATGACATCTTAACATTTACTTTTTTCTACCTATATTTATATATGTTACAAATTAAACTAGGCACAATTGATTATTATTAAAGGATGAAACATTTTTGCAGATTTTGAAGTCATCCTGGGCTTTTTTTCAACCAAATCTGAGAATTTATTTTGTTCATGCTGTCCTGAAAAAACATGATATAAAACTAACTGTTTTTTCCATAATGGGTTAAAATTATTCAACTTTATATCAAGAAATGTCTCAAGTTAAAAATTGCCACAAAACATTGTTGATTTACTTAAGTTGGAAGATTTATTATGACATGTCTCTAATTTGTATTTAGATACATTGTATCTATTTCAATTTTTAGATACAATATTGTATGTTTCAATTTTTCTTGTTGAATTATTCATCTCTATTGCATATGGTCCATTATTGTACATAATTAGGTTACAATAAAATTTGTATTTTATATGAGTACTACCTTATGAAAATTGAGATGTAGTGGAGTGGGGGGGCATCATAGATTGGAGAGGGTACAAGACACTTGCACCAGCTCCAGGTCAGAGGATTCTAAATACTTGCTGATAAAAAAATTAATCAATACAAAAAACAAGAGATTCTCCATTGGGAAACTTTACTTACAGAAAGAAGAGTATATTTTATAATTTTATAATTAGTGCTTTTACAAATAATAAAACATTAATAAGTAAGATTATAAGATAGATAGATAGATAGATAGATAGATAGATAGATAGATAGATAGATAGATAGAATCAAAGACATAGAAATCAATACTGTATTTTAACTGGCAGTTTCATGACTTAAGCAATCATCAGATCAGGATTAATAATCCCTTGTTTGAATAACAGTCAGCATGCAGTAGTAATGTCTATGTCTACACTGCTTATACTTACAAACATTCTATCCTTGATATTAAGCACTCTTCCTCCATAAATATCACAAATTTGAAACAATTATATATATATATATATTTATCTATACATATATGATAAAAATAGTTTTATGATTTGCTATGTTAATGAGTAAAAGTGCTCAATATCAGAGATAGAGTATATGTAAATATAAAAGTGGAAAGTGAGGTCAATACCAAGTAGCAGCAGTCTGTTTCATGCTTCAGTACAATCTTCAGGCCATGTGTGTTGTGTTTTGGCTCTACTATTTATATATGCTGGTCAGTGGTCCATAAAAACAAAACAAAAAATCTAAATAAATAAATAAACAAATAAAGCAAATAATTAACAAATTAGCAATGAACATGTAGCAGACAATAGAAGAGTTGCCATATAAATAAAATATAAAGGAAGAAATTAACACCTAAACTGAGATAAAACAAAGGCAGAGTTCTTAATTAAAGGTCAAAAATTTATCATTGGCAACAACCAACATTTTACAATATGTACAATTGTTGATTTGTAAGAACTGAAAGTGATTTCTGATAAGTGCTGAAATATTAAAACTAATAAAAGACTTCCAAAGTGTGTGTGTGTATGGATGTGCAAATATGGTTAATTTAATAGTCCTGAAAAGGAGCAAAGTAAGCACGTGCAAGTGATAAGTCTTTGGAAATATCCATATTTGATATAGTCCTTGATGAAAGCAAAAGTTTGTGGTTGAAACTCATTGGCATTAATAATAAATTGGTAAATGACATGTCACAGTTTATAGAAAAAAGCACAAATGAAATCACTTAAATAAAGTGAGTTGGGACTGGTAGGTAAAAATCCAAAATGCCAGCATGCTGAATGAAGACAATGCTGAACAAGGCATGCCATTATGTAAATCCAGAAATTGGCTGGAAACCAAATCAAAGTATTGTGTTGCTAAATAGGATCCAGTATGGCAATGTGCCAATAAAAAAGGGCGCAAATGTGTCATAGTTGCTAAGTAACCAACATGATAGCATTAACCATCATAGCAGTGTCACAAACAAATCTTAAAAGATTAACATGCAAAAACAATGTAAATGAATAAATTAATAAAGGAACAAGAAGAAATTTAATCTAAGCAACAGGCTGGGTTGCTTGATAGAAGGACAGGATAACTCACCCCAAATCCAGAGCGGCAGCAAAAAAAAAGAAAGAAAAAGCAGTATTACTGCATCTTCCCAAATGAGAAGGTAAGCTAAGAAAAGAAGGAAAGGTAGTGTCTGTGTCTACGATCTATTACTGATTTTTACACAGTAATTGTGGCACAGGGCTGAAAAGGGGGAATTGGGTTAAGGCTGGTCGATACAAGCTATCCTACACCTAGCTAATTGGATTCATGATCCATTCATTTGTTACAATATACTCATTCATCATAAGAATCTATCTGTCATCATTCATTCCTACATACACCAAAATGCCTCGCACACACAGTGCACCTACTGGGCAAAAAACTACCCCATAAATTAAAAATTTGAATATGTACAATTGTGCATACAAAATATATATATATATATAAATTATATCAATGAAATGATGGGGGTGGAGTAGATCACCCAAAATAACTGAAAATAGAATGGTGTTACCTAACCGTTCACCCCTCAAAAATAAAAGTCACTTCTGTATTCTGTCTTCCATCCAAAATTAAATGTAAAATTTTGTCAAACATTTGAACAAACACAATGTTTACCATATAAATATATATGTACATAAATATATGATTGTTTCAATCTGGTTTTCCTTTTTGCCTATGTAAAAAAAATCATTTCTTCACATTATGTTGTATTTGTGGGCATGACAATGGATTTTAATTTGCCACTTTTAATCCAGGTAAAATCTTGGATTTTACTCTTAGAAAAACAAAGTAGGTGGTGCTTAAAAATGGGCAGGTCAGAATTTATCTCAGTATGCAATAATCAGGGGTCTTAATAAAAGGTTGTCCAGAAATTCATTAAGTTTATCAAAGAATGGTATATGGTAATTCCAGAAAGAATAAAAAAGAACAAAAGAACACTATGAGGGTGGGTGGCTGAAACGTTCATAGCCTGACAATGGAAGAGTGATGCTAGAGTTGTGAAATCTTGCATGCATTAATTTCAGTACTTCTTATTAATAACATTGTTTCTTTCCAGGTAAACTGATATCTGACGGTTCAAAGAAGACTTCAAAAGTAACAAGTAACTGCAGAAAAAGGCTTTAGACTCCAATCTGCCATGGTTGCTATATTAGGGGATGATGCCTCAGCTTTATCAAACAGTACAAAAATGGGTAGCTGAATTTAGGATGGGAACAGGAGGAGGCCTTGAAGATTACCCAAAGTCTGAACGTCCTGCGACTGCCACCAAAGAGGAAAACATTGATTGTGTTCTCCATTTGGTGATGGATGACAAGCTCTTGACTATAAATCAAATAGCCAATGATATTAGCATATCCTGTGAGAGAGTTGAGAATATTCTACACAATGAACTTAGCATGTCAAAAGTTTCTCTTTGTTGTGTGCCACATCTTCTGACACGTGATCAAAAGAGCACAGACTGATCACATCACAAAAAAATCTGACGTTTCTTAACCCACAATGAGTGTTGGGATCAACACTTTAAGCCAGAGAAAATCTACACAGTGGAAACACCCCTCCTCACCTACTCCAAAGAAAGCCAGGGTTGTTTAATCTTCAGGGAAGGTGATGGCCTCAGTTTTTTGGGATTCAAAAGGTATTGTATTTATTGTCTATCTTCAAAAGTATTACATCATCAATGGAGAGTACTATGCCAACTTGCTGATGAAAAGCCTAAGTAGTGTCTAACTTTTACTTGAGTTTGAATACTAAGCATGAGGGATGGTGGAAAATATATAGCCCACAACTCCCCAACCAAGCAGGCTACTAGTTATTTTAGACCAGGAGTGGCCAAACTTGCTTACTGTAAGAGTTGCATACAATAAACTTGAGATGTTTGAGAGTGCAAAAAAATAAGCAGAATCTATGCATATGTTGCTATTGTTACATACACAAGACACATTTTGTTACAAAAATTTGATATCAATATTAACAAATATATAATATTTATTCATGTTTACAGCATTTTAAACTATCAATTTGTATTAATTTCTATATATATATATATATATATATTTGAATAAATAACTCCAACTGTAAAGAGTCTTTAAAAGTGGGTGAAGCATTTATAATAAAATAAAGAAACCAATGCTTATTAACATCAATTATGAAAACGTCCATAATATACTGGTTGTATTTTGAAATTACAAATGAATATATGTATATATATATATATATATACATATATATTATATATATATATATATATATATATATATATATATATATATAATATAAAAGTGAACCTAGAAGTCAACACTTTGAGGCGACAGTCTGTTTCATGCTATATGCAATCGTCAGGCCACATGTGCTGTTATTTTTCTCGGCTATTTATATATATATGGGTCAGTGGTGCAATGTGCAACATTGCACCACTGACCCGTATATATATAAATAGTCTCTAAGTGTTGACTTCTATGTTCCTTTTTATATTGACACACGCTCTATCTCTGATATTGAGCACTTTATCCCATAAATATAGCACACCTTAAGACTATATTTCTTCATATATATATATATATATATATATATATATATATATATATATATATATAATAATAATAATAATAATAATATAAATAGTTATACTCATTTGGGAAAACCTTAGGCATTTTGGCTTGCAATTGAACAAACCGATGCCCAAGAGAAAATAAGGGATAAAAAAAGAAAGAACTAAGACCATGAAAGTGAGGCAAAAACAATCATCCAGAATTCAAGCTCAGAGTCCAAAGAAAAAAACCTCCAAAGCAAGTAAAGCATAAGTAACAACATAAAGTGCTCAATACATTAAGTAGAGCAAACCTAAATATGAACATAAAGAGCCAGGCAAATCTACCTAGGTTTCACCTATACAGATCATCAGGATCAACTGGCCAATGAGGTAAATGTGGAACAGAATACATATAGCCTACAACATAAAAACAACCATGACCACGTGACTAAAAAAAAAAAATATCAACCAAGTAAAACTGTAAGTCAACAACTTGGGTTACGTTTTTATTCAATAAAGGAACAAAAAACAAAAAAAAACAAAAAAAAACTATTCTAATAACCAGCTTTTCATGTCTACACCTACTCAGAATTTCAGATTTTAGATTTAATAAATTATTGTTTTTTTTATACATAGCAACAGCTAACTTTTCCTCAGTGCATAGTGAACAAAATTTATCACCTGCTTTATACCTGTGACATTTTTTTTTTAATATTTCAATATAAATATAATATTTGGGGTCTTTATTATAGTCTTGTTTGACTTTCCATACATAAGTGGATAAAGTGATGCTATGTTTGTATGTTTTGTTATTAAAACTACTAAGGTGGTTATAGTATCGTGCTTTAAAATTATTTTGGGTAGATCCTATGTAGACCTTAGGATTTTTATCAGTATTATTTGGTTTATCCTTATATATTTTTACTTGATATACCATGCACTCTTGTTGGCACTTGCCCTGAAGAGGGCAGGTTTTCTTATTCCTACAATTACACTTGGGGTGTGGGGTCACATGTGGTTTGTCCTTAATCTTTCTTATATTAAATCTATTAATTAAACTAGTGATATTGGGCATACAACTATAGCTTAATTTGACATAGTTTTTATTAAAGATTTTATGCAACTTATTAGCTTGTGGGAAATTCTCTTTAAAAAAAAATAAAATAAAATAAAATAAAAAATAAAAATAAAAAATATATTGCCTATGTTGGTTTTCAGCGCTGAATTATATGGGGGGTTAAACCATAATATTTTTCTACTTCTGGTTTTATGTTTACTTTGTGTTCTAGGGTAATCATTCATATCATTATATTCTAATTTAATATCATGTCCACTATTCTTTTGTGCTTGTTCATAGATTATTTTATTTTTATTAAAAATATTATTAGTCGATGAGTTAGTGGACAATCTGTGATTAATACCATTAGGTATCTGTTTCAAAATCTGTGCTGGGTGATTAGAACCTACGTTGATATATTATGGTTACTGATTATCCTTTCTATATGGTGAAACTGTATCATCACGTAAATCCAGCATAATGTCCAAGTAATGGGTAACCTTCAAGTTTATTTCTATATCCAGGTTAAATCCAATTTTTTTAAACAACCAGTGAGGTTTCT
Organism: Acanthosepion lycidas; assembly: GCA_963932145.1. NCBI lineage: Eukaryota > Metazoa > Mollusca > Cephalopoda > Sepiida > Sepiidae > Acanthosepion > Acanthosepion lycidas. The sequence continues at coordinate 135,159,984 of OZ010579.1, read as the reverse complement.
TTCAGATTACGTCACATTTCCTAGAGTTACTTTTGTCTACAATAATTAATCCATAATCCATGTATAGACCATGGTTGCTAGGATCTATATATTTATTTAAATTGTTAAGTAGGAAGCATCTGATCAACTCACATACCTCTGCACCATCATATTTATATATATATATATATATATATATATATATATATATATATATATATATATATATAAAGAAATTTAGTCTTAAGGTGTGCTATATTTATAGAATAAAGTGCTCAATATCAGAGATAGAGCGTGTGTAAATATAAAAGTGAACATAGAAGTCAACACTTAGAGGCGACAGTCTGTTTCATGCTATATGCAATCGTCAGGCCACATATGCTGTTATTTTTCTCGGCTACTTATATATACGGGTTAGTGGTGCATTGTGGGTATTCTATTATGGCGGTTATTTTACCGGAAGTCGTTTGTTTATTTATTTGGGTCAAATTATTTTGCTTGTTTTTATTTTTTATTTTTTTGTTTCTTATTTTATTTATTTATTAACGTAGTAAAAATTTGTTTATATCACTTATTTAACAGTTTTGTTTTGGTTTGAGAATTGAGACATGAAAAAAAATTTTTACTACGTAACCTAAAAAAATGAAAAACGGAAAAAATAAAATAAAAACAAATAAATATACTAATAAACAAAATAACAATAAAAAAAATAGAAATAAAACATAAATAAATACTATGTTACTTAAAAATCGAAAACCGAAAAGAGAAAATATACAAGTAAAATAAATTGACCTAAATTCATCCAAGTAAATAAATAAACAAACCAATCCCAAATAAAGATAATCAATTAAAAACTGTTCCCGCCAAAATAATACTTAGAATGAACTACAACAATCAACCCCAAAATTGAACAAATAGCTTTAATTAAATTCTCAAAGCAAAACAAAACTGTTAAATAAGTGATATAAACAAATTTTTACTACGTTAATAAATAAATAAATAAATAAATAAAATAAGAAACAAAAAAATAAAAAATAAAAACAAGCAATATAATTTGACCCAAATAAATAAACAAACGACTTCTGGTAAAATAACCACCATAATAGAATACCCACAATGCACCACTAATCCGTATATATAAATAGCCGAGAAAAATAACAGCATATGTGGCCTGACGATTGCATATAGCATGGAACAGACTGTCATCTCTAAGTGTTGACTTCTATGTTCACTTTTATATTTATATATATATAGTTTTAAGGTGTTCTATATTTATGGAATAAAGTGCTCAATATCAGGGATAGAGTGTATGTAAATATAAAAGTGAACATTGAAGTCAACACTCAGAGGTGACAAACTGTTCCATACTAGACACAATCATCAGGACCCCTGATGATTGGCCCGATGATTGTGTCTAGCATGAAACAGTCTTTCCCCTCTCAGTGTTGACTTCAATGTTCACTTATATATATATATATATATATATATATATATATATATATATATATATATATATATATTGTTATAACTTTATAATATATAGAAATATGAACCCCAGGTAAAAAAAAAAAGAATACAAAAGATGGGTTTGCTCAGATAGGAATACACAAACAGGTGTCAATGAACAACAAATACAAGATGAATGTTTGTAAACAATTTTATAAACTCAAAACAACAAAATATCGAAAGAGTTTAGTGATTACTTACTGCAACAATTAAATGCGTAAGATTTCATACGTGAACATTTTATAGTACATAAAATAGTGGTAGTGAAAAAAAGAGTATATGCACAAAATAACAGACCAACTGATTTGCAATTCATGATAACAGTTGTTAAACAAATTAACAAAAGGAAATTTTAAAACAAGAGTTTCTTTTGGTAGACATAAATTGTATTCACAATGAATTGTTCATTATTGTGTTATATTGGGAACTTACTCTTTGTATGTAGTGTTCACAGTTCTTTTAGCTTCACCATGGAAAGTTCATGACAAGTTCAAAAGAGAAAAGCCCGGAAGATTGTTACTTTAGGGCTCACATGTTTTTATATTTGACAACTGCTGCTGCTGATAAGGTTTATTTTAAAGCTGCTACTGCTACTAAGTTTAGGGTTACTACAATACCCACTTTTAAGTGAGATAGTTGTACAACAATCTCAAGAAAGAGAATTTTTATTATGTTAGATATGAACATAGTTTCATAAAGATGACCGTTCTTTGAAGTCCTAAGTTGTGTCTGCTTGGTGGTTTCTAATGGATCATCACCAATATTTTCTACATGTGCCAGTTTTAGTTGGTTAATGAAAATATTCTCTTGTCTATTATTAATCATTATTGTGAAAGATTTCTCTGTACGTTTTACTACTTTGTAAGGACCTCTGTAAGCTGGTTGTAAGGGATTTTTTTTTAGTGATTTTGGCACATATGTTACATGGGTCAATTGTCTAGGAGATGGGGATGTTACTTGAGACATCTTCAATCTCAACATATCTACAAATAAAGCAGGATCCAAGAGTGGTTCATTTGGTTTGATTATTAACTCTCCTGGTAGACATAAAAGTGTGTCACATACAAGTTCAGCTGCAGAACTCTGTGAATCAGATTTTACATCTGTTCTTAGCCCTAAAAGTATTAATGGAATATTCTGAATCCAAGATGTATAATTCAGTGCTGTTTTAGGGAATTCTTCAGAGAATGATGAAAACGTGCTACCATGATGCTAGCTTCAGGCTGGTATCAGTTGGAAAAATTCTTTTACCAAGCAGGTTGGTTAAGAAAGCGAAGAGTGAGGATTCAAATTGTGTTCCTATATCTGCTGTGATGTTAGTGGGAACACCAATTTGCTGACCCAACAAGTTATAAAACTCTGTGCAACTGATATCAGTAAGGGGAATTATTTCAGGCCAGCTGGCGAATCTATCAATACAGGCGAGGAGATAGTAATATTCATGACAGGGAGGGAATGCTCCAGTGATGCTGATATGGACAAATCAAGTATCAGGAAAAGGAAAAAATGTAGGAGCTGATTTAGTGTGTCTCACTATTTTGGCTTTTTGATACGGTGAATGATGTGTCCAATCCTTCATATTCTTGTTGATTACGGTCCAGATATAATTTTTACTAATTAACCTGCAAGTCGCTTTTATATCTGGTTGTGATATTGAGTGCAGAGTGTCAAATAGTTTTCTATCGAGAGTTTTCAGAATAAAAAGCTGCAAATTTCCTGTAGAAATGTCACATCAAATTGAATGTTTCACCTGTGGAATATATATTAATTTCATTCGTAATGAAGAATTATTGTCTTCTAGAAGAGATTTTAGATCTGCATCTTTTTGTGAAGTTGCAATAGCTCCAAAATCGATGACTGGATTTATGGATTTATATTAACTGTAGAAATATTCCTGAAGAGTGTGTCTGTGTGAACGTTTGCAGAGACTTTGATATGCCAAATATCAGTTGTAAATTGGCTGATGAAATTGAGGTGCTTAGGTTCCTGAGGAGAATAGTTATCCGATTTCACCTTGATTGCTCCAATTAAAGGATTATAGTCTGTGAGTATGTGGAAAGACCTATATTTCAAGAAATATCAGAATTGTTGGATAGCACAGTACACTGCCATTAACTCTTATTCAAAAGTGCTGTACCAAATAGTGGTTTCTGATAATTTCTTTCAAAAGAAAGATATTCATCTGCTTCACGTTGTTTCCAGACTGCTCCAATGGCAAAACTTGATGCATTTACTGCCAAGGATAACTCGGCTTCATGATTGGAAAAAGTGAGGTTACTAACATTGGCTAACTTTTCCTTTACCAAATTAAGGCTGGCAATGTTTCTTCCGAATGATTTATATATGCTTCTAGATTCCCTTCTCTTTGTTCACTTTGTTTTGAAATCACTGCTATTGCACACAACCAGTCAGCAGTCATACACACTTCATTAACATGTGCTTCACACACACACTCACATATTAGCACACATATCATTTCAAACTTTGCAACAAAATAACTTCAAACTTTGCAGACTTACTTGCAACAAATCACATCAAACTATTGGTCTCTTCATGGCTACAACAAAGAGAAGTGAATTCTTAATATGTAAATTGTGAGGTCAGTCTAACTGGATTTATCTACCATATAAATGTTATTGTCATATTTAATTTAGTTTTCTTCCTTTTTTGCAATAATTTATAATTGTTATGGCCCAGTTCCTTGTACCATGGAGATAGTCCAAGGTAGAACCAATAAAGAAGAACTCGAAGGCAGATATGGAATAACACAGATATATTACAGACAGGAATATATACAGAGAGGTAGAAAAAGTGTTAGTACAAACAATCAGGGTTAGTAGTAATTGTCTGAACGTGACTCTGTTTCGGACTGCCTCTGACTCGACTGACTGACTCCTGACGGACTTCACTTCAGACTTCAGACGGAACTCCCTGCTTCCTCGAGAGGAGCAGTATTTATTACGTATGGAATAGTCCATAATGTTATTATGGGTAAGGTCCCATAATAATTTTGTATTGTAATTTGTGAACATGACACTTGAATTTATTTTTCCACCTAAAATTCTAGTATACTGCCCCTTCACTTTTTTTTTCTACACATCAAGTAGTTGAACAAATCCTGGATCATCAGGGCAATATTTCTTTATGCCTTACACAACAATAAGTTCATGGCTGCATCTCTTATAAGCAGACACTGAGAGTTGATTTCCTTATGACCTGTCGTGGTCAGAGATTATCGGGGAAACTGAAAATACAATACAAACATCCCATGTGGTGGTGTGTGTTACGTGAGCTGGGGTGACCGATTTTTACTTACTCTTTTATGAGGTCAATTGTGTCAGGTTGTCAAGTGACCCAGATTCCTTCCCACCATTTCTTAGTCAAGACAGAACTGTCTAGACAGGAAATAAAAAAGAAAAGAAAAGAAAGAGTAGAAGAAACACAAAGACAGTGTGTCCCTTAATAAATTGATCATATGTCTGATTTAACATTCATCATTGAGGGCTATGTCACAATATATATATATATATATATATATATATATATATATATATATATATATATATATATATATATCAGTAAAAGGACAATATGAATAAAGACAAAAGGAAAACTGATCTTACCCAATGCATTTCGTCCTCTGAGAGGCTTTATCATGGCAAATGTAAGGATTTTATTTTGTGACAAGTATTTATATATGAGAGCAAAACTGTTATTGGTTTTTCAAAATGTTTGGTATATGGATGCTCATTAATATTCATCAGGTTAGCAGAAAAGTCAGACAAATCCATAGACGTATGAGGTGATTCAGGTAAAAAAAAAAGAAAGAAAAAACCTCCTACTCACTTTCATTTATTAGGCATAGTAATATTTCAATATGTAGCTTAGTACACTATAAATAAGCTACAACTATAAAAGCATAAACATCAGAACAGTTGCAAATGTTATGTAATATCAGTCCTCTGTTATGGCAGTGAATGCTTGATAATCTCCTCACAGATGAAGAAGAAACTTGTGGCAGCAGAAATGTGGTTCTACAGAAGGATGCTGAGGATAGTATAGACTATATATATATATAAACATATTTAACATCAAAAAGAGAGAGTTGAAATTTCAAGGGCACATAATGAGGAAAGAGGGCTTGGGGAATTTAATACTCATAGGACATATTAAAGGCAAAAGGACAGAAGAAAGCAATGTATAACCCCTGCCTAACAAGCTTGTGTAAATGGTTGTCAGAATAGGGATTAGGAGAGGTAGCAAAAAATTTACTAAGAGCTATAAAAGACTAAACTGTGGAGACCTATGATCGCCTATGTCCTGAATGGATACAGCACAACAACAACAACAACAACAACAACAAAAAGTTAAATTACAAATTTTATACTCTTCATGTAATACCTGAATTGAACGAAACCTTTTTCTGTTAAATATTTGCACACATTTTGTCTACTATTATGTCCACATATGAGGTATAAATAAAAGCAGAATGTATCAATCAAAGAGTTAAAGTAGTCTGCATGATAAATTGAAGTTGCAGCTGGATGTAACAGTTTGTGTCAAAATCATGAAGAAATCTTCCTGTGTCTAGTGTATTTCCTGTTGTACAAAAAATGTCTTCATATGAAAAAAACTGAACTAAGGAAATGAAACAATTTTTGTAAATCATGGTAACAATTTCCAGAATATGAAAATTTGGGATTTACATTTTATCTGCTTTCTTCTTTTCCTTTACTTTTTTTTCATGGATGAGTTGAATATTTGTACAAGGCCACATTTTGACCTCCTAAAGTTCTACCACAAAACAAAATAAAAATAGGAAGTTACAGATTGGGCTGTGACTACTGATAGAATGTATTTGTATCATATAAAACTTGTCCATTTACATTTACTACAACAGTATTACTTTATCTGTACCATCAAAAACATAACAGCTGCATTGAAGTAATATTGGAATTATATTGTACTTACATAATATCAAAAACTTTATGTCACTCTACATGTTTTTATTCAATACTTTATGAATATTAAAAAGTAAAATTAATTGAAGATAACAATTGATTGCCTGCCTTGTTCCTGTTGCTATAAATGAAAATATATTTTGCCTTGGTGGGCATAAATTACTGCTAGCTACTAATGTTGTCCCTTTTTATGAATATCAAGGCACCATCTACACCCAGATAAAGGGCATCTTACTAGGGTCATCATTGGTGCTTACATGCTCCATCTTCTATGTTTCATTTAGGAAATACAATATTAAAAAATTTCAATAAATTTGCATTCTATGTCTATGATATTTTTATCCTTGCTAATAATCTTGATAAAAAAAAAATTAAAATCCACTTTAAAAAATAATTCTACATTCACTTATGATTTCAATATAAAAAATAAAATCTCATTCTTAGATGTCTTAGTTGACTCCAACAGCCATAAAGCCACACCTTCACAGCCTTATTATATAAAAACTCATCTTTTCCCATACACAATTCTACAAACCACTTATTTGCATCAAGCAAACATTCGTAGACAATGGATTTCCTATGTCATCTACAGACAAATAAAGCTCTAAAGAAACTCTACAACAGCAACATAGAAGATAACAAAAATAGGAACACAATAAACCTATTCTATTGCAACTAAATGTACCCAAACTAGATAAAGCAGCCATTAAAATCATTATTACCCGGTATACATTTCCAGTAGAAAATGTGGGTTGCTCTAAAAGTTATGCTTGCAATCTTATTATATTGGTACAAGACATCAGGGATAAGTGTTGGTGGTATGGCAGTAGAGATTGAATCTAACCCAAAATTACATTTTTTTTTGTTTTACCTTGTTACAAATAACAACTTTCAAATTGGCATCTGACATGAAACTGCAAACAAACAGAGGTGGCTCATTGTCTTTGTTCACTGACATTTATCGATGCTAGCTAAACAATTATGGAAACCATAAAAATAAATAGGAGAGCTTAATTTTGGAGCATCATTTATATATAAGATTAGCAATTTACTACAAAACTTAAAAACACATAACCATATTATCACTAAAAATGCTAGCCCTCAAAAACTCTCATTACAATGCACCAATGTCATGTACAAATTCTCTTACACACTGAAGAAGTGCATTCCCTATGATGCACAAAAATCAAATTCATACATAGAACATAAAATCAATACTCTATCTGGCAGGTTAAACCTGTCACCTTACAAATAATAGTGCAAGCCATACTCTTATCAATAAACGCATATTACTTGGCAATAAAATCTCTATCAAGTCAAATACTCATAAAGAACATGCATATTTTATAATATTAAATATAAAAAGATTCAAAATATTAGCAGCCCTGACTATAAAATCAAAGATTTTTAAAACTAAACAATTTTTTTTCAACAGTGGAGCCATGATTTAAAGTATATGCAACAACTGATGATACATTTAGCTAATGAAGAATCATGCTGCTACTCACACACTCATGATGTCATTTATTTTATTTCAATCCTCTCAAATTCACAGATCGATTTCTTATTTTTGTTATTAAACTGATTAAGAAAGACACCTTAGTTTTTCTCATTCCTTTTATTTTCCAAGTACTTTTAACCTCATCCAAGATCATCTTCAAGGGTGAATTGCTAAGACAAAAAATTAATGTAACTGATAGCTGTGAAATGTGCATGAAATGCACTCTGTTATAGTCAATGTAAAGATTAACATTAAGAATATGTAAGGGAGGTAACATAATTTATATTTTTTCATTATTAATGTTTTAAAATGCTCAACCTGAAATTTAAAAAAAAACCCCAAAAAACATTGCTTTTATAGGCATTTAAAAAATTCACAACTATCAATTACATTAATTTTTGTCTTAGGAATTCATCCCTGAAGATGATCTTGGATGAGATTGAAAGTACTTGGGGGGGTGGGGGGTGAATAAGAAAAACTATAACATCTTCCTTAATCAGTTTAAATCAATCCATGAATTTGAGAGGATTAAAATAAAAATGGATATATGTTCAACACACACACACACACACATATATATATGAAAAAATATAGTTTTAAGGTGTGCTATATTTATGGAATAAAGTGTTCAATATCAGAGATAGAGCGTATGTAAGTATACACACACACACACATATATATATATATATATATATATATATATATATAAATTTACATCGTGCATTGTTTTGTAAAAATAAAAATATCAATAAGAACACAGGATTATATATCTTACTGTTCTTTCTTTTTACTATACTATATATATATATATATATATATATATATATATATATATATATATATATATATATATATATAATGACAAAAATGAACTTTATTTCATAAGTTTTTTACACAAATATCTTTTGTAACAGTTTAAAAATTTAAAATTGAACAATTTTAAGTTGAATATAACATTTTTTAAGTTTAAGTGTTTTTATGTTTCTAGTATAGAACAAATTTGAAATTTATTTATCTTAAGTCAATGATAAATGTTCAAAACCAATAAGCAAATAAATAAATTAAATTAAATATATATATATAAATACATAAATAAATTAAAATACAATAAAATGAATAAATTAATTAATTAAATAAATAACAATCAGTAATTTTTAATATTAAAATAATTTAAATAATTGTTAGCAATATTTACTGAGTTAGTCTTCTTAAATGTTTTTGTATAAATACTTTTATAAAAATATAAAAAATCAGACAATTGAATGTTTCCAATAATATTTTAAACTTTTTATTGTCTAAATGTTATAATATTTTTAATATGAAACATGATTAATATTTGTTTGGAGTCAATAATATAGAATAAAATAATAAAATAAATAAATAAAATAAAATAGATAAATAAAAGTAAATAAGAATAAATAAGTAATCAACTGGTAATTTTGAACATTATGATTCTTTAAATATGTTTAATATTCTGAATTATATAACCATTAATGGATGTACTGAGTTTATTTTCCTACAATTGTTTTTGTATAAATACATTTCTAATTGTGAAATTATAAAAATATAAAATTGAACAAATTAAATTTAATTTTATGTTGTCACATGATGACATCTTAGCATAGAACAAGTTTGAAATTTGTTTGAAGTCTATGAAAATTATTTTTTATGTGACATATATAAATATGATATCTGCTAATGAATTCAATAGATTTATCTGACCTTGGCAAGTAGATTATATACAAAACTTAAAATCAGTTGCAAAGGTAAGTCCTTTGAATATTTCTTCATTTGTTATATATATATATATATATATAAATATATATATATATATATATATACATATATATATATATATAGAGAGAGAGAGAGAAAGAGAGATTTGCAAGAATCTCTTTGGGTCATGAACTTTTCAACACCTGTTCATTTATATATAAAGAAAATGTTACTTTTTTAAATTGATTCTAAAGTTATTTGAAATATTTTTCCCAAGTAAATCTGTTGCAATTCTGATTCATGGGAATGTAAATATAGAAAGGTGGAGGTTATGCATAAATTAATGTATCTTCACTCAGTGTGCCTGTGCTTTAATGTGTGTGTGTGTGTGTGTAACTGGTATTGCAATTTTTTTCATTATGTTCCATCTATGTTAGGCTTCCCAGCATTCTTTCTGTTTTGTTAATAGTTATCAACTCTTGAGCAATGAATAAGAGTCACTTACTGATGCCCTTCCTTTGCACAACTCATTTTAGCCAAACACATTTCACTTCAGGCTTCATAATATCCAATGTTTTGTTTAGTTTGTTTTTTTTGACTCGTTCAATTGAATTTATTGTATAAAAAACAATGTTATCATCACAATGGCCTGCTTCAACCATGTCAACTGAACTGAAAACTAATCATGTTATCATTTATTACTTCTTTCTCATAACAGTTGTTACATTTGGATATAATGTAATGAATGTAACAAGTCTTATAAGACAATGGCAGTACAAATTTTTCAGCAAAAATTATTGATCTTCCTCAAATAAGAAAATTAAAAGTGGATGATGGTGCTATTTCTGATAAAAACAAGTAGAGAAATTCTTAGCAGAGATTATTTTTTAAAACAAAATAATGAAATTCTGAAAGTTTTTACTTGTTCTTTTCTTTCCTCTGATTTAGGATTTATATTTCAATATTAAGTGCTAACAAAATTTTACTTGTTATTGTGCATTGAGTATTTTATATTGACAGTACAGTAAGCTTGTTCTTCTGAGTAATTTACTAGTTTCTCACTGGGTGCCTCACTACTGTGACCTTAAATTAGACAACTCCAAACTTAGTAAAAAGCAATTGATATATTTGATTAATTTTATATTTGTGGTTCTTTCCATGAATATAAACTATGTAGACAACTGGATAGATCTTCAAATCCTTACCAGTCTGTCCTTTCTTTATTCTGTTATATATATATATATATATATATATATATATATATATTATATATATATATAGTTTCCATCAAATCTAGAACTGGGATGGTTGTTGTACAATGTCTATCATGTGTTGATTATTCATTAGAATTCTCACTTGCTGACCAAACAACTTACAGGTGTCTGAACTTGTACGCAGTTGTCTTTATAACGTTATAATTATAAATTGGAAACACTCTCATCAGAAATATTTAGCAGAAGTATTTCCCTTAGCAGAAACTGAGAACAAATTAACACCAACCCTTCATGGTAGTTGAAACATATGTCATTTGACAACTGACTCTATATGCCAACAATTATAACCTTTGCAAATGTATATAAAAGTATCTTACACATTTGTTCTACTTCTAAAGTTTTATGCATTGCTTTTCCAGACTTGCTGGACCAGTGAATATCTTGCGAGGCTTTATATGTAAGTTTAATTTCTATGCTTTTTCTGTCGATATACTTTTTTTTAGACATGCAAATGTTTGTTCTGAAATCTTTTACAAGATCCAACAGTATGCTTATTTGACCCCCTCTGGTGCACGCATACATGCGCACACACACACATAATATATATATATATATATATATTATATATATATATATATATATATATATATATATATATATATATATATATATATATATATATATATATAGAGAGAGAGAGAGAGAGAAAGAGAGATGGACAAATTGTAATAGACAAATAACTAGATATAAACAGACTAGGATAGATAACATCTAATTCAAATAGATGGTAGTGGTAATATTAGATATTTCCTTATAAGGAAACATTCAACATTCATTGACCAATCAGTCAATGCTGTTTTCGGCTGAAATTTATAAAATCTTTCTCTTAAAACAATTTTTCAGGAAAATAGGTTTCTGTAGTCTTTCCAGTATTGATGGGGGTTTCCTTCCTTGCCTTTTATCTGAGGTAGTGTATAAAGTCAACATCATAATTCTCTCTGAGTTATATATGCTATCCATTTCAGCAGTTGCTGCTGATGTGGTTTCTGTTATTTTGTACAATTCTTCTTTGTGATTCTGTAGTGAGAGTCCATGAAGTTTAAAGAAGGATGGTCCTTGTTGAGATCTACATGTTTTGTTCACTCAAAACGAGTTTAAATCATTTATCTGAGAAAACAGTTGTATAAAGACAAAAATTTGAATATTTCTTTACGAATCTGGCATCCATATGAAAGAATATTTAAGAACATAGATTTAATTTTTAGATGAATGTTTTGGTTTTTATTTTGGTTGGGTGAAACTATCCCTATTTTCTCCAATATCTGTCTATATTTTTGAGATGAGGTATTGTAATTATTTACATTGTTTGGACTGTTGTCCTCATTTTTATTGCCATATTCACAATGTTTCAGCCATTGTACACTTTGGACTTCTTCAGATGATTGGAATTTCAATATACCAGGGGTAGATTGTTCTAGTTCCATATGCCATACCTCGTCCTGATGCCTCAGTTATCTCCCTTTAACTCAACGCTCCAAGGTTTTGTTCAACAATGCAGTAGCCAGGTATTGAACTCACAAATCTTTGGATCCAACCAATGCTGTTATCCACCGGGCCTTTTGTCCTTCAAGACATCAGTGTATGAATTTTGGGGACTTATAAACTTAGTGTCTCAGTAGCATTTTTTACAAGAGCTCATACTGCAATTTTGTTGTTATTATTGCTTGTCTCTAGTACTCCATATTACTGGTTCCCATATTGTATTCATTTCTATGCGCTGATTCCTTATGTTTTCATATTTTTCAGTGATGTTCTCTGTCTATTATTTCAACTTCATCCCACATGGAGTAGGGATCTTCCTTTTTCCTTCCTTTCAGATGTGGTCTGCTACATCTGATTTTTAATCTGATTTGCTACATCTGATGTTGTAAGTAGTGGATGATCCCTTTGTTTATACTGTATGGGGGGGAGTTGAAGTTTAGGTATTGTTTGGTGAATGTTGGCTTGCAGTATACAGATGTCTTGAACCCATGCTCTTTTTGCAATATCTGTACATCCAGGAAGCTGAGTTTGTTGTTATTTTCTCTTTCCATTGGGAACTCTATCAATAATCTTATTGAGTTCACATGGTCCAGTAGTAGCTAGACCTCTTCCTGGTGTGGCCAGTGTATAAAGGTGTAATCTACATATTCCAGCCATAGGGTTTGCTTTAGTGATGTGGATTCTAATGACATTTCTTCAAAGTATTCCATGTATATGTTAGCCATTGCCGGTGATAATGGCAAGCCCATTGCTAAGCCTTCATTCTGCTGATATATGTGTGATCCCATTCTGAAGTGTGTGTACAGAAAGTCAGCATCTCTATCAGGTTATCTATTAGAATACTGGTTCATTTTCCTAGTAATGAGTACGAGGCCAGTCTGTCCCTGACTACTGATAGTGCCTCCTCTGTGGATACCTTGGTGAACAAACTTACCACGTCCAGGCTCATCATCTGGATGGATTGGATGGAAGTATCTTTGATTATTTCCAATCACCTGAAGAAGGCCGGAGTGTACAACAGCTGAAATGTTGCAAATATGTCAGTAGAGATGAGGACAATGTAAATAATGTAAAGCATATATGAAGTTGATATTTTTAGTCCTGATTAAAAATATTTTCATGAGTTTTTAAATATATTTATTCCAGTTATTATTCTATTCTTTCATGGAGTCAGTCTTTTCCCCTTTTAGCATCAGAAACATCTTAAAACTGTTCACCATTATCATAAAATAACTGGTGTCACTATGCAGGAAAAAAATAATTCTAAAAATCATATTTCTACCTTTCAGTAAAAAGTTAGAGACAAAAATATACAGATACACATGTTGTATGTTAACTCTGTAGACTTCTTTGTATAAGACCACAGCCTCACTGTGCTAGGACATGCTTCCAATAATATTAAAAAAATTCAGAATAAAATACTTGAGTATTTATGATGAAAAGTAATGGAAGTCATGATAAAATAAATACTAGAAAAAAATAGTAATGTTTGACAATGCTTCATCAAATAATAAAATTCAAGATAAAATATTTGAATAGTTCCATTGAAAAGCCACTGAAATTAAAATAAAAGAACTATTACTTAAAAATTAATGTTTAACAATGTTTCATCAATAATAATAACATTTAACAAAAAAGCTATGAGTCATTGTGATAAAAAGAAATTGAAATCAACAACTAGGCAAAAATTAATAATAAAATTCAAAAATTTTTTGTTTCAAATTTTACAAATTTTGTAAATTCCTTATATCAGAATTCATGTAAACAATGTTATTCTTTTTTATTTATCATGAAATTAAGATGAAAATTTAATGTTGAATTGTTTGCATTTTATCTGATAGATATTGAATAAAATAAAGCATAATTTGCAGAAATATCTTGTTAAAATGACAATCCAAATTTTGCTATAGAAACAACCCTTAATGTCAAAGAGTTTCTTCCCTTAATAAACTGAAACCAATCTGTATGGTCATGCTAACTTTAGCTTACATTAAGATGAACTTTCAAATTATTGCTGCATTTAAACAGCAAAGACTGTGGTCAAAAATTGAGAGGATGATAATTCTTTCACACATAGAATCCTTTTTTATAAACAAATCAGTAAAAGTACAGATCTACAAAAGTAACTTATGCAAATTAGTTTTCTCAATTTGCATAAAATCAAAAATTAATGCAGGATTTAGACTTGGTTAAATTGTATTTTACATTTAAATTGAATACAGTAACTATGGTAACTTAATGACTTGTGCAATTGTTGTCATAGCAATGTATATTATGCATAATGCTTTCAACAGCTCTCTTTTCAGAAAGTATTTACTTTCGTACCATTCAATCTATGAGAGAATGGTAACTAAAGCAATATAAAGAAAAACATTTTCTTTTCAAGTTGATGCTTATTAAAGATAACCAAGGCAGTTATTATTTTTGTAAAGAAAACAAAAACAAATTAAAAAAGAAATGTTCAATATGTAAACACTATAATTTTTTTAAGCTTATTGTAAGTATTAATAACCTGAATGCAAATCTGGACCAAATTGTTTTTGGTTTTGCAGGAACCTATATATTTATAAAGTCAAATTGTAATTTCTACAAAAGTAAGTAAATCCATTTTATATTTTTAGTTTATTTCTACAATCAGTATATGATGCTGTCATCTTAAATTCTATAATTGAATTAATTTATATTTGATGATCTATTTTTCATCTACAAAAATTACACAGTTTGTAAGAACTTAATAAACTTCAGACATTATGAAACCCCATTTTAAGCAATATTTCTAACTTTCAGAATTTTCTTTTATAGTCACACATGTGCACATACACA
Organism: Acanthosepion lycidas; assembly: GCA_963932145.1. NCBI lineage: Eukaryota > Metazoa > Mollusca > Cephalopoda > Sepiida > Sepiidae > Acanthosepion > Acanthosepion lycidas. The sequence continues at coordinate 135,144,742 of OZ010579.1, read as the reverse complement.
CACATATACATACATATATATATATATATATATATGTATGTATGTGTGCATGTGTGTTTGCAAAAACACATAATTTATCTCAGATACCAAGCTTTTATCCATACACTCACATACATACAAAATCTGCACATCATTTTGAAAAATTCATATGATATAAATATCAGTTTTTATTCATTTTGGTTATTTTATATGTATTCCTTTCAATAAGTTCATAATTATGTATCATAAATCATAAAGTCTACTCATATTTCTCTTTCTAACAAAATTCATATATATATATATATATATAATGAAACAAATCCTTTTATCTCATATGGGGAATACGCTATTTCGGTATATGATGAAAGTGGTTGTCTGTCTTTTCAACCCTGGTGTGGTATTAAATTTTTCTGGAACAGTTCTAATATTTTCATATTACTAGGATCCACTAGGATTATATACCAATGGACTTTTTATGTTAATATATATATGTGTGTATGTGTCTCTGTGTTTGTGTGTGTGTGTGTGTATATATATATATATATATATATATATATATATATATATATACCAAGATCCACTTACATTATATACCAATGAACTTTTTTACCTTACTATATATATATATATATATATCTGTGTGTGTATATATATAAATATATATATGTATATACTCGGATCCACTTACATTATATGCCAATGAACTTTTTACCTTACTATATATATATATATATATATATATATATATATGCACATAAGAATTAGTTATATGCAAGTGTAAATATGGTAAAAGAAGACTTTAATAATACTTTACAGTTGGACGTTTAAAAATAAATGAATTAGATGAGCAACAATTTCAAATTAATACTTGAATAGTATTATTTAATATTGACTCAATTAATTAAGCTACCTGAGAAACCTGTGTAACCAGCTTTTTATCTCCAAGTTTTCCAGCTATGTTTCAAGAATTTCTAATAAGGTTTATTCCAAAGTGGAATCAACAAGTAAGATATTTGTACAGGTACATTTATCAGTGTGTAGAAGTAAAAGATTCTTAAAACATCAGTGTCATAAGATTGTGATTGATCATATTGATGAAGAAAATATCTATTGTGGATTTTAAAGACATGCCTCAGTTCATTCACAGTAAGATAAAAATGAATCAGTGACGCATTTTTTAATGTTCCCATGAATGTTGTAAGAAAATAGATGCAATTAAAAAAAAAAGAACAATCAGATAAACAACCTGAGAATATTTTTATGAATGAAGTTATTCATTAGTAAAATATCAGGTGTATGTTACAGCTTTTTTTATTTTAATATTACTATATTTTCCAGCATCAAAAACAATATTTTTACCTTGAAATAATTCTTAGAATTGTATCATGTGTTTTACAGGCCAGAGGTTATTTTATTTTACTTAATTCTTGTTTATTCTTTTCTATTTTTCAAAATTTTACAAGTCATAATTTGAGTACATGTTTAAGACTGGAATATCTTTTATGCAAAAAAATATAATATATTCTTTATTTATTGATATTTGAAATTCACTGCTCCAGAATAGAACATTTTTTTTACTTCACTCAATACAAGGCCCAAAAGCCACTCAAGGTAGAGCATGACTGAGTGAGATTGCTTTGAGGGAGGAGGAAGCAGGAAGTGCATATTCTGAGGAACACAAGATAGATATTGGTTGACTTTCAATTTGAAGAGGCCAAGATTGTAGTTATCAGGGAAGCAAACCATTCAGTTTGTGACAATCTGATCATTCTTGTGAAAATACATTCAAGCAAACATTAAAATGACAAATTTGTTAACAATATTTTTTGCTTTTATTATTATTATCAACATAATATAGTGGTCTCCTTTCATCCATACCTTTCCATAGTTGCACTTACCTGCAGTCAACCCTAAAGGTAAACAGTTCATAAGTTACTTATTAATGGTTCTAAAGTATGAAAGTGATGATGTTAGCAATTTTAATATGTCAAAGTGATTGCTTTAAGTGAAAATGTGAAAGATTTCAATTTTATAATGAAAAATAAAACTATATGCTTGGGTTGCTAAGATCTATGGCAAGAACAAATCTTTTATCCATCACATAACTTTTATTGCAGTATGTTGCTCAAATTATTCTATTTTATTATTAGTTCCTGGTCTCTTATCATAGCTAATTTATAAATTAAACTTTATCACATGTACGAATATACAGGAAAATTGTAGTATCTATATGGTTATAGGATTCAGCACTATTTGTGGTTTCAGGTATCCAGTGGTTGGAGGGGGTGATCTGGAAATATACCTACCTACAGATAAGGTGGGCTCAACTGTATTCACTTTCTGAAGTCATTTCTTATAGATCAAATTGATTAATGGTTGAAAATTTTCATTTTATTCAAGTTATACGATTGATCGATCAATAGATAGATAGATAGATATAATGGGGTGCTTAGAAAGAGAGAGGAAATGTGTTGATCTTCTCCACTTTCCATTAGTATATTTGTTATATACTAAGAAGTACTATATTCATGATATACTTATATCTTAATATGGCAGAAAGAAGAACTAGAATAACACAAAGAAATGAATTCTAAAAATGAGTTATGCATAAAAACATTTTATATACAACACGCAAATACCCAAGCCTTGTGAGTAAAATTGAGTCAATGGAATTGTTTGGAAGCCATCAATGATTGTGCTTACATGAAGTCACATCTTATCATGGCTGAGGGTTTCAACATACATGCCTTTTTTTGAATTGCTCATCATTATGCACTCTCTCCAAGAAACTGTAACCAAGGTCTGCTCAGTATATTTCTTGCATAAAATCTCAGCTGAGATCTGTGGGTGTTGTACAAACAGTGAAAACTCTTGATTATAAATGTTACTCAGGCTGACTACATTTTATTTTAACAAAATTGAATATTCATTCAGTTTATGATACTATAATAAGTAGAAAAAAAAATAAGGCATCTAATTATAATCTAATCTAAATATACATGAAGAAATCTCTGCAAACATGTAATGAGATAAATTGATATGTCATCATATGAAGACTGACATGGTTGTTTCCCTTTATCCTTAGAATTTAAAAAAAATAAAGTGGCCAACCAAGGCCTTGGGGATCTGACAACTTATCTGACACATTGTTCTACCCTGCTATCTTACATTTAACTTAAGCAGAAGACAATTTGTGCAGTTTGTCTAATTTCTATATTTTGAATATGTTGGGCATCCTACATGACCTATAGTTTATTTACATTTATCTAACAGACCAAAATATGGTGATCTGTTATAACTATTATTATTTAGTACAGTGGGGACTATTAAAAAAATTCCTTTCATCTTTAATTTTCAATGTATTTCTATGATAAAACACATTTACAGGGAATGGGCACTCAACTAGAACATTAAAAGTAAAAATGCATAAATCTTTTTTTAGAAATAAATGTTTCATCTAAACATAATTCAAAGAACCTTTTGGTTTTAGAGCTAATTCCTCTAATATCTTGTCAAGTAATTCTTTTTTCTTTTGCTTTAAATCAACAAGTATCTGTTTGTTGATGAAAATGCAAACCAGTTTCTTAGTTGGAACAGAAGTCACTGGAAAACTTTTAATGTAAATTAAATTATAATGTATTTAGTAATTAAATAATATTTTTAAAATAAAATAGGTAATATTTTAAATTAATTAATATGAATTATTTTACTTTTAATTTGAATGAATAAACGGCTTTTACACTTGCAATATTTTGTCTGTGTCATCTAGACTAAATAGTAATTGGTAGTAGTAGTTATTTTAAGTTTGTTTCATAGGCTGTTCCTGATTGTTGCTGACCTTGTTTTGACAGTCAAATGCAATTTAATAACAGCAAAGACAACAATTAAATGAAAGAGAAAAGGTGTTCTCAGAAGGGTTAAAGATAGTTTGTAAAGGCTCTAGAGAAATAAAGTTCAGTGTGGTAATAAAATAAGCACATCTCATCTCCCACCCAAACTCAGGACTGATAGACCAGACAGTTCTAAGACATTATCAGAACCTGAGGAAGAAACACAAGAAAGACCTGATATGGTTAAGCCATTCTAACAATCCCCAAAATACTGAAAGATTCCAGGAATGAATAAAATAAATACTGGGAGAAAATGTAATAAAATAAGCAAACCTCATCTCTCCTCTCATGTGTAACTATCCATAACAATAAATATAACAATTTTCAATATTAAAGCTGACTTAGTCTAATAAAGATTCATATGCTTCTACTTGGTGTTGCTATTATATTACATTCAGGAAAACAAATGTCTATGTATATATGGATGTATGAGTGTGTGTGTCATATATGTAGGCATGAAGATATATATATATATATATATATATATATATATATATATATTGTGTATAGTTAGACAGTATATTTTCATTCAAACAGGTTTAGTTAAATTATTTATAATGTTTGCAAAAGGCCAACATTGTATATCAATTTAAATGTCCTTTAGAAGATTGTATCTCTGATAAAAATGTCAATACGTACATTGGCTTTACTATGACAATGATAACAAGAAGGCTTATATTTAATTTGGACAAGCATAGTTCAATATCTCAGCATTTAAAGGAACACTCATGTCCACACTCACAGATTAGACAAATATTAGTTGAAAATACATTTATATTACATAAAAACAATAATAAGCAAAAACTAAAATCCTTGAAGACCTTTATATAAGAGAATTAAAGCCTCAAATAAATAAAGTCACCTATGAGTATAGCAACGAAGTCCTTTAATAGTTATAAAAAAAACTATATATGTATGAGCAAAAACGGAAACATTACTTCCCTTTTACTGGAAAAAAATAACCTTAAAAACACATGAACTTTGAACTTTGAAATCTAAAACACTGTATAAGCAGTAAAAATGATCAGATGAAATGTTTTGAATTAACAGAAACACATATACATACTCACAGACAACTTAACACCCTGAAGATGGTCTCAGATGAGATTGAAAGTACTTTGAAAAATAAAAACTATTTGAAAGAAAATTTTGGTGTTTTTCTTAATCAATTTTCTAAATCTGCCAAAAAATGAATCTGCAAACTTGAAAGATCATGACAAAAACTAATTGACATAATATGTCTAAATTATTTAACCAAACCTGTCTGAATATATATATATATATATATATATATATGTGTGTGTGTGTGTGTGTGTGTGCATTCATGGACAGGAGTAAATTACTTAGGAAGCTTCTTTTTCTGTGGTTGATATAGTTGGGTGTCTGGGCAAGTATATTATTTTGCTTTGGACAATCTCTCTGTATGGCATGAGTGCCTGAATGAGACAGTCTTTCTTCAGCATGGTGTGTGTAAGTTAATGCACTGTGTGTACTACTGTGTATGCTTACTGTTGGTACTCAAGTGTTTGTGTGCCATGAGTCATCTTGTGTGCACTCCTGTGTGTGCTTGATGTCAGTCTCATGTGTGGCACTTGATCTCTTCTGTAGAGAAGGCTAGATAATCTTCAAATGAATGCCAAATTTAATATTTTTTGTTATGTCTTCATTAATTGAGAAAAGTCACACGGTGTGCTTACTATGAAGGTGACACAAAGTCTGCTTTTATGTGCTTTTTAAACTTGATGAAATTGTAGTTGTAGAGGGAATTTGAAAATGTATTTTTATTTATTTATTTTTGTGTATTTTACTTGTTATACCTGAAATATAATCTTTTTCTAGTTTTTAGATTTTTGTTTTCATTTTTACATTACAAGGAATAATGCTAAAATATTGCACAATTTTTATTCACACAAAATATATCTCTAATTTGACTAAATACAAGAATGAAAACAGGAAACATTTGCTTACATTTAAAGCTGTTTAGGCTTTGGGTTACAATTTATTTGTTCAATAGATTGTGCTAAATTCAATGTACTTAAATTGGCTTCATTAAAATTTGTTCATATAACATTATTATGAAAATAGTATATTAAAATCATTAAAAATTTTAAAGATTATATTTAATAGTTTGAGCAGTTCAAGATTTTAAAACAATGAATTATTAGTTTCACTGGGCTTAATTGAATTTACACACGCAAAACTCAACAACTTTTGTTCATATAACATTGTTATAACTATGAATAACAAAAAATGTTAAGTCAACATTTAAACTTATCAAGTTGGAGTAAAACTACTTGAATGTTTTTATATTTTACTGTTGAGACCCAAATTTATCATCCAGAATCACAAAATATTACAAGAATAAATTAATATTTTGTTCTGCTAAGACATTGTTAGTTTGAAATAGACTTGACAGTTGTGTTACTCAAGCTGAATCTGAGTGCTGGAGCTCCACTGAATTTTTTTACAGATGATGTTTTATATTTCATTTGTTGTTTAAGAAATATTATTGTTATACAGTAATGCATTTCAAGTGTAATCAGAGATTGTTAAAGAGGTGGTTATCTCTCCCTATTAGCATTGGGTTTAAAAGCCAGAAGGTAAATCTTAACTGTAAAGCAGTGGTTCCCAACCTTTTTTTACATGGCGGCACACTATTGAGTTCTTTAAATTTTTGCGGCACACCTATCAGAAAAAATAAATATTTTCCACTCATAAAGTCTTTTTGCAATAAAATAATAAAAAACATAGAATATTATATTAGAAGAATTTTTATTCACATAAATCAACATATCCTGTATTCAATATCGGTTATAAAATAATAATGGTGAATGTCAGTGGGACAGTTGTGCCTGGTGCTTCTTGACTACTGCTGCAATATTTGGGTGAATATGAGAGAGACACACTCTTAACTCTTCTTCAATATTTTTAAGTCTTTCACGTTATTTATTTTTAATGTTGTTTAGGTAAGAAAATCCCAGTTCACATAGGTACGAAGTTGAGAATTGCAGTAAAATTTTGATGGCGTTTTTACGTTGGATATTCTTCTATAGCAGAAATCCAAAAGGCATCCAATGGCAGTAGTGCATACTTCAATTTGAGACCATGATCACTGGAAAGGCTTGCTAATTCTTCCTCTTCACATAACTCAAAATTGAAAAGGTTGATGACTAATAAATCTAGGAACGGATTGCGAATCCAATCAAATTCTTCAATGCTGATTGAGGGAAAATAATCTTCAATTTTATTTTCTAAACATGTCAAATACTCACTAATAATGGGAATCATCTTGGTAATGCAGGTTTTGTGAACTAAGGGAAATATATCAAAATCATCTACCTTCATTCTTTTCTTCCATATTGCAACTTTTTTCTTAAAAGCAACTAATTTATCTGTTGCCGTAAGTATATTTTCATTTTTGCCTTGCATATTGCTGTTCAAACTATTGAGATGTCTAAATATCTCATTTAAGTACTCTGTTTTAGACATCCACAATTCATTTTTAACGTATTTACAAAATCTATCAAGTTTTTCATTTTAAAAAAAATAAAAAGTTTTTTCTGAAGCTCAATTACGCAAGATAGCACATTTCCATTCGATAACCATCTTACTTCTGTGTGCAATAGTAAACGAACATAATGAGAATTCATATCCTTGCACAGCAACTCAAAAATTCTGAACTTCAAAGGCTGAGTTTTTATGAAATTTACCATTTCAATCACCATTTTTCATCACCTCTTTTAGTTCATTTTGTGCTATCTTTGAAACTAATACCTCTCTGTGTAAAAAACAATGAGTTCGCATGATGCAAGGATTCTGTTTTTCTACTAAAGATGTGAAACCTTTTACAGAACCAACCATTGATGGTGCTCCATCGGTACATATTCCCACACATAAATCCCAGGATAAGCCATATTTTTCGAGGCATATTGTGATTGTATCAAAAATATCTTGACCTTTCATATTTGTGGATAACTGTTTGCAGCATAGAAATTGATTAATTATGGCATCTTCATCAATGACATGTATAAATGCAATTATTAACTGTGCATGATTACTGATGTCAGTGGATTCATCAATTTGGAGAGCAAACAGATTTTGAAATTTGGATATTACACTTTCTTTAATATTATCAGACAAGTCAAGAATCCTTTGCTGAATTGTATTGTTTGAAAGAGGGATCCTGTTAATTTCTTGTTCGGCCTTATCACCAAGCATAATTTTCACCATCTTTTTGCATACTGGAAGGATCACTGATTCTGCAAGAACATGAGACTTCGATTTAAGAGCAATAATTTCGGCCACTTCATATGAAGCTAACTGAGCTTTTTCAGACATGGTTACTATTTTTTTTAAATAGTTGACTTTGCCTTGCATTTGATTCTAATAACCATTGAAAATAATCAACATTTTTAGTTTGAAGGCTAGGATGATTAGTAGTAAGATGTCTTTTCATTTTACTTGGAACCATTGCTTCATTAGACAGTGTTTGGCCGCAAACAACACATAGCGGAGAAGGAATCTGTGTATCTCCAGTCCAGTAAAATCCAAATTTCAAGTAATCATCACTATACAACTGGTGAACTTTTGTTTTTTAAATGATGTTGTAGAATTATTCTTGTCACCATCGCCTTTTCTTTTCAGAAACTTGTCCATAATTAAGGGTAAATTGAATCTAAAATTGAAAAAAATAAATCTAAAAGAATTTTTATTATATTTAATTTGTTTTTTGTTTGTCTTACTAAAACTATAATTTACAATGCCTAAATGGTATTCCATCCACCTATTCAGAATTTCCACTCTATCTGTCAGTAGTCTGCCATCTTTATCATCTACTCTTGGCTGGCTGGCTGGCTAGTCTTGGTAAAAGATTTGAGGGTCTTCTTGCTGTCACCTGATTTTATACCCTTCTCAATGGTGCTGTACTGCTACTCTATCCACTCCTCTTTGGCTGCTCATAACTTCTTCCTGACCTCTCTGTTCACATTTTGGTACTGTGTTTGAGTTTCATCACTTTCTTTCCTAGCTCTTACCTCTTGTTGCACAAATTCAGAACTTCTTTTGTGATCCATGGCTGAATTTTCTTCCATGGCTTTCCCACAATATCTTCAACTGTTGTTAGCAGGACTTCTCTGATGTTGGATGTGAGAGTCTCACTCTCATTGACAAGCAGGTTGGGGGCTGCAAACTTGCCACTGACTTGGGTCTGAAAAGCTTCTACAACTTCAGGATCCTTAAGCTTCCCAAGGTCAAAGCAGATGCAGGGGTCTTAGGACAATGTATAGTTGTCAGCTTCAGTTTGAAGTTTGTCATCACAAAGCCATGATCACTGCCAATCTGCCCCAGGGAATGTCCTAGTTTTCATCTTGTTAACACTGAACATGAAGCATTGTTGAATCAGATTGAAGTTACTCTGGTTGTAGACTTGCCTGTTTGGTGAGTGCCAGATTGTAGTTTGAGACAGTTGATGGGAATGTAGAGTGCTGGCCAAGGTAAGTTGGTGGCTTCTGGCAAACTCAAGCAGTCTAGAGCCCCTGTTGTTGGTCTCCACAATGTCAAATCTCCCAACTTGCCCAGTTCTCATATGCACCTTGTCCTACTATGGTATTCCAATCACCTTGTACAATGATTATGTCTTTCTTGGGGACTTCCACTATGGTGGATTCTACATAAAACTTTTCGACTTCCTCATCATCATCATCTGAAGTCAGAGTATAAACCTGGATGATAGTTATGTTATATGATTTAGGTGATACATGAAATTGAGATGATTCTTCTGGAGATAGGAGTGCAGCTGATGTCCTTTCTTGCAATCTCTTTCCTGGACACATTGGAAGGTATTATACATATATTGTCCATAAATTTTAAGGGTTATGGAATGCAAGTTCAGCATGGTGACTAATATTTTTCCTTAGTTTGAATCCATTCTACTTGCTTAATGGTCAGAAAATACAAAATAAATTCATAAGAAAAATAAGCAGAAAGACAATCGAGTAAGAATTAATCTTAAAATAAAAGTTTAGCAAAAAAAAGTAGATTTAATTTAAAAAGATTACTTTTAATTTAATTTATAAATTAAAGAAATCATTCTAATAATTGTTATTATTTTCTCTTTCTAAAATGTAGATTATCCGAAGAAGTTTTTAACAACAACAAAAATGTAGATAATCACAGGAGGTTTTTGACAAATAAAAAAGAACAGTGACTGTTTTCCAGGAATAAAGAAATAATATCAAAATTCTGATGAAAAAAAGAAAAATTTGATTGCAAAGTTTCAACAAACAGCAGTAAGAATTCCTCCTAAGTATGGTAAGTAATTGTTCAAGAATTTAAGAAATATCAGATGTCTTAATAGGTAGATAAATAATAAGGGGATTAATACTTGGTTAGACTAATTGTTAAAAGGAGAAATATGACAAGGGAAACTGTTAGGTGATAAATAATGTACTAATAAGATTCTAACACCCTAACTATATATGAGGGATATCTATCTATCTATCTATCTATCTATCTATCTATCTATCTACACACACACACACACACACACACACACATATAAAAGTCAAAAAACTTGTGACTGAGGATTTGAGCATACAAGACTTGTTTCAACTTCTGATCATGACAGATTATGCACTTTTCCCCCAGAAACTGTAACTAAGGTCCCCACAGCATAATTGTAGAAAGAACCACAGGTGGGCGGTGTGGGTGTTGAACAAACACAAATGTATTAGTATATACCTTTTCAGGCTTATTTTGTAAACTACATATATATATACTTTGTAAAATATGCTTTTTCAGTGTGTTGGATGAAACTTTCATCATCAGATCTCTTTCCCTATATAAATATATATATAAATATAATCACAACTAAAGGATTCACATCTCAGTTAGGCAGTATATGTCATTTCAGTGAATAACAAATGATACAAAAAATTCAGTATCAGAAGTGAAAAAAAACAAACAATTAAAAACAAAAAACATTTAATTTTTATGTAAAACTGCCCATTCAATTTTAGTAATACATAATTTTTGTTTTAAAGAACTTTAAAATAGAAATGTTTCATAAGATTTCTTTTAAACAGCGTTGATAAAATTTACAGCGAATTATAATTACATCCTAAGATATATAATACCCATGATTCCAAGCAAGTTTCTCATTAATACATTATTTATTTCATATCATTTCTCATTTATAATTAATTTCTAAACAAACCGAATGTAAAATTAAGTAAAATAATTATTTTCTTTTATAAACTTCATTTAAATCTTAGAATTAGGAAACTTAAAAGCCGATTAGGGTTTCATTTTTTTTCTGACTTAAAAGTGATGTGTCATTATGAATGTAATCATTAAAGTGAATTAAATTTTCAGTGCATTTACATGAAGAAATTTGTGCGGTTTGCATAAAAGTCTGATGAATTCAAGAAAACTAAATTTTTAAAGAACAATAAAAAGTTAACTCTTCTTGATATAGTCCAATTTTATTCAAAATAATGTGGTTAAAGGGAGATAAATCAAAGATTGTCATTTAAGATATTCCTTTATGAATATTATTACGTTCTGCTTAATGGTTTATGAAGCAGGAAAATTTATTCCATAACTACATCACTTGTCCATAAAAAGCTGTCACCTCTACAGTCAACTTGTACAAGCGGTAAAAAAAATCATTAAAGTTATTTAAATTTACATTTATACATATCTCAAGTGTATTAATATTCCGATAGAAGTTTATCTCCAAAAATATTTGAATTATGTAGATTTCATTAAAATGCCAACCTATTAATTCTGTCAGTCAACAAGCCTTTTTCTGTCTCTTTTAACCACTAACATCCTTCCTTTCTCAGTATATATATATATATATATATATATATATATATATATATATATATATATATATATAAAAGTGAACATAGAAGTCAACACTTAGAGGCGACAGTCTGTTTCATGCTATATGCAATCGTCAGGCCTGACGATTGCATATAGCATGAAACAGACCGTCGATCTAAGTGTTGACTTCTATGTTCACTTTTATATTTACACACGCTCTATCTCTGATATTGAGCACTTTATTCCATAAATATAGCACACCTTAAGACTATATTTCTTTATATATATATATATATATATATATATATATATATATATGACAAAATGAAAAAGTTTTCATGTCACATGCTTCATCCTTTGAGACTTTATCAGACTAAATTTGTTATGTTAGCACAACTACACATGCACATGAACAAGGGATGCTGGGAACTTTAAATTAATTTTTTTTTTTTTAATCTAGCCAATTTTATTAAGATTCTTATTCTTTATATACATACATATATATATATATATATGTATATATATATATATATATATATGTCACAGCAAAAATCCCAAATTACCTCATGTGGGTATATTCTATTTCAGATCTGCATAACAATGCCAATCTTCATCGGCCCTAAATGCATTTTGGAATGTTTGTCTGGATTTGTGGCCTTTAAAAATATTTATGAATGTAACCCCTCATGCTACCAGAAAATCCTCACAGACAATATAACAGAAACACACAAACTAGATTGACACAACAGTAGGACATCCGAGTTCGATACAGAGGCTATCGAAATAGCCAATAAATTAAATATTGCAGATAGAGTAGGAAAGATCCATACTAAAGATGCCTACATTTTATTTAAGGACTATAAACTGAACTTCACTAGCAGTACACAATCTAGACTAATAAACCCAACTAAAACTGAACTAGGTCTAATCTCAAAAAATATAATAAAAAAATAGCCGATAAACTGCTAATCACAACTGGTGCCAAGGCTTTGCCAGATACTATCAAATGGTTCACCAATATAAGTAATAAGGATAAATCAACGTTCATTAAGTTTGATATAATAGATTTCTATTCCTCTTTCTCCTGGGGCCTCCTAGTTAATAGTATTAACTTTGCAAAAAACTATATGGAGATAACAGACAATGAAACTCTGAAAAATCACTGCTAACACTGAATAATTCCACCTCGACTAAGTGTCACAATGACGAATTCACTGTCCCCATGCGATACATATGATTCAGCCCAGGTTGCTGATTTAGCATGTTTTTATATTTTAGATGTGCTTTGTAGAATCATAAAACTGAACCTAGTAGGATTATATAGAGATGATGGACTAATCCCCATCCCCAATAACAATGGTCTACTAACAGGGAAGTTACAAAAGAAAATCATTAGGGCCTTTAAATTTCTAGTGTTTAAGATTGAGATTTCCTCTAACCTTAAAATAGTTGACTACCTAGACATCACACTTAATCTTAATGATACAACCTCTAAACCTTACCATAAAGTAAACAAAACCCACAACTACATTAATATTGGTTCTAATCACCCCAATGCAATCCTAAAACAAATACCCACTGTTTGCACCAGAATTAGTAAATTGTTATCCAACAAAAAAATCTTTATTAAAAACAAAGAAACATATGAAAAGGCTCTCCAAAAAAGTGGTTTCAAAAATAATCTTTCTTACTTAACTCCTAGAGGTAGTACCAAAACACTGAAAGTGGAATGTAGGTGTAGAGATAGAAAAAGAAGAATCATTTGGTTCATTCCACTCCCTTCTGCAAACTGTCAAGTATTCATATTGGACAGTACTTCCAAAACCTAATAACTAAACACTTCCATAAAAACAATCCTCTAAATAAGATATTCAACAAGAAGTCAATAAAAATTAGCTACCCCTGCACTAATAATATTTACCAAATTATTAATTTCCATACTAATTACATCTTACATAAATCCTATGGGAAAGAAAAACTAAATCCAGCATAGAACCCTCTGTAATTGTAGAAAAAGAGAAAACTATCCCTCAAGGGCAAATGCAGATCCACTAGGGTAATATACCCGACAACCAACACCCTTAAAAAAAATAAGACAAATTATAATACTTACATTGGTATTTACACAGGAGAATTGAAAGAGAATTGAAAGAGAACAGACACTCATTTACCAATCCAAATTTAAAATACCAAACAGCACTTTCAAAGAAATTTTGGGAATTGAAGGAAAAGGGTATGAATCCTCAAAAAAACTTTTAAATTTTAGGTTTTGTGAATACCTTTAATAGTTTTATAGATAGATGCAAGCTATGTTTAGAAGAGAAAATCAGAATAATAAAATACAATAATCAATGCAAACTATTAAATCAACAGAAAGAGCTAATTATGAAATGTAGGCACAGGAGCAGGTTCAAACTTATATAAGAATATAGATCATACCTTATTATTTACTAAACACCCCCACGCCAAAAAAATACAGTCCCCAAACCGATGCAACACACTGTAATTAAATTTTAATTTAATATCTTCCTCTTACAGAATTCCGAATGCAGCTTAATATTCCTAATATTTTAACCGATCCTGAATGGTGTAATTGAATGACACACACACACACACACACATATATATATATATATATATATATATATATATATATATGTGTGTGTGTGTGTGTGTGTGTGTGCATGTTTATATATACATGTGTGTATGGGTACATATTTGTAGATGTATCTAAACATACATGTGTGTGTGTGTGTGTGGGTATATGTATTGTACAGTATGACTTATTCCATTGGATGTTTCAGGGTTACTCAGAGAATTATGAATCTATCACTCAACTAATTTATCTTAATTTTAATTTGTTTTATATTTAAATTCCATCATCACATATTGATAATATTAAACCCTTATTGTCTAAATACCACTTACTGTAAATTCTAGTAAAACAGACTTGTTGTTGGCATAGAATCGTGAAATCCATTTACATACAACTAAAGGCTAGGACAACAAATAAACTCTGACCTCAGACAACTTCCCCTTAAAGAGAAACCTTACGACCTCCCCTTGTCACCAATACAATTTCCTTATCAAAAACAAGCCATCCCTCTGAGTAGGACTGTTATCTAACATAAATTCAAAGCCACAAGTCCAGACAGACATTCCAAAAGGCATTCAGGGCCAATGAAGATTGTAATTGTTATGCTGATCTGAAATAGACTATACCCACATGAGGCAATTTTGAATTTTTACTGTAAAAAATAGATATGCTCTGTTATAATAAATAGATTGAGCTCTCTGTGGACCTGTTTTAATATTTGATATTACTAGGATCCACCTGGAATATATACCAACGGATATATTACCTGTACTATATATATATATATATATATATATATATATATATATATATATATATATATATATAATACAAAGTCTATTAACAAGTTCAATTAAAGCAATAGGTTTAAAAACATAACCCAATCCTAAGCTAAAAAACCCTTTAAGAAGTCATCAACAAAAAAACAAATTGTAGTTCAATACAACATATTCATATACAAACAACCCTTTTAGAAAAAAAAAATCTCTATGTATACAGATACACATTTAACAGCATAACAAAAGTGCCAAAAATTTTGTCGTTGAAATAGACCACATGATATGCATTGAACGGATGTCATCATTCATTTGAAAAAAGGCACCCCGACCATACCTTGACTTAACCTCTTTTCTAAAGTAACTAATATGTTGATACAATAGTTGTCAGTGAAAATGAATACCCTACCAGCCCTTATTAAAATGATTGGTTTTCTCCATAGAAATTAATATTATGAATGTATATGCTTATAAAGCTCTGTAAATTTCAAAATTGCTTATTCCAAAATTTGCTTGAGGATGAAACAGAACTAGGTACTTTAATTTAATTTCTATTATTGAATTGAAGTTTTTAGCTTCTGTTTTTGAAACATGAAAACTCTTATGTAGCGATGGAATCATATTTTTTTAAAAATAATTATATATAAACAATGACTTGATACTACAAAATTTAATTATTGCCTTAAATAGAAATGATGTAAATATTATGAGGAATATTTTAGGGACCTTTTAACCAACCCTTCATTAGAGAAAAAAATCTTTTAACTCAAACAATCAAATACACTTTAAAAGACTAAACAGAAGAACAAAACTGGCATATGTTTAAAATGTAAAATTGTCTTAATCAAAGTCAGAAAATCAATTCCATTTGTAAAGTTAAAAACTAACATAAATTTTATTTATTTTTAACTTTACAAATGGAAATGGAAATTTTTTCTCTGATAAAGGGTTGGTTAAAACATTCCTAAGATATTTTCTCAATTTTTTTAGTATTAATATGTCTACGTCAGTTCTATTTAAGGCAGTAAATATATATATATATATATATATATATATATATATATATATATATATATATATGCATGTATAGTGTTTAAGATTTGCAATATTTATATGGAAAACATGCTCAATACTGGAGATAGAGCATTTATAGACAGTGTAGACATAATGTTATGGTGTAACTTTTGCCTAGAGGAGAAACCATAAATAATTACATTTCCATAACAAGGTAAACTCCTTAAGATGAGAAATCATTTCCAAATGCAGACATGAAAACAAGCTTTATCTGTGCTATGTAAAACCACACTGTGATAAAAAAAAGATTAAATTCAAATCCCATACTTAATTCTAATAAACTTTATTCCTAATATAGAAAGAAAGAAAAATATATGAAATGAAATATACAAAAACAAAAAACAAATAATTTAAATAAATAAAAATATAAATAATAAATATGTACATAAATACGTAATTAGTTAATTAGAGCCATACATAAACAAAATCTATATCTATTTTCATACACACTTCCTTCAACCACCCAACCAGCATAAATCAGCAATCTAGAGCCCTAAAAAAAAAGACACTAGGAATGGGCAGTTCCCTCTTACCTACATCTCTTAATCTCTTTATGGCCCACATACACAATCTGCTATACCTATATGCAAACTGCTGAAGGAATATTGGCACTTGGTCTGAAAATGACACTGAAGTGTGAAACTAACAGTCACCATGCAGTGTTGATCCCTATGTCCACACACACTATATATATATATATATATATATATATATATATATATTTATATATACATATATATATATATATATATGAGAAATTTTGAGCACACACACACACATATATATATATTTCATATATTTCATTCACTTGATTTTCTTATCTTTTTTCCACAACTTTTAGCTCCTACATTTCCTCCATTATGCCATCATTTTCTCCCTCCTTTTGTTTGCTTTTTCCAATTTATTCCAACTTAATATGATGATTGTGGGTTCTCAATCAGAAAACATAACTACTTCCAACTAAGAATGACAAGAGATCAAGCAGATACTACACTACTACCTAGATAGAATATTTTAATGGTAGTACACAAACAATTGAAATAATAGGATTTTTGGTCCCAACACCTTAAATAACTCAGCCCTCTCAATATGGGACAATTGTTTCAGTTTTGACAAAAGCTACTATTTTATGCTTAGTTCATACTAATAACTTTAAAAATATTTGACCGAGAATGAAGTGACAAAAGCAACATTAAAATGAAGAAAAATAAAATAAAATTAATAATGGAATTACATCATCTCAGAGTTCAAATAATAGTATTTCTACCTGAATTTCTGAAAAAAATATTGTTGATATTCAATAAATCTTTCAGGTTAATTTTATTATCTTTCTTTGCTGTCATTACATCATTTTAGTTCATCTACTCAACTAAAACAACAAAGATGAGAACATTTGTCTGAAAAATTTATATGGATAACAACATTTTTGATCTAACTTTTGAACAAAGTTTTAGTATATTTTATATTAATGGGTTCATGAGGCTTTCTATTCTTTTTAAGCAGGAGTTTTTTTTAATGGTAGAACCAATATGTCCCAATAATGTAACAAAGAACTGGAAATATTTACAGAGATTAACAAGTGATAATAGGTATTTTCTATTAGGATGCAAGGTGAAAGAACAATTCAAAAAATTAGATTGAAGAGGAAAGATAGCTTTGAAAAGATACATTTTTTTGAGGTTACTGAAAACTAAAGTCAGTAATATTTTTGTATCAAGATTTGTTAATAGATAAGAAAGTATTTAAATGTATAAATAATGCAATTTTTCCATATAATTAAAATTTATCAATTACTTTATGTTGTCTTGCTAAATCTATATACAAAACATATGCACAGAACATGAATATTCATATAGATGCTTACATTTGTGCATCCACACACACACATATATATATATATATATATATATATATTAAAAAGAAGAGAGAAACTGCAAAAATATGTATTATGTTTTATAAGCATAATATATATTTTTAAAAAAATCCATATTACAACAAAAAATGTTTCCAGTTTCTCTCTTCTTTTTAAAATATACACTTTTCTCTCATTGGAACAACTATAACCTCTTCCCTATACATATATATATATATATATATATATATATATATATATATATACACACATCCAGGACATATATATATATATATATATATATATATATGTGTGTGTGTGTGTGTCTCCTGGGTATGACAATAAACTACATCCGGCAGCAAGTCTGATTGGGAGATTGGAGAATTTGAGGAGCATGGAACCACCTTTTAATTACTGTTGTTCCCAGGTCCACCCTGGTACCACCTGTCAGGTTCTCGGCTATGAGCAAATAGTGCCCACCAGGGCTGACCAGGCTCTTTAGTGTTATAGGACATGACTGGTCTAGGAGATGGAAAACTTTTACATGAAAAGCCTGAGGTGTGTTGTCTGCTTTGACTGTAGCATTTATTTGCAAAAAGTGTGGATGGTTCTGCACAAGCCCTCACCACTTTAATCAAATCACTTGTGTGAGTTTTTCAGCAGTTACCCCGATTCGTTCATTCTCATCCACACACTTCACTTGCAAGTTCTGCTGATGAGAGAGTGGAGGTGACAGGGTCAGGTAAAGGAAATTACTGGAAAGCTCTAGCTGGAGTTCTACACAGTGGCAGACCAATGGGTGATGGCCATTCTTTCACAAACCCATGAGCAATTGTGTTGTCTATGACTTCCATCGGTGACAAAGCAGCCCTATTTGGGATCTGCACTGTTTTCTCTATTATGGGAAAGCGGGTGATAAAAGGAACCCTAAACATTGCTTGCTCACACAGGGACTTGGCAGCCCACTGCAGCTATCTAGTTATCCAGTAATGCAGTCAAAACAGCAAGAAAGATCAAATAAAGAAGAATTTTCATTTTTGATCCTGGAATGCTTGGTACTTTAATTCAATTTAATTCAAATAATTATATTGAAGTTTTCGGCTCTTGTTTTGAAACATGAGAACTCTTATGTAGCGATGGAATCATATTTTTAAATAAATAATTATATTTAGGCTCTACTTTTGTGTCAAGCACTGTTTTTTTCAAAATAATAACAAAAATGCTAAAGAACTTTGGATTATATATATATATATATATTTCACATAATTCATTAAGTCTAGAACAAGAATCCTCAGCAGAATGCAGAAAGCATTGGATGGCTGTTTCGACCTTTTTTGGGACTCATCAGCAGTGTGCATTCACTACCAATACAATGCAACAATCCAGGTCCGATTCTCGTTAGTGGATACGCCCTGCTGATGAGTCCTCAAAAAAGTGCAAAACTGTCATCCAGTGCTTTCTGCATTCTGTTGAGTATTTTTCTTCTAGACTCAATGAATTATTATGTGAAATTATTCAAATCTCCAAAAATTTCTATTACATATATATATATATATATATATATATATATATATATAATACTCAGAAAGTGCAACATCAGGTCTAGTCAGCTAGATTCAATTTTGTTCAAATGCACTTGGGAAAGGCATGAATCAGACTTATTTCCCCTGCAGTTATGGGTTAAATAGCAAAAGGTAGACTGGTCACTCCAATGTCTCTCTCAAGAATGCAAATCATGGATAATAAAGAAAAGGAAGCTGTGAACAGTCATGGTCACCTATATACTGATGGAACATAGTATTTAAACAAATATTATACATAAATCTATCTGTTGCAGGGTACAGATATTTTCTGTCACCTTGCTATTTATTCAAATCAAAAATATATATAAATATCTTGAAATAAATCTTCATATTTAGAAATAGCAAGAAATTATAATTAATAGATAGGGAATAAGTAGATAAGAATGTGCTTGACTATTGATATTTTAATTTATTGATTACTGATATGATATTATTGATGAATATGTGATTATTGCCTTGAATGAAACATTAGCCACTGAAAATATGATGTTTTAATCAACAGATTCAATTTTGAAGTTATATATACTTTCTTATTATTTCACAGGTGGAAGATTTTAACAAATCTTTACTGTTTTGCTAGTCTCAACTAATATTTCCAAAGTAATTTTTGGAAATAAGTGTATTTGATTCATTGCAGTGTCAAAGAAAATATTTGTTTGACAAGTACTATTAATTTTTGATTAGTATTTAATTTAATTTTAATTTCTTAGTTCTTTTTATCATAACTTTATTCAGGCTGATGATTTACAGCTACAAGTATCCAGCACAAGATCAGAAATAAAGGATAAGCTTTCAGTTAGATTTAATCTCATGTCCCTTTAGCTTCTGTCTGATGACTGTTCACTTGTTCCATTTCTAAGCCATTAGGTTCTCCTAGCTTAGCCTAAGTGAAATTGTGATAAAAAGAAGCTAAGGAATTAAGATGAAAGTAAATATTATTAATAATTTCATAAATTCAAAACAATAAATAATAAAGTAATTCTTTATTTTACCAGAACGTATTTACTGCAAAAAAATTAATGCACAAGGTGAGTTTAATTATTCAAAATAGATACATGGTCAACTGTGATTTGCTTAATTTGTACATCTGCATTTTTTCCAAAAAAACAAACAAACCTCTTATCTGTGGACCTCCTATCAACATATTCCAAATGCAACAGACAAAATCTTCAGGCAAAATAAAAAAAATCTGCAGGGAAAAATCTCCCAAATCATTAGCAATATATTTCAAAATTTGTAGGCTTAGCAGAACGAGTCATATTAGTTCTCAAAGTGACCACTTGGTGGTGGCGGTGGGCCTTTCAATTGTAAACAAAGACGGGTGTATAGTATAAAAAGTATGATACATTAGCATGTACATGAGAAAGTAGTTATGAGGAATGTATTATTTTTGTTATTTTAATTAATATATCTATATTAAGTATATATTTATTTATGCCATATATACATGTTTATAGTATTTACATTATGATCATAACTACTAGTAGTTACTATAGTAGTTTTATAACTCAAAATTATCCCTTCCCATCTATGGACAATTGGCTTTAACAAACCACCCCTTCCCTCTATTAGTCCATTGATGAGAGGTTTGTCTGTACTGTACAACTAAGCTACTGCTGTACCAATAGCCTAAATAGCATTATAAAGAAGCACAGCATGAGGAAATTCAAGACAGTCACTAATAACAACACCACTAATACTATCCCCTGTAACTGCAGGGACAAAAACAATTGCTCTTTAGAAGGTAGCTGCAAGGAAAATTATTAAACCATATTCAGAATGTGGTTTAATAATTTTCCTTAGTGAAAAGAAAAGGATAATTCAAGAAGTTATGAAGATGAATGATATTTGTTAATAAAAAGAAATGAATGACTTTTGACATTGAATAGAAAATGTTCATTTAGGTTGTCATGTGGAGAATAAGATTTCAGTCTCATTAGGAAATGATTGTTGAGGATGTAGAGAATGATTTTTGTCATTCTTTACACATGATCCTGAATGAAAATAGTATATGACTTTTGACATTGAAAAGGAAGGGATCATACAGCATGGTATTGAGATAAATGAATTTTATAATTGAGCTAAAATGAATAATTCAGGATGGAATGAAGTTTGCAACTGGGAGGAAAAGGATGATTAAGGTTAGAATGTCCAGAATGATATTTGACAAGGAATGTTGATATTTGACAAGTTATGTTGATAATGATGTTTGATATTGGACAGAAAATGATCTATCAGAATAATATGAGGAGAAGTAATTTTGACATTGAATAGAAAAGGAACATTTAACATGGTATATAGAGAATCACTTTTCCAACTATGGAGAGAAATATTATTTTGGCCTGTATGTGAATGTATAATTTTCTCATTGAATACAAAAGATCATTCAGTATCATATTTCGATGAATGATATTTGAAGTTGAAGAGAGAAGGATAATTTAGGATGGTTTGTGCAGAATGATATTTGACATTGAACAGAAAAGCATCATTTAGAATGGTATGTGGAGTATGACTTTTGTAACAGATGATATCTGGATGAATAATTTTTGATATTGAACAAAAATATCATTCAGGTTGGTATGTATTTGCAATTGAGGAGAAAAGGTTCATTCTGGATACAATATTAAAAACAATATGATGAATGACTTATGACATTAAATAGAAAAAGATCATTCAGGATAGTACTTTTATCAGTGAGTAGAAAATGATTTGTCAGTATGATATGCAGGGAATGGCTATCATAGATTTGAAAATAATTACTCAGATTATTCATGTTGAAAATTGGCTATTGTTGTAGGCTTGCTATGATTTTACACATCATTTAACCAGATAGACTACCTAACAATCAATAAGTGTTGTATAGAATTGTTTTACAACAGGGGATCAGTAGTTAACTTCTTCACCTCTGATTCTTTACTCTACACTTTATTTATCCATAACCAACATATGCAAATAGGTAAAATCTTATTTGCCAATCCCACTATGCCTCCATGAACCAAACTAGTTCTTGAACTTCTCCAACTGCTTTCCTCCTCTCCCCCTTGTTTATGTCCTGTTCTTTTTAGTGGTTTGTTAATTTCATTTCATCTTCTTCCACATCTGAGTCACTCCTGCTATCATCCATAGGATCATTTTCTATTATATTTTCTTAATCTGAAGAACTCAAACTTTCTTTTTTGTCAAAATCTTCCTCCATCATATCTTCTTCTTCAATTCTGGATCTTATTTGGTCAGAATGAGTCATTAGTTTTTTCCCATTCTTTGATATAATGGCTGTATTATATCCCCTTTGCATGATGAAATTAGCTTTATCACAACTTGCTACTTTGTCTTTTTTATATCACATCTTTCATTTATTAAGACATTGTTAATGGAGATCTTATTTGTCTTCCTATTAATGCAGATGAGGTTTGCAATCTGTCTGTATATGGAATCATCCTATAACTAAGCAATAGCATTGGTAAGTAACTGCCTATAGTATTGTACTTGGGGAAAATGCCTTCAATCCCATTTTTATGGTCTGCACTATACTTTTTGCAGTTTCATTAGATTGTAGGTGATATGAAATTCTGGTGTGTTGTCTGATACCAATGTTTTAGGGACCCCAGTTCTAGAAAATATCACTCTTAATATTTGCTTTATTGTAGTTGTTTTCCTATCTTTAACAACTTCAGACCATCCAAAGAAGGAGTTTACTAAAATTAGAAATAGTCCCATGCCATCAATATGTGCATAGTATGGTCCATATGAACATTGGCTCTGTTTCTTTTGGCATTGAGTATATTCTCCTTTATCAAAAATTCTTTATTTCAGCACACTTTGGGCATTTATGTCTTGATAATACCCCAGCCACTATGCCACCAATTTTAATCTCTTTTGTGTAGTTGTTATCCCACAATGAACATCATGTACACTTTTAAAATATCTTTTTATACTGTTTCTGGTTGTACTTATCATGTCTCCATTGCATATAATGCCATTTTTCTATCGTTAATTTATTCCTTATTTCTTTCTAATGAAATCATATAAAGTTTCCACTGCTAATCTTTGTAGAGATAATATGTCAGTTTCACCCCCATGTAATATTTCTTCATCTGGGATTTCCATTTTTTCTTTTTCATCCTTATTAAGTTGTAACCTTGACAGTGCATCAACATGTGATATTGTATTTCCTTTTACGTATTCAATATCAAATCATATACCATTAATTTTACTGCCCACCTTAGAATTCTGAAAAAAATAACTTTTGATAGTTTTCTAGGGTTAAAAATAAACACTAGAGGTTTATGGTTCAACTTTAATAGGAACATCTTATCTAATAAAAATTGTTGAGCTCTGTCTGTGCTCCAGAAAACAGCCAATACCTCTTTTTCAATAAATGATTTTGACATTGAATAAAGAAGGAACATTTAACAATGTATATAGAGAATGACTTTTCCAACAATAGAGAAAAATATTATTTAGGCCTGTATGCATATGAGTAATTTTCATATTGAATACAAAAGATCATTATTTCTACTGCTCTCAATTTTCTTGAAAGGTATATTATTGGATGGCCTTCTTGTGATAAAATTGCTGGCACAGCTCACTCAGTCACATCCATAGTTAAAATAACCTCTTTTTTGGGATCAAAAATTTTTTTTACAGTGGGTACAATATGGCAATGAATGTTGAACACTTTCCTTACAAATGAACAAAAGACTCAAAGCAACAGAGAAGTGGTTCTACAGACAAATGATTAGAACACAATAAAAGATCATGTGAGCAATGAGGAAGTTTTATAGAAAATAGGAACTAAATAGGAACTTAAAACCAGAAAAAGAGAGTTGAAGTTTCTGGTGCATGTAATGAGGAAAGAGGGTTTGGAGAACATAACACACAAAATATCTATTGATGACAGGAAGGATAGCTGGGTTTGCAGACATGGATAGCAGAACAGAGACACAGAGGGAGGATAGAGAGTCAAATGATGCTTAAACCTACAGAGACATAAAGTTGTAAAAAAAAACATGATTGCACATAAAAGAAGAAATCATTTAAAGAGAGAACTTCTTTATTCACACTTGAATACTTGTTATTTGAGTTATTGAATATATATGAAATAAAATAACAAGACACTTTCTGGTTTCATAATATTCCTAAAAGTTTCTGAGATTTAAAAAATCGTATTTATCATGGCCAAATATTTTGTGTATACAGTTCCATTGTCTTGTATCTTCTCATGTCTATATCACTCATATCATTACTGTTATATAATGGAAATGTTTTAAATTGATTATTTATGATATTGATTGAATTATCTGATCAGCATCCTCCAGTCATGACTGGCAATAGATAGAGTCGTTGGTAACTATAGGTTGATTGGAAAAGTTATGTTTTTACTCACCCCTTCTTTTCTCTATCTTTAATTATGGTGAATCAATGACAAGAATTTTGTGAAAATGATGAACAATTAAACTGGGCTAGAAAAACACTGCACTAAACATTTTCCAAAAATCATTATTTTGAAAGCAACGCTAATTACTATGATGATATGAAATTAAACTCAGATTACTGATTCTGAGTTTCAATTATTTACACTTGCACTAATCTTCTGCCTTTTTTAAAATGTACAAATAAGAATAAAGCCTCAATATATATATATATGTATTTATATATATGTATATATATATATATATATATATATATATATATATATATATGAAGAAATATACTTTTAAGGTGTGCTATATTTATGGGATAAAGTGCTCAATATCAGAGATAGAACATATGTAAATATAAAAGTGAACATTCAAGTCAACACTCAGAGGCGACAGGCTGGTTCATGCTAGACACAATCATCAGGCCACATGTGTTGGGTTTTTCTCAACTATTTATATATATGGGTCAGTGGTGCATTATGGGTAGTCCATTCTGAGGGTAATTTTGGTGGGAGTGGTTTGTTTATTTATTTATTTGGGTTAATTTATTTTACATGTTTTTTTATTTATTTTTATTTTTTATTCTATATATTTACTTATTCTTTTCGGTTTTCGATGTTTTAGTAATGTAGTAAAACATTTTTGAGATGAGTTTAGCTCGTTTATTTAATTGTTTGTTTTGGTCTAGGAAGTTAATTAAAGCTATCTTTTCATCCAATTTTTGAATTGATTGCTGTAGTCTATTCTGTTATTTTGGCAGGGGGCAGTTTTTTAATTTGTTTATTATTTTATTTATTTATTTATTTGGATTAATTATTTTTACTTGTTTTTGCTTTTTTATTTTTATTTATTCTAATGGTTATTTTAGCAGGAGTGGTTTGTTAATTTATTTATTTTGATTAATTTATTTACTTGTTTTTCTTATTTATTTATTTATTTTTATTTTTTGTATATTTTTATTTATTCTTTTTGGTTTTCAATTTGTAAGTAATGTAGTAAAATTTTTTTTGATCATTTATATAGCAGTTATAGCTATTTTTGTCCAAGTTTTGGATTGATTGTTGTAGTCTATTCTAACGGTTATTTTGGCAGGATTGGTTTGTTAATTTGTTTATTATTTACTTTATTTAATTATTTATTTGGATTGATTATTTTTACTTGTTTTTTCTTATTTATTTTTTATTTTTATTTATTCTTTTTCATCTATTCTAACAGAAGTGGTTTTTTAATTTGTTTATTATTTGCTTGTGTTGATTTATTTTCCTTGATTTTTATTATTATTTTGTTTATTTTTATTTATTCTTTTCTGTTTTCGAATTTTAAGTAACATAGTAGAAATTTGTTTTCATGTCTGCATTTTGAGATGAGTTCAGATCATTTAATTAGTTTATTTTGGTCCTGGAAGATAATAATAGCTATTTTTTCCTCCAAGCAAAATTTGCAGGTTTTGATTTGATTGCTGTAGGTTGATGATCACTTCCTTATTTTTTATGATATTTTTGGTGTGATCTGCATTTTGCTTTTAATTTCCCAGATATACTTAGTAAACATTGTGCTGTTCACATATTTACTATTTGTGAAAGATGTTTTGTGTGCATAGTTTCTTTGTTTCCAGAGTCCTTGAGTTACTCCTATGTATATTTTTTCTTCATTATCTGGTGATTTTACCATGGCTTGGTATATTACGTTGTTTTGTAAGCATTTAAGGGACATTCATTCTTTATTCTGCAGTTACACATGGGTTTAATTTGTTCCAGCTATTTTTGATAGTTTTCCCATTATGCTTTTTTATTATTTGTGCCATGTTCTTGGTGCAACTGTAACTGATTTTTGCTGTGTTTTTGTTAAATATTTTGAGTAGAGTGCTTGATTCTGAGAAGTATTTGTGTAAGATTTAAAGAAGATTTTTCCTACGTTTGTTTTTAGGTTTTTGCTGTATGGTGGGAAGAACTATATAGTATTTCTCTTCCTGTTAGCTTTTTTTGTGCTCTGTGGTGAGTATGTGAGTGTTACTGGGAATCCATCATTTTTGGGGCTGTTTTTAGTTCTGAAACATGGTAATTTCTCTACCACAATGAATACATATTTTTAAATAATAATATTATAATATTATGCTCTACTGTGTATTGAGCACTGGTTTTAAAAATAAATGCTAAAGAACTGTGGATTATAAAGCTGTTCTATTATATATATATATATGTGTGTGTGTGTGTGTGTGTGTGTGTGTGTGTAGGTGTGTGTAGGTGTATGTTCTTGTTTATATATATATATATATATATATATATATTTGGGTATTTTTATCCTTTATTTTTTATAATAATATATAATTTTCTTATAAGTATATTATGTTTTTTGTTATCATTAGTATTTTGATGTGATGAAGCTATTTAAACAGACACTATTTTAATCCCTTCCTCTGTGAACTTTATTTGACACATTGTTGTAACTGTTTTAAATTTAACCTTCCTACCCTTACCCATTAACTTTTTTCTGTTCTTTCTCTTCATACTGTAAACAATTCCACCCCACTCCAAAGAAGAAGTCAATTTATTTTTGCTATTGTTCTATTTTATATTTTTTATTTTTCTATTTTTTTATTTTTATTTTTTTATTTTTGTATATCTGTTTATCTGAGATATCTTGATTCCATTTCATGTAGTTGTTCTGATGAGATGAATTTGCTGATATTCATCAAACTATGGATTTTTAAGATGTTTTCCTAATTATTCTTATAATTTGCTCTGTATCATACATTGAGCTCTCATATGGACAAAAAGCCCTTTTTGTAATAATCCCTACCAACCAATTACAATTTGATATTATTTACACACACACACACACACACACATATATATATATATATACCTTTATCCTTTATTTGTATCTACTAATTCTTTCTACTTGTCTCTTATACTACCTATCCATGTTTTTATTGAAATATTTATACAAATATGGATTCATTTCATATGCAAAAATAATAAGGTATGTGCAATTATTTACTACTTTCCTCTCTTTTGTCTTTCTTTTGCTCTGTCTCTCTACAAAGAATTTGGGACTTAAAGTTACTGAGTCATTCTTGAAAGCCTTCTTCATTGTTTGAATAATTTCTGTGGATAAATGTTCAAATTTCAAGCAAAATCAGATACATATATTCATTGTGCACCAACTGCACTAACACAGCACACACACTCATTTATTGGTTTCTCACTGCTACTTAATCATATGGGAAAGTTTTTCCCCTGTGGTAATGTTTTCTCTGATTGTGTACAAAATTACACCAAAGCCATGCAACAAGTTCTTGAAATATGCAAAATGGCTAAATACTTTCCAGACAAATTTTGTAAATAGTTTCTCTGTGCAGTGTCGCTTTAACAAATTCAATTGAAAATGTTAAAAAATCCTCAGTTCAGCAACTTGAAATAGTGTGACTCATTTTTAATATTAAAAAAGCTAGATAATTTTTTGACTAGTATTTCTTTAATTTCAGATGCTTTTTATCCAACTTTCAGACCATCATTCCATGGCTGTTAGTAGCAAAATCTTTGAATGATAGTTTGCAAGTTATAATAAAAAGCATTGTAAATTAAGAAGAAATAACAGTAAAAAATTAGTGTGTATGCAAATAACAATGACAATCAAGAAAGATAAAGAATGGCTATATGATTAGATTAGTCAGTAGTCTCTAGCCAAACCATAGCAAAATCATTAAAACAGCTGTTAAGAGAGGCTTCCTGAGGAAACTGATGTGAGTTTGAATCTTGCTAGTTGTTTATTCTTTATTTCCAATCTGAATTGCTTATTAATGGTCATAGACTTACAGTCTTAGAGTAGTGATATAAATCAACTGAAATTAGAATTTTTTTTTATTTTTTTTTTAAGCATTTCACCCCAAGCAAGGTGGGAAGCCACTAGGACGAAAGGGGTTACAGAAAATATAGAGCGAGATCAGATAGGAGTGATAGAAGAGAGTATGAGGAGAAGGGTAGTGGATAGATCAAGGCAACTGGAGATGTCGATTGACATTACACTTGAATAGCTGGAGATTATAGCTCTCAGGGAAACTGAAATAGGGAAGGGAGTTTCACAGGTGAGAGGTGCGAGACATGAAGCTATTAGAGTAGAAGAGACGGCTACATTTAGGAGTTTCGACAGTGAAGGGGTGAGAGCGGGATGCCAGCCTCGTAGGGCGCCTGAACTCATGAAGTCTGGGAACCAGTGAATGCAGCTCCTCGGAGCAATTACCATGAAAGTATTTGTAGAACAGACAGAGAGAGGTGACGGCGTGTCTGTGAGAAAGTGACTGTAGACGAGATGCCAGAGCAGGGCCAATTATATTGCATATCCGCCTCTAGAGCCTATCAAGAACCCCGAGGCAAACAGAAGGGGCACCAGACCATATATGGCAACAATACTCCATGCAAGGGCGAATTGTTGATTTGTAGATCTGGAAGATCGATTCTGGGGAGAAAAATTTCCTGGCGCGGCACAGGGAGCCAACTTTCCTTGTGGTGGACGAGGCAATTGACTCAATATATTTGTTCCATCTCAGGTCAGCAGTCAATGTGAGACCGAGCAGCCGCAGAGAGTTGCTCTTGAGAAGTTGAGCGTCAGACATTCTAATGGAGGGCAAGGAAGGATCTCTGTGGTGATTAATAGAGAGCAGTTTTGTTTTTGAAACGTTAAAGTTGACCAGCCAATTCCTGCCCCAGTTCATAACCGACTGGAGGTCCTTTTTGAGACGCATGGCCAGGTTAGTTTTGTCAGTGACACTAGATTTGTTTTTGAGGCAGGAATAAATTGTGGTGTCATCCGCGTAGATGCCAACTTGAGAATTTATGGCATCAGGGTGGTCGTTTATGTAGATAAGGAATAGAGTGGGGCCTAGGATGGAGCCTTGAGGAACACCTGCGTTCGTGGGATAGGAACTGGAGGAGAATCTGTTGAGAACGACCTTCAATTCACGGTTTGACAGGAATGATTGTATTAGGTCAAACAATCGACCCGTAATGCCATAACCCTGGAGCTTACGAAGAAGGCTGGCATGCCAAACCCTATCAAATGCTTTGGAGATGTCTAGTGCCACGGCACGAGCTTCCCCGTTATTTTGAAGAGCTCAGCAGACAGTTTCAGTGATGGCTGTGAGCACATCAGCTGTAGATCGGGCAAAGCGGAAGCCATATTGCTTGTCTGAGAGCAGATCATGGGATGTGAGGTGGTTAACCACCTTGGTATTGATTAGGGCTTCGAAGACTTTGCCGAAGAGGGGTAGGAGACTGAGTGGATGATAGTTAGAAGGGTTAGAGTGGTCGCCAGAGTTCTTGAAGATAGGAACAATTGAAGAGGACTTCCAGCAGTCTGGAAAACAAGATTCCTTGAGGCAGTAATTGTATAGTTTAGAAAGGGCGGGCACTAGTTCAGGCATGCATTTCTTCAAGACAATGGCTGGTATCCCATCTCCACCACTAGCCTTGTTGGGGTCTAAATTGGAGATAACGCCCAATACCAGAGATGGGGTTATATGTAGCCCACTCAGTAGAGCCTCAGTTCTAAGAGGGAAGTCGGGTATGGGTACACCGGAAGAGTTGAGCGTTGAGTTGAATTAAAATTTCCGCGCAAAGCATTCAGCCTTGTCAGCAGAAGAGGTCAGGACTTTGAACTGGTTGAATAAACGAGGTATGGAGGGTTTGCAATTGTTCAATACGCTCTTGCAGAGATGCCAGTAATCTTTGGAGCCAAATTTGCGAGATGCAATATGCTCCTTCATCCGAGCCACATCGTTGACTTAGCATCTTTGAGGACATGCTTACACTCATTACAGGCGGAGGCAAAGAGACGTCTATTGCAGTTAGACATGTCACTACGGAATAGGTGAAAGTAGTGGTTCCTATGGGCGATGGCAGCTGAGCAAGCAGCGGAGAACCAGGGGGAGGAGTGCGACTTGACCCTATATTTCCTTGATGGGATGAAAGCATCGATTCCAGCTTTAACCCAGGATGAGACCTCAGAAGCACATTCTTGGACAGGGAGCGTAAAGACTTCATCCCAGGGGACATCACGGAGGAAATCACGGAACGCGTCCCAGTCAGCTTGTTGATAGTAGAACAAAGTTCTAGTGGTAGGAGGTTTTTTATAGGGGGTGGATTTGAAGGAGATGTTAACAGATACTACCACATGGTCAGAGTTACAAAGAGGGCAGAGTTGCGAGGTGCTGCAAGACTCGGGGACGGAGCTAAAACACAGATTGAGAAGAGAGCCTTTACCTTCCCGGTTGAAGGCAAAACAAGTGGGGAAGTTAACTATCTGCATGAGGGATTGAGAGAGTGAAAAATCGAGCATTTGAATGCCTGCGTGGACAGTAGTAGCATTCTTAAGGCACAAGGTATGATGGGCGTTAAAGTCGCCAAACACAAATATGTGAGCAAGCGGGTGGAGGGAGAGAGCCTTGTCTATGCTGTCAGAAATGCTATCGAGTATCACACAGTCTTGAGAGGATGGAGAGCAGTAAAGGAAGAAGAGATAGCTTACCGCATTGAGGAGAGATAGTCAGAGACACATGTATGACTGGTCTGGCGATTCGAGAGAGAATTCTCTGGCCAGAGGGAGATGTTCCTTGATGTAAACACCAAGGCCATGCATGTGGGTTAGAGAGTCTTTTCTGAGGAGAGGAAGGTGGCCTAGGATCGAGAGATCAGAGGAAGGGATAGACGAGACAAGGTTGGTCTCACAGAGAGCCAGTATATCCGGGCAGTTTGCAATGAGGAAAGATTCCATACTGCAGAAGTTTGTGCTAATGCCACGGATGTTGGAGAACAAAATGTTGAGGAGTTTAGGTGATTTTTGAGTGGCTGGTAAGGAAATACTTGTCAAAAAGTGAATAATCTTTTTAATTAACTAAACAAAATCATACCATGTAAACAAAGAGATAAAATACTGATTTTTTTTGGCTGCTTTTAGGAAAATTATCTATTGTTAGTTTAAGTTAAATTCTATATTGCAATGAGTTTGTTATCCTGAGACTACACAAAACAAACCAATACAAGATTTTTTACAACAACCAAGTTTCAGAAATGACAAGACAAATGGAGGATAAGAAAATGCCAAAATGAGAAACCAAAAATTGGAAAAACAACTTTTCAAGACAAACGAAAGGAAATGCAGATGAAATAACATAAAAATTGGTTGTGAAAAGGACATTTGAAAAGAGAAACTGAATTTGTATTGATGATCTAGAACAATTTGAATACAACCAACAATATTATGGTCAAGATAGGGCACAACAAGAACAGTAATATAGTATATACAGAAAGAGAGATAATAATTAACCCATAGCTGGTGGAAAAGAGGTGGAGTTATACCTTTCCTAAGGGTATCTGTGCATAAGTGAATATAACAAACCCAAATGAAATTGGAACTTGACTCCCTGATTAACAATTCCAAGCCATTATCCATTACACCAGCTGTACTTCCAAGCTTACAGCACCTGCTATTCCTAAGCAGCCATCTATCTAAGTACTGACCAGGTTCAATGTTGCTTGACTTCAGTGATCATATAGGAACCAGTGCTTCAATGTGATATGACCATAAGCAGGTAAAGTATAGAAGGGACTTGTTGTCACTTGAACACCAGTGAAACCCACTAGTTAATGTTGGTGTGAAAACTCAGTAACTACTACTACTATATAATAATAATAATAATAATAATAATAATAATAATAATAATGCCCTCATGGCTCCTGATCCTAATTGACTGGGGGTGTTAACATGTACATGTCTCATCTTAGTAAATTAAGATGTGCTACAGTAAATATCCTGTTCAATACCCCACAAATTTGCCAGTCCTTATGCAGTGGGGTAGGTTCTCTTAGGGTTGATGTACTGCCCATCTTTGTTCATGAGCAGGAGTAGCAAAGGAGCATCAGGGTTGAGTGTCAAGAGGATTTTGATCTTCTTTGATAGATGAAGCAGCTGGATGACTTGGGAATCATATCTGGATACTTATAAGTACACTCAGTTAGAGACTGTCTGAGTGGACTTGAAGGTATTTCTAACAGGGTCCCTCCCACATGCAAGGTTTTGCACTGTTTTTATCAAAACCATATCCCTAGCAGCACTTTGTTGGTATGCTGCTCTCTCACCTAAAAAAAATCTTTTTATCAAAACTTGTCAACATATTGTGCACATTTGGCTGCAATACATGAACCTTGTATACACTTATAAAGACTGGGTGTCATGAAACGTATATTGGGCTTCGTATATTTGTTGGTGCACCGCTCTCTTATTCAATAATAATAATAGTAGTAGTAGTAGTTGTAGTAGTAGTAGTAAATGTTAATTAGCCATAAATTAAAATTTGCATTAAAATTTTGCATCAGAAAATAAGCGCAATAATACTAACAAAAGAAATAATCATATTCATTAAAAAACAAAAATAATACAAAACCTTTGAATATTATTAATTTTTAACTTATTTCTTTCCTTTTATTTTTGTTCTTTTTTAATGACAATAATTCATCTAATAAATTCCAAACTCTGTTAATATCCAGCACATTCTACATTCACATTAGCCATATACAGACATATATGCATGCACGCATACACCTATGTAAATGTGTGCGCACACATACACACACACGCGCACTTGTATGGCTAGTCACTCATATCCGAATATGCCTGTTTGCTATGGTGCTTAGCCAATCCCTGTTGCAGACACCTGCTTAGGCCTAATTGAGTTTGTCCTGCACCCACAGAGCCTAGCTGTAGTTTATACTGCAACTATACTGGGCAAACTTTAGGTACAGTTTCTGAGAGAGAATGCATCATCTGGTGTGGTGAACAGTTTGAATAAGGCCAGAATTTAAACCAAATCTAACAAAAGTATATGTAAATTGTTTTCTATAGCCTTTCAAAAAAAAAAAAAAAAAAAAAATTAAATCAATTTTTTAATTGTAAAAGATTTAATTTGATTTAAAAAAATCAAAGTAATTAACAAAAAAAAAACGTGGTTGTGTTGTGACTAACCATATTTTTAAAAAAATCCTCTTTTAAATGTTTATGAGATTAATAAATTAAATTATAGTCTCTTTCTAAAAATTAAACTATTGTCTGAGAGGACATGGAAAGAAGAAATAAAATAAAAATATGCAAAAGTTTTTAATCTCCAGAAATTTTCAGAATATAGAACAATTTATCATTTATACAAAGACCATTTATTTTGAAATTTCCATTTATTTTGTTATAATTAATTAAAATCATAAAACTAATCAATTTCCATCTTAAATCCCTCATCTTTCCGAAATGGTTAGTTTCGTATTTCTTAAAGCTAGAATATTTGGTACAAATTGCTTCGAGAATTTAAACAAGTTGAATTGTTTTGATGCCCTTTTATTCCAGTTACACTTAAGAAGATTCATATCGTTATTTTAGTTTCAAGCTGCTCATATATACAACTTTTATTTTTATGCAATGGTTACTGATGTTTTATTTAGACATGTCAGTTTGGCGTGTGAATAGAAGTGCACCATTTCTCTCATCAGCTGTACGTTTGTAGTTAAACTCTTCTTTCTGAACTAATTGTGTCAAGCCAGTACCATTCAACATTTAAGAAAATGTTTACTAATAATCATGTTTAAATTTGACAATAGATGCAAAAAAACTAAAATCACAAGATAATGCTTGTTCACCGTTTTTAACTTTTTATTGTAAATAAAAAAAGAAAGTGTACATTTGCTGAATTAAGCATTTGTTGTTTTTTTACTAGTCTACTACAAAGTAACAAAAATGTGTAATTATTAGAGTACTACTAATTAACACACCTTTTGTTACTTTTTATGATTTTTATCCATCATATTGTTACAGACACCTACCTAGGCACCCGTAAATTACATTACATCACTTGAGGATCGGTGAACTCGCCGGGTCTGGGTCTCATCAAGACCTGTGTCGGATATTACATCACTACTTGTGTTTTTTTGTTTTTGTTTTAAATGAGTTGAGGGAATAAATAAAATTATGACGGAAGCCGGGAAGAACTTAGCTGACTTGACCGCTAGGTTCACTTTTTTCTGTTTATTTTGTAACTTACACACAATCATAACTAACCCTTAAAAACACAAAAGTGTCCTTTTTCCAGTAAAACTGTAAAAACAACAAAGAAGACCACGGAGCGGAGATACAGCTCGAACTTAAAAAAAAAAATAACTTTTTCTTTTAGTGGGTAACTTTTAGTCTTACGAATATTTTTACACCTACAAACATGTTTTTGCTGAGGTAATATTATACTTGTTAACATTGTAATAAAGAATAAATTAAATCTTTGGAAGTCTTTTCGTTTTTTACCGAAATGAAATTATGAAGAACAAAACAGCTGGACTTGTTGGGCGTTGACCTTTAACTGTTGGGCGTCAGAGTACATTTGCTGTGATGGCACCGATCTCGATTTCGAAAATGAAATTGTCTAAAGTGTTGACAAAACAAAGCTTAAATTGCAGATTTTAAACTATGTGCAAAGAGAAATTATTGAAAAGTTTAACTTTTGATTGTTAAAGAATTTTTTGCAAAGTGTCAGTGGTAACATAAATGTTTGTTTATGGAACTATTTGTGTGCGCGGAATAATCAAACGACGTTGTCATTAAACGAGGTGTAAACACGGCGATCGTTGTCGACAAATCGAGTAGAACACAAAAATGATGGCGAGGTCACCATGAAGCAGAAGCTCAGCTCGATGGAACAAGATTTGATTCTCCTGTGGGAAGGATAAGAATAGTTATATAACTCTAAAAGAAAAGACGGAAAAAGTATAACTGAAAGGAGGAAGAAATTAAGATCGCCACTGCAGGAAACCATCAAGGGGAGGAGAAATATAGCATAAAAAGATTTATAATATAGCCTCCCCTCTCTTTAAGGCTTGGTGAGAAAGATAAGTAGCTAAGGAAAATAACCTCCTTTAAAATATTTCCTACTTCAAATTATTAAATTAATTTTCTTTTTCAGGTTATTTACAGGAATATATAAAGTAAAAAAAAAAAAATGTCAAGATAAAATTGCAATCCCCCACACACATACTTTATAATTGAAAATCTCTGATCTTCCCTTGTTTTATTTGTAAAAGTATACTCAAACATAGTAAAAAACAAAACAACAAAACAATCGTTATCGATTGAACAACACCAAATATGACACCATATTTCTCTTATCTATAAATATACATAATAAAATAGTCTGTCCAAATTGATAGATATCAAGACTTGTCTCTCCTCTTTATTATTGAGATCTTTTTATTTGCTTTTTGCATACATTGTACATTTCTGTAGTAATGTACATTTAGAATAAGTACGACACGATTTTTTCCCCCTTTAATACTTTTGTCCGAGGTCTACATCTCACGCATATATACAATAATTTTATATATATATATATATATATATATATATAATTTCAAATTATATATATATATATATAGTTACCTAAATATACTTATAAAATACTTAATATTTTTTGGCTGGTGACAACCTTTTGGAGAGAATTTTCAGGATGAGTGGCGGCTTGCGAACACAGAAGAGAGACACGAAAATGCGCATTAGGGCCTTCCCTGTGAGTATATATGTCTTCCAAACCATCTCCTTTACATGTCTTTAAAATGAAAGTTTATACGCATTTAAGGGTTCATATTTAATAAAGATTTATAAAAGAATAATTGGTTGATACATTCCAGTATTTGCTGGCTATATTTAAACTGTCAATTATGTGAAATTCTAAGGTGAAAGTGCGAGAGAAATGCAAGGGAAAAATTGACGGTTGTGAACAGAATAGTGTAAAACCATTCAACATGGCGGGCGGAAGCGAAGATGTTTTAGGATTAGTTACAACATTTTGATTTAAGGTTTTTGTTCAATATCTTTCACTGGATTCTAAAATATCTTGCTTAGAATTTCAATTATTACAAATTTGGGATGTCATATTTATCTTTATTTTTCAATTTGTCTTAATAAAAAGTAGCCGTTTTACCTCTGTTTTTGTTACATACCAAACAATAAATGCTTGCTACTGCCACCGTCACTGTTGCTTTATTACCAGAACTTCGGCAATAACCGAAATATTCAATAAAATATTTTAAAAAATCTTTATTTTAAAAGTGGTTCGTTATGTATTCAGAAAATATGTAATTAAGTATATACTTTAACGTATTATTTAGGCTCAAGGACTATGCCAATTAAAAAACAACAAAAAACAATGACCACTTACTTTTAATCGTCTTTTTAGGCTGAATTGATACAGGTTCAAGATTTTAAAAACTGCCTTTTATGTCAATTATTTCATCTATTCTGTTAAACAATCATTTTCAGACGGCTAACATCGATATTTTAATTTTATAAGGATTGAGTTTTCCTGAAAAGGTGTGAATAAAACAAAAAATGACTTAATACTTTTGAAATTTTTCATTCAATTTTTTTTTTTTTTTTTAATTGAAACCCAATTTTAAATGTAAAATAACATCCAAGTCGATTATTGTCTCTGTTTTCCATTTAAAAAATTTGCCAATGTACAAAGGCTCTTCTTGTCAGAAGAGTAGTAAATTAATTCCATCATAAATGTCAAGAAATTAAAATTGAAACAATGTGAAAGAGAAAACATGAAAAAAAATAAGTTTGGATAAAAAAGGTAATTTTTTTTTTTTTTTTAAAGCAATGTCCGCATCTTTAAATTATTCACCCCTATATCGATAGAAGTTCATATTTTTTGTCTTAATTTCTTTTTAACAATTAAATCCTGCGTTCGCATCCCTTTTTCTTTACTTTAATTGTCAAAAAAGTTTTAACAAAAGATAAACAAGTGCAATGACCATAAATTCTTTAGTTGAGGTTTCTAGTGTTTACAAACTCTAGCTTTTTAACAAGTAATTTTTCTTTTTTTCATTAACTTTGTCATTTTCGTTTTGCTTTTAGTTCTTTGACATTTTATATTTCTTTCTTCTGTTTTTTTTTTTTTTGTTTTGTTTTGTTATTGAAATATGGCAAAATTATATTTTGAAGATTGATTTTTTAGTTAGATTGATATTTTAGAACCAATCTGTGAAATCTCTGTAGTCAAAAAAAAAAAAAAAAATTATTTCATTTCCTTACCAGTACTAAGTTTCTCCACTGTCATATTCACTTATTTATTACTAGAAATTCGTTTTTAAAGAAAATTTTGATAAAAGCAATTCTGGCTGAAAACCACCATTATTTCCTTCTGTCCGCTTGTGACATTTTTTTGCTTATCTTTATATTCTGAAACAAAACTTTGTAGACAAACTGAAAATAAATATGAAACCTAAAATTTCCTTTTGTCTTGATTTTTGCATATGGACTTTTATTTCTAGTAAACTTCGATAATTATATAGCTTATTTTACTTTTGTATTTAGAGTTCTCTTTGCAGAACGACGCCAGTTGGATTTTTTTCAAGTAACTCAAACTGCAACGAACCTAATATGTTTAAAAATAATTATCCCCTAAAATATTTTCAATTTTGTTATTTTTACCAGTATAGTATGTACATACTATGTACAGTAAAAAAAACAAAAACAAAATGTACTCCTTGTGATATAGCAAATATATACCTGAAGAAAGCACCTGGTTAGATTTATTGGAATATTTACTTACAAAATATTTTGTTTATCTTAAACTTTAAGAGCAAATATTGGTGATTTTAAGTTAAAACACAAGTTAGTGTATCTCTCGTTACTTTTGAAATGTGTTTATCATGCTAAAACTAAAAAACCAATTGACACCTTCAGTAGTTAATTTTTGATCTTTCGCAAAAAATAAATAAATAAAAAAGCCAAGCTAATGTTATAAATTCCAGGTTTAATTATATAGTGAGAAATGGTTCTTTGAGTATTAATTTTTTTTTTTTTTATATTCAAATAATGCATACTATATTTTTATGTTGATATGCAAAACTGAACACTCTTACGAATAATGCAACAACAATGACATCTTTTATAATTGAAAAATTCGAGTGTATCAATATTCTTATTCAAGTATAAACAGTATTACTATTACATAGTAATTTTTTAAATTACTAATTAAAGTATTAAACAACATATATTTTTAGGAAAATATTTAGAATACTTCGTTTAAGCAACACTTTGTTTGCATTTTTAAATTGCTGATATTGATTAAAATTTGAAAAAATATTTGCCTTTGATATTCCCAGATGAATCTTTCACAGTATTCCTTTGAGACCAAATTGATTTCCTCAGTATGATCCATTGTAATAAATCGAATTTCTTTTTAATTTAAAAAAATAAAATTCTCTTAGTCGTGTGGATTACTGAGAAATAATTTAAATGTCTTGAAGTTAAATTTTGTTTTTTTTTTACTTGATGAATCTCTGAAAAAGAAAAATATTTTGTTTTTAGATAAAGATTTTATTAAAACAAAAAAAATAATAAAGGAACTCCTGCTTACTTTGATTAGTTAATTTGAAGGAATTAAAACATTTTTTAAAAACCTAGTCTTAAAAATACCATATTTCTCGTGTTTCTAAGAAAAGATAGTAAATTTATGGAATGATTAACTAGACTTTGTAAAAGTATACTTTGTGCTTAAAAATACATTATTACTCTTTGTGCTAAAACATTTTCAACTAATAATGCTATTTTGGTTTGGACAGTGTTATTGTTTCATTAATGAATAACTGTGCGCATCTCAGATGCTTTTATGTGCTTGGTTAATGCATAGCCAAGCAAAAAGCTTTGACAAGATTTGAATCCTAAAGCATATTCACT
This sequence comes from Acanthosepion lycidas, assembly GCA_963932145.1. Taxonomy (NCBI): domain Eukaryota; kingdom Metazoa; phylum Mollusca; class Cephalopoda; order Sepiida; family Sepiidae; genus Acanthosepion; species Acanthosepion lycidas. The sequence continues at coordinate 135,104,976 of OZ010579.1, read as the reverse complement.
TGTAATAATAGATTTCTTTTGTTTGTTTGTTTTACTATAATATGCTGAGAAAAGTAAATATAAAAATATGAAATGTTTTGTCACTGAAGTTTTTGGTGATTGGAAAATACTTCCATTAGTTTTTTACTGGCTACTTGCTAAAATAAAATTAAAAGCTTTTAAAAAGAATCTTCCATCATTATTTATGAATGTTGTAGTTGTAGCTTATTTTATAAAGGATTTCTTTAAAATATTGAACAGGTATAAGGATGTAATGATAAAAATATTTTGTTGCAAATTTTCTTTGGTATACCTATGTTTAAAATATTCAGGGAAATGGAAACATTGGGTTCTTTCTCTCTGAAAACTTGGCCAATTTGTAACCCTCAAATTTCTCTTGAGTTATTGTTTCATGCAGTTTAATCCCATATTAAATAAGATGAAAATGCACTTGAAAAAAAAAAAAAACTTGTCTAGTTGTCAGCATGAAAGTGTGGTTAAGTTTTAACAGATCATACTTAGCAAGTGCTTCAAGAACACAATTCAGCTATTTTTGAAGTTGAATGAAATATATGCTCTAAACTTTTGTATTTGGATCCATCCTAGATACATCATTGTAGTCATATCAAAACAAATTACTGCCATGCCTTTCTTTTTGACAATTTCTTTTTAATTAGATTGTAAATTCCTTTATAAAATAGCAAAATATAAAATATCATCTAAATAGTGTTGATACAGAAGTTTTTTTCTTTTTTTTTTTTTTCTTTGTGCATGTTTTCATCTCTACTTAATTAAATTGTCCTTTTCCATTGAGGATTATTTTTCTGCAAAATTTAAACTAGTTTAACACCACTTAATGGTTGATATTGTTCTGATTGCAAATTCTGTGTCTGATCTTTTTAAAGGGTATAAATTGCTCTTAGTGAAATTATAACGTAGTGAAATATTATCATTTTCTGTGAGTTATATATGATATAATAGATAGTTTTAAGGTCAGTGCAGGTGTTAATAAAAAAGTTCTTGATGTAAAATAACAGCTAAAATTTATACTAAGAATATACATCTGTTCCACACCATTTCGTCCAACACCTGAGTTTCAGTAACACGGCAATCATCAGGTCCAAATAGAAAACTGACAGTTGTAATATGCTAATGTTTATAACTTACTGTTAAGATAGTGGAACAATCCATTTACTTATGAGAAAATAAATTAGTAAAAAATGAATTTTATTACAGAAAGTAAATAGATAATAATGAATTTATTAAAAAAAAAAAAAACAGATATATAAAGATAAATAATTCAGCTTTAAATAGATTGAGGCACTATAGCTGAAGTGAAACAATTTTCTTGCATTTTGTTCACATGTTATTAAAATAAATAATGTATCTTTAAAGGTTGCTCTAAAGACTTAATTACAATCTAAATGAAAAACTGCCAATTTTCCATATTTACTAACTTGTAATTAAAAAAAAAAAAACTGAGGCAAAATCCAGATAGTAATCTTATGACCATTTATTAATGAAATCTGTTTTGTGGTCTTTTGTTGATAGCTGTTATGATTACTGATATATATTGAATATTCAACTTTTAACACCTTATTTACTTTTATACTCAATTTCTTAATTAAATTTCTACAAATTTATTTTATAAATTTAAAAAAAATCTGTTTTCTTTTCATTAAAAACAATGCTTTAAAATAGTTTGTAACTTTACATAGGGTATGAAGAAATATGTAATTATTTTTCATGTGCACTTGGCCAATTTGATAATCTTTACAAGATTCCTACTGTTAGAACTATTTTTTAAAATTCTTGTATTCTTCATCTAGGCTATATTTATGCATATCTCCTTTTCTGTATCCTTAGTGGATATTCTAGAAAAAAATAGTTATTCAAATGTTTTAATATCTTGCAAAGCTCTTTTTTTTTTTCTCTTAAGTTGAGGGACACTTTTAGTGGGTCATTCCAGTCAAATTCAACAGGGATTTGAAAACAATGTCTTCAAATATTTTTAAAATTTTCACCATTTGTTTTCTTCTATGGCAAATATATTTCCTGAAAATCCCAACTTCATTTGTTCCCATTTTGTGGCTTCTCAGTTTTATGGCTTGTCCACAAATTTCCAGTTTTTGACGTTGTTCCATTTTAAGAGGCTCACCATTTCTGATAAACTTTATTAGTAGTCTTTGTAAAATTATTTCTAAATAGTTGACAAAGAGTAGTTTAAAAAAAAAAAAACAATGGGTGCCAGTGGTTTATTACATTATGCTAAAAATTAATACAAGCTGAAAATCTTAAAAAGAAAATTGCAAAGATTGGCCCCGTAGAGGGATTTTGAGTTTTATCCAATGTTTATGCTCCTCAACAAGTAGTAAAGCAAGTTAGGTGATTCACCTTTTCTAAAGTCAAAGTAAGTTATGAATTGTTATCAAAGCATTGCAATTCAGCTGTTGCAAGGGTTTTCCTAGTTTTCAGGGACTTTAAAAATGGAAGAAACTGAGAAACGCAAAAATTGTGTTCTTTCTGAATTTTAAACTTAAATAACTTACAACTAGTTTGAAACCATTAAAATATATATATATATATATATATATATATATATATATATATATATATATATATATATATATTCTGAAAGTATACCAAAAGATGTACCAAAAAATTCAAATATTGAAATGAACTTTGGAAAAGGTTCAGTCCTCCTGAAAATCAAACACATTCAATCATTTCTAAATTTTTGTTAATTTATGGTCCCAAAAATACATGTGCAACCTGATTACCCTTTAAGATTGATACCTTGACTTCCCCCAAAAAGGTTGAGTGATTCGCAAATGGACCTCTCCTTGATTATGATGGGGTTACCAATTCATTGGGTAAAAATACATGAAAATTCCTCAGGGTAAAACTTGTGATGCTGATACATTATTAACCAATTTTAATTTATTTTTCTTGGTGTTGAAATATTGCATTTGACTGGAATTGACCCACTGTGCAAGTGTCACTTGTTCGTCATATTTGTGCTATTTGACTTAGCTTTTATTATTGAAAGCAGTAATGGCAAATTATCATTGTCTATAAAATTTTATTTCTTTATAAAATTTGATTCCTTTGCTTAAGTCTGTACTATTTTCCTTAGACTTGATTTCTTATGAATCTTAATCTGAACTGGATTTTAACTACCATTTTATACATGTAATAGTTTGAATGTTAATTTATTTATTGATTGATTATTTTCACAATTTTGATTACTAAACATAAAGGAAAGATCTTTCATCTCATTAATGCTGTTGTAAATAATTTATGCTATTGAATTTTTTTTTAAAGAGAAATATGGGCTTTGTATTTTGAATATGATTGTGTTTACTTTTTTTCCTTTGATATATCATGCATAAAGTTTATTTTTTGCTTTCTATATAGATGAAATTATTCTTAGTAACTTGTACAGGAATTTTCTTCTAAACTTTGTTTCTAATTTTCTCGTATATATCATTAGACTACATGTTCATTCTGGAACTTGAAATTTCAAAATTGAAAGTTTTTTTTAATGACAAATGCTCACATAAATTACATTAGTCACTATCTTTCAAAACTACATCAGATTTAAAATGTATTACATGACTTATAGCTTTCTTTATTTTTATTTTATGAGAGGGGTGAAAAGTTCTCCAGGTCAATTTTAATATCTACCAATGACATTGTGTCTAAAATTATTTGGCTTTTGGCTGTCATAATGGAGATAGTTTTCCCATTTTAATTTTATGAAAAAGCTCATTTTGCTCATAGAATCTCCCATCCATTCACTTTTTTTCCCCCTTTCAGATCTAGTATAAACATACATGCAAATTGATGTATGTTGTTACTGTGCAAATCTTCCTTTACTCAATAAATATAAACAATATATTGCTAACTTTTTATCGAAAGAATTTTTTTTCATTTAAGTGCTTTCTGTAATTCTTAGCATTGAAAATGAATTCTTCACCATTGATCTAACCTTTAATTATAAACCCCTCATCTCCTTTTCTTATTACTGGTCAGAAACAAGAAATATTTCCTATCGGTGTCAAGGCTAATAGATTTTAGTGAGTGTATATTTCAAATTTAGATATTAAAAATTTTCTCCAGGGGCTCTTTTTATACAAAAGCATTATTAAAACAATTGTCAGTTGCTTACTGTTAAATAATTAAACTTGGTTAATAGTTAGTTGTATTTAACACCACTAAAGTACTGTTACTTCCCATTATCTATTAATACAATGTAGTATTGTTAATACTGATACAGATTTTATGATTAACATTTTTTTTTCCAATGTTTATAGTGATTTGTACATTTTAATTTTCAGTTTTATATGTAGGAAGCTTAATTTAGGAAAATGTCTTGAATAATAAAAAAAACAAAAAAAAAAAACAAAAAAAAACAAAAAAAAACTTATCAACTCTTATGAATACTATACCAAATATTCCTTTTTTAATTTTAAAAACACTTAATAGAATTTTATGTTTATAATGGTTTTAACAATTTTCTTCCATTGCTATCTAAGTGTCTTAATATGGGTAATGTTACTTTTTTTTTTCTTTGATACAGTATTTACATATATAAATTCATACAAATCATATTTAGTAACATTTAAAGTTGTGGCAACATATGATATATTGGTTTTGTGTCAGTTAAATATTGGAAGTTTGGTAATTTAAAAAGATGTTAACAGAGCTTTTCACTTGATAGGTTTGAATAGAAGATTTAAGTTTCATGAGACAGCAATTGAATGTATTTCTTTCTCAATAGGTACGTGTTACTAAATAATACTTGGTGAGTTTGAAGAATTTTTTTTCAGACAATGGTGACAGTAGTATTAGTGGCAGTGAAAAGCTAGTATGATTAAACTGTTGGCAGTTTTCCAGTTTTAAATATCCATTTCTGGTAGCAATCTGTGAATTGTTTGTGGTGAGCAGTAACTTGCTGGTTGGTTCATTGGCTAAGTGACTGGTGCTATTAGTGCCTTAGCCAACTTTACTGCACTTATACAAGTAGTTATGGTATTAGTTGTAATAAAGGTTGTAGAGATCACCTAACCAGGGTGAAGGGAATTTAAAATTTCAACTGGTCCATTCATGTTTTCTCACAGAACATTTAATTTGATTAATCGAGTTAGGTGCTTCAAATTTTTGCTTTTTAGGCAGAGCCTTTAGAAAGCAAAAATATTATAGTCATTTGACATTAATTGCAAATTAACCTGGAAAATTTGGTCATTTCACTTAAAAATGACCAATATAGTTTCACTTGGCCTTCATTTGACAATTATTTGTCTGAAAAGCTATTTTGTGTTTTAATCTAAATTCTTTGGATTCTCTTTTTACTGAATTCAGTATTTCCGGTGATCTAAATCATTTTTATTTTATTTGAAAAGCATATATTAAGATGAAACCTTCAAGTTTTGAAATTGAGAGATTCAATATCAGTAAAATTAAGACAAATAGTATGAAAGCTGTTAACTATTTTTGCTTTATTTCATAATTGTTTTGGGATATACTTGATTTTATATTTGATATTTAAGTGGAATACCAATCGATAGATAGTTTTTCAAATAAATAATCAAAATTGATTTTTTTTTTTTTTTTATATAACAAGACTTGAGATAAATTGAACTTTTAAAAAATGCAAGCATCAAGCATTAACCATTTCTAATCAAGAATTTCCTGTTTAACTTTGTATTTTTGAACTTCTAACATTCCTTCTTTACCCTGTTGAGATAATAGTGATGAATCAGTGCTGTCCTTATCAACTGTCTGATTGGACAGTGCTATTTCTTTCAGGATTAGCCTTCATTTTTCTTTTTGTTTTCATTGTTCTTTGTGGGGGAAAAAACTTGAAATGTAACAAAAAAAAATAAATAAATAAACCCCGACTGGTAATTTTTTAATCATTTTTAGTTTATGCCATATATTTATCTCTAAGTTATATAAGTGGACTAAATTATTGAAAATACCAAAATGGCCTCATACACTAAAATGACATATTTGAATAGAATTTACTAAAAATGTACTTTCTCTGTTAATTTTTACAGGTTGCTTTTGAAGTTTTTATTCTAAATCTGGTGAAATATTTCATTACTCTGTAATTTTAGAATTTTCTTAAATGATTGTACTAACTCCTGCTCAAACTGACATGTTTTATGTCTTGTAAACATTTCTACTTGTTTTGTTAAACATTACCAAATTTATTGTTTAGATCAATGGTGTTTATCACTTATTATTGATCTGTATATTCTGATTTTTGCCTCTGTGTAATTTTTTATTTACATTTTTATGTACAATTTAATTTTATATCTAAACTGTGCAGAGTAAAATTTTGAGGTCAGTTTTATCTGCCTCCTCCAACACTTATTAACATTTATATATGTGCAGAAAAACTTGTATGTATGTATGTATATACACACACACAGTGATGCTGATAGTTTGTTTTTTGTTTTTTTTATAATGTAGTCAGTCCTCATGGCCACTAGGTGGTAATTTGGTGGTGCCATTAGGAAATCTAATGGGTACTAATTAAACTTTCTTAATAAATTTCTGTGTTAAACTGCAGAGCTAGAGGTTTCTTTTCTTTCTTTTTTATTTTATTTAGTTATTCATTTTTTCAATTGAATCAATAAATTTAAAACACTTGTCGGCAAGCTTCAATGAATTCAGGTGTCAAATAAATTAAAAAAAGAACTAACCGAGAAATTTTCTCGTAAGGTGACATTGATGTCTTTCATGTCAGCCACACATCCCACTGTTCAATGAAAGAAGAAAAAATTAAGGGAAGAACTAGTAAAATGTGTTTGGAAGAATGTGCAATGTGTTACTTTTCATGGGAAATTTTAGTTACATCCATGGGATGCACAGATGGGAAGCTACTCAATCCTTTAAGAATTTTATTCATCAGGGATGCAGGACACGTGTGTGTGTGCGCACACATGTATGCCTCCTATCCTGATGAAATACAACTAATAAAATAAACTCCTGATTTGGTCTAATCATCTTGGTATAACAGTAACACATACATACTGTATTAGTTTTAATGGATTGAAATAGTGTTTAAACATTTAAATCCTCGTTTTATTTTTAAATGTATCCCTAATTTTTGAAGATTCACTGACCCCCCCCCCTTTTTTTTTTTTTTTTTTTTTTTTTAACCCTCTTTTTATTTGAATTTAATTTGACATGTCTATTTCATATGCACTCGCATTAAAAATTTTGTTTATTACATTTTAAACTATAAATATATTTAAGACAGGAATTAGTTAAGTTCATGCTTGTAAAATCTTTTGATTTTTTTTGATTTTTTTATTATATATATATATATATATATATATATATATATATATATATATATATATATATATATATATAGATATATATAATATACAAACACTCAAGATAACCAGCTATGTCTTAAGAGGTTTATAGTAATTCTATATTCAGTTACAAAAATAATGCTGGCATTGCTTCAGTTTGTTAGAATATTTTTCTTCTAAGTTCTAAGGATTGTAATTGCTTATGAAATTTATTTGTGTATGCATACACTATTTTGGTATACTTTGTAATTTTTAGACAATGAAATTTTATTCTTGAATCATAAAAAATTTTAAAATTAGCAAAACTTATTGACTTAAGTTAAAATATAAATTTAAAGTTTTGTGTTTGCTTTTATTGTAAATCTTTTCTGGCTTGCATGAGAAATCACATTTTAATAAAATTCAGTGGTTACTGTAATCTACTTTTGAATAGTAATCCATATAATGTAACCATCCAATTTAATCCAATTCCTGAAAGCAAAATGCAACCTTATATTTTTGAGTACTGTTGGAATAGATGCTGTATTAAAGTGTATATCTTAGTCAATAAGGACCTTTTGATCTCTACAAAATTGCTTAAGTTTTGCTAAATTATTTTAAAAATTTTCTTGATTCAAAATTTCTTGAAAAAGTAAAAATTAACTACTTTTATTCACTGATGCTATCATTACAAAAATTTGGTATTGAACATTTTGATACTATTGACTTGAATATCAAATTTTGAAATGCTTAATTCTAATGTTTAGGTCTTTAAAAAGTACTTTAATGAGATTTTAAGTATTATGAATGAAATTAAATAACTGAAAAAATATTTTTCTTACAGATGACCATGGATGAGAAGTATGTCAACAGTATCTGGACATTACTACGTAATGCAATCCAAGAAATACAAAAAAAGAACAACAGTGGCTTGAGTTTTGAAGAACTCTACCGAAATGCATATACCATGGTCCTACATAAACATGGGGAAAAGCTTTACACTGGTCTGCGTGAAGTAGTCACTGAACACCTTATCAATAAGGTAAGGTCCTTCTCTGAAGCAATTATAAAAGCTAACAATTTCTACTATCAAATGATTGAAGACACTTTGAGGAGCATGTAATTTAGCTGCAGCATATTTTTGATCTTGTCTAATTCAATAACAGAGTTGGTCTTTTGGCTTTTACCAATGAAGATCTCCTCTAAAATAGGATCATATATATATAGTTTGCTTTTTGGTGAATACTCGTATTTGAGTAGATGGTTTGTTTATTTATTAAACAGTATTTATTTTCATCTACTGGCCTGAATATTGGAAAAATCTTATTAGAAAAATATGCACTCTCTGGCAAGATTTAAACCTGTATTCCCCTAGGGGAAGCTGTCATAAGATCTAATATGCTTTGACCTCTTGGCTACGGAGCATGTTGATGGCCAGACAAAATCTGAATTCAGATTTTTCTCCAATTTACAAAATGAATTATAAAATATCTGCTCAAAATAAACATATGTTTAAAAAAAAAAAAAAAAATGGGTTTTTTTATTTATTAAACTGACAGATTTTCATTACTCAATGTTATTTTTTTAGTGGATACTCATATTAGAGTAGACCCTCCATTTATTTATTAAACCGTATTTAAAAATAATGTTAAAGTATGTCCTATTCCGTGCTAATGGGAATATATACTTGAAAAACAAAGTGGATAAAATAAGTAAAGGTTTATTGTAAAAACCAGTACAATAAAAATAAAGGTAACAGTTATGCACAAGGCCGAATTTAATGTGGGGCAATCCAAGCCCATAGGCTCGAGCCAAAATTCCCTGTAAACCATGTATAAATGGGTTTGGGTCTGTCTACCTCCCTGGATGAGACTCTGCCCTTTGGCATAGCTTCATGTGGCACAAGGCCAGTTTAATGTGGGCTCTCTGAGCCCATAGGCTCTGCCAAAAATATTCCCTTTTTAATCTGTATAAACAGGTTCAGGGGCAGTCTACCTCCCCAAATGAGACTGCCTTTTGGCGGAGCCTCATCCAGGTTCCTCTCTGCTCAGAGGCAGAGAGTTCGACTATTTAGCTGGAACAGGTCGCAGCTAGGCTCTGTAGTCTGTTGACTTACAGATATTTATAGCTAGTTACTGCCTATAGTGTAGTCACTGATGGGGGTGACAGGTTATTCCATTACATCAAAGTAATAAAACTCTGTTGCATTAATAAATAACAAACATTCCTTTCTTTTAGTAATTTTTTTATATATATAATCACCCAAATAGACAATTTTTGCAGCAGATTTACAACAAACAAACATTTATGCACACATTTAAAGTGGTTAAACATGGAAATTATAACTTGTAGAAGTCAGCTATGGCAGTGGTGCAATTGTTTGATCAACCTGACAAGATTTTCACTTATCTCAATACTTAGAGCTTAATCTAATGCCTTAATTTCCTTATGATTACTGTAAAATAGTTTCTAAAGAAGATTTAGATACTCGGTAAGTATTTAGATGGGGGGAATACTGGGTACTTTTAACAACTCCCTACACTCTGAAATATATTTTGGCAGGTTAGTAAACTGTTAAAAAAAAAAAAAAAAAAAAATCAATTACATTTTGAAGTAATTTTAGTGTGGTTATAGTGTTTGTAAGTAGCTTGGATTATAAGTAAAAATCTGGTATTTGTAATTTACTTGTAAAAAAAAAAAAAAAAAAAAAAAAAATGGCTTTAAATCATCAAGTTTTTTTTTGTTTTTTTTTTAATACTGGCGACTAGTTGATGTATTTTAAATAATACATTCAGTAAAAGGTGACTTTAATTTCATTAACTATATTTTGGGTAAATATACAAACCTTTTGATTTATTTATTTTGTCAGTCCAAGCTTTATATAATTCTTTTAATGAAAAAAAAAATTTTAATGTGCAAGTATAGATTTTAGTTTAGAGATAGGTCTGCCAAAACCATTAATTAAATTTAAAAAAGATTTTCTTTAAGTTATGGTAGAAAATTATGCAAAATTTTGGTACTTCAAAGTATAGTTAGTTGGAACCATTTAAAATCACTTAAGTATGATTGGTAAAAATAAAAATGCTTTATAAGTGAGTCCCATTTGAAATGAATGGAAAACTAAATGTACAGAGGTATACAATGATCTATGTTCAACAGTATGAAATTGATCCATTGTTTTTATCTTTCTTGATAATAGATTGTGTAAAAGATTATGGAAAAAATTCTTGGCTTGACCACTGCCTAAAATCTGATCAAGTAACTGGAATTATTTTTTTTAACTTTTTTTTGGTAACCAAGAACTTTTTAGTAGCTAGTAGCTCTTTGTTACAATCAGAGAAAATTTGAATAACACTAGATACATATAAGGAACAGAAACCTTAACTGATACTGAAGCTTATGTTGAGTGCTTTTAAATGAAAGGGTGTAATTTGATAGTGAAATAATTTATATAAGCGTGGAATCTGGTGTTCAAAGCTGAAAATGCTAATTTTGAATTATAATTGTCATTTTGCTGTATGAAAATGCCTATCTACATGTAAAAAGGCTGTGAATCACTTGAAGATAGACTTTATTGCATCCTGTCCCTTTAGAACTCTCCCTTGTGTATTTTTTGTTTTTTCTTAAGAACTGATCTATTCATTATAAGCAAGAACTTTTCCAATTGTTGAAAAAATTTTCAATATTTATATCAGTTCTTTGAATTCTTGAATACCTGCTAAGTGAATATATTGAGGCAGATAGGTAATGTTAGTGTTGCTAGGAGTGTTGGTATTGCTGTTTTTATATAAAACCTTTAGGCCTACTGTTTTGTTTTTTGTTTCTTTTGTTTTTTTCCTTTATTTAAATGTTATTTTCAAATTTTGGCACATTTTCTTACTCCTTCTCTTCTATTGAAGCTTTTTATTTATTTTATTTTTTTTTTTTTTTTTTTAGCTTTCTGAATTGATGCTTTTCTTTAAAGGTTTGAGCTCAAAATTTTGGGTTTTTCATTTTTTAAAACGGATAATAAAACAAAATTTTTAATTGTTAAATGTCATTAACAGTATTCTATAAACAAAAATTTTTTAGTCAAAATAATATTTGTATTAATTTAATGACAGCTTGCTTTGGTTCATTATATTGAAATTAATGTCCTAATCTTTGTTATCAATGTTTTGTCCATTGTGCCCTCCAACCTTATTTGGATGTCTATTGATGTGGGTAACCTCCAAAAAATTTTGAACTGAACCCTTTATTTAATCTAGAGGAGTAGATTGTTTTCCATGTCTAAGGTTATCTTGTCTTTGTCTTAGTACTGCTCGGTTTTTGCTTGCTTTGTTTTTACTGAGTTTATATTACTCTACCCAGAGTTTGAACTTGCAATTCTTGTATTAATGCTAAGTTTTCAAAGATATTAAGATATTTTTCTATTTTAGGTTCGAGAAGATGTTCTGCGTGCACTTAACAACCATTTTCTGCAGACATTGAATGTTGCATGGAATGATCATCAAACATCAATGGTAATGATAAGAGACATCCTAATGTACATGGTTAGTATCTATTTTTTTTTTTTTTTTTTTTTTTCAGGTAAGAATAAAATGTAAAGTGCTATGTAATTAGGGTGGAAAAAAAATTGTAGTTTTTCAAACTTTTTCTGACAATTAAGAAAATGTGTATGAATAATAGTTTATACAAGTTGCTTTTTGTTACCCAATGAAAATATTTAAAATTTGGCTTGATCCAAATAAATTCTATTATTGAAAAGTACATTTTTTAAAAAATGTTTTAATTTTTTTTTACTAAACAAAACTTGCTCATCTTATTTCATTGTAACTGGTGAAAACTAAAAACGAAGCAGATCTTTTAATTATTTTTGAATTTTCCTATCTTACTTTTTGGATAAAAACAAATTTCTCACAGGTCTGGTTTTTTACAATGAACTAAAGAGTTTTGTTCAAACTAATACTTTAAAAAGGCTTCTAGCCACTAGATGTGCATTATCTATTGGGTCCAATAAACTCAATATATGAATAATTTTATGACACTTGTATATATGTTACAAGAATGTCATAAATAAATTTAAACTTTAAGTTTCAAGCACTCTTCAAAGTTTATACTCAATATTGATAATTTTCATGACTAACAATGGATTTCACATTAATTACTTTTAATTTTTCCTAATTTGAAAGAGATTAATAGATGGATTCATGGAAATATTTAAATTATTAATGTGCACAATATTTTACTTGCTTAAAATATAAGTGATACCAAGAGTTTTTGGATTTTCCAAGCTCCACAATATTGGGCAGGTTATTGAAACTTCAAGTGACAGTGTTGTAATTTAAAATAAAACCAAAAAAAATAAAAACACCTGCAAAGTTCACAAATTTTTTGAGTAAAAAACCCCCCAAAAAGCTGAAAAACCTTATTTTAATGAATAGTTGTAAGGACAAGATTAATGTTCTGAAACTAGTTTTAGTTCATTCATTGTTTTTTGTCAGTTATATCTTCATATGAAATAGCATCCAGAATAGTATTTCAAAGTTCATCTTTGTTGATAAATCTCTATCGACTAATCTAAACCTTTCTCTTTAGAGTGTTCCACAGGTTTCTAATTAAGTTATGGTCAGGCAGACAAATTGGTTACTCCATCAAAGTTGTCTTTAAAACCCATTTTATTCAGGTACTTGTTTGCTGAATTTGACTGAGCATTGTTTTGCTCTTTATCTTGTCAACTTTTAAGATGGAATTTGTTAAACACGTTATCTTCTGTATAAAATTTATCAGGAAATTGTTCAACCCTTGCTCTACTCCAAAGTTTAGATTCTAATTTCATTTCTTACTTTTAGGGGAGCAGGTCTGGCATTTGATTCTGAAGTTGTAGCAATTCACTATATTCACCATCCTGGTAATGTGATGCTGATTCATAATAAACAAAAGTTGTTTAAATGTTGCAGGAAAGAAATAAAATCTTTACACAAGACATGCAAAGTATATTTGGGGAAATATTTAATGTGTTAAAGGATTTTATATTCGAATTTAAAGGCTTTTCCAGTCAAAAATGATGTGATTATAAATCTATTTGTGATAATATATAAAACATATGTTAGCTTTTTAGCCAAAAACTTAAGTTTACTGCTGAAGTGGGCACAGGAGGATAAAAAAAAGAATCAAGTAACAAGTTCATATAGAAATTGGTAGAGATGAAAACGATTCAATTTTAACATATAATAAATGTAACTAGATGTTTAGAAATTTGTAAAGTTTGAAAGTCAAATGTCTTGAGGAAACGAATGTAAATTACTACAGGTCTTTGTGACTAAGTTCTTTTGTAATGTTTTAATGAAAGAAAAGTTCTTCCAATTTGAACACCAACACCTGTTACCTGATTTGCCTACCCTCCAATGTCCACTTTAATAATAAACTGGTCATCAGCTTTGGCTTGTCTGTTAAAATCTACTCAGTGTCTTTGAAAATTTAAAAAAAAAAAAAAAAAAAAAAAAATTTTAAAATAGATCTGCATAAAGCTGGCCCAATTTTTTTGTTGGAAATCTGATCACCTTTATTTTAAAAATGTAATTAATATCAAAACTTTTGTTCTTAAAAATATAGCTTTTTTTTTTTTTTTTTTTTTTTTATTTTTTAAGGACATATTTAGACATATTTTAGTAAGTCACAATCCATTAACTTTTTTTGAAGAATAACTAAAGAGTTTGAAAGAATACCAAATTATTGAACTGTAATTTATTGTTGAAAAATACATGAAAAAAGACTTGATTCCATCTGTGATTTAGCAAACACAGAAATTGAGTTTCTTATCCAAACTGCATTGGTCATCCAGAACCAAAGAACTTATAGTTGGTGGTACCAGTCAATCGTTTTTACAATTTTCAGTATTGTTTTATTTTATGCAAACTCTGAAGCTCTTAAACCGTTCTCTTTATCAAATTGATCTTAAAACCCATTTTAAAACTTTACACTCACAGTATATTAATTTGAGATTCAAGTGGTTGCTGTTTGTTTACATCTCCAGAATGAATTAACTTTCATTCTAACTGTGCAAATATCAAGTAAACCTTTGAATTCAATAAGTATTTAGTTTCTATATCAATATGAAAGAATTAATTATGCAAGATGTTACAAAAAAACTGAAGAATATATAAACTAAAAAGATTGCTATAAAAATAACCAACAGACATAGAACTAGAACACTGATACCATATTTTCTTGTGCATAAAATATGGCCCCATGTTGAAGCTAAATATAGGGAATAAATTGCATTCTAAAATCTCACTGTTGTGCATATATTTCATGAGAATATTTAATTTTTCATGATATTAAAGAAAAGAAATAAACTGGATGTTTAGCCATTGTGTGTTTCTTCTAATTTCCATTTTAAAACATTTTCAAATCTTTGGGGAAAGGTGCTAACTAGACATATCTGGTAATACATTTTAAGGGATTAATGAATCTATCATACTTTTCTGCTTGATTACGATTTTATTATATTTCTATATATTAAACTATGAAGGTAAAGATATTGTCATTCATTAAGAATGAAAAAAAAGCTTTTATAAAAAAATAGAAATAAAAAGATGAATGGACTTGGGAGCCAAACTGAGTGCATTTGCAATCTGGCTGTTTCAAGTAAGTTTTTTAAACCGAGTAAAAAAATTTTTCTATAATATGATTTCCCTTTTTTTACCTTTACTTTCCATCAAAAATTTCTTGTGTTATGCACAAGAAAATTTTTTTTTCCAATGTAAATTATTGAAACAATAAATCTATACTTGAATTAGTAACCTTTTTATTAAAGTTTCCTTTTTGTTGAAAGTTTCAAGTGAAACCTTTTCCTTTCACTGTGAATGCCTGTTGCTTATGAAGTATCAGTAAAAATGCTGTTTGATTTTGAACAGATTTTGTTTCAAAAGATAGAATTGAATCAAATTATGGAGAGAAAAAAAAACAACTATATAACAGTTTCAACTGAATTTGTAAAAATTAGTCTCAAATTCACATTCTTTCCTTTCTTGGTGGTGTCTGAATTATTTAATAAGAATATTCATGATTGAGAAATAAAGGACTTTATCAATAATTACTGTAATTTAAATATTTATTTTTGTTAAAAAGACATGACCTTAGCATGTATGGTGTTTTCATTGTCCAGATCATTTCTCTTTGAATATTCACTGCTTGACTAGCTTTTTCGGCTACACAGTCGACCTCTCTGTCCGAAGGCAGGGAGGAACCTGGATGAGGCTCCACCGAAGGGCAGCTTTGTTCAGCGAGGTAGACTGGCCCTACACTCGTTTATACATGCAACCCTCGTGGGGAGGTGGCTAAATATACTTGGTGGTGACATATATGATTTTGTCCGGAATGAAGAAATGTTATCTTCAACAGTTACAATTAGTATTTGAATTGCATTTTCACCTCCTTTTTGTTACTGTACTGATTGGTTCAAGTAATTGAAAATATTTTTTGATGGTATGGATATTTATTTTCAGAATTGTTGAGTTTTTTGTTGTGATCTGTTTTCTACTTTACAGGACAGAGTGTATGTCCAACAAAATAATGTGGACAATGTCTACAATTTAGGATTGATGATATTCAGAGACCAAGTTGTCAGACATCCAATCATTAGAGAACATTTAAGAACCACATTATTAGAAATGGTATCCAAAGAACGAAAAGGAGAAATTGTTGATAGGTTAGTAAATTTTTTCCTATATTATATATATATATATATATATATATATAAAATTTTAATAATTATTGCTTTGAAAAATGATAAATGTTGCTTTGCTAATTATTTAACAAATGTGCAGTTGTATGATTGACTACATTGAAATTTGATTTGGGCCAACCTTGGGGAGAGAGGAGGATGCTTTACTTTCAGCTATGAACATTATGCTACTTTTATTTGATTCAATTATATTAAAGATTTTCTTTGTCTACTGGTACAATGGGTGAAACAAATGTTTATAAGTTTAAATGAAAAACTAAATTTCAGAAGGCACTTAAACTTGAAAAATCTTGCTATTTTTGCAATTAATAGAAATAATGAGTTGTCAGAAAAGTAACTAGACTTAGTGTGCTGTAGGAGTTATGAGTGCTGTAGGAATTAGCAGGTTGCATCATTGTGTAACATAATATTAGGAAGTATGTAACTGTGATTTCAGCTCTCTGCAGTTATTGTATGTTTTTTCATGTGCTTTTATTAATAACTCCTTGATTTTAGGCCATCAAGCAATGGGTAGAGAGCAATGAAACAATCTGAAGTTTCTGCTCCAGTGGGGAAAACTCCATCAGATGCACACTGACTGCTGCAGCAATTGTATGGAGATGAGATGATGTCACACTTGGGTGTGACTTCTGATGTTGTTTTCAAGAGGTTCAAAGAGGGATGCAAAAACATGAAAGATGACCTCAGGCGTGGAAGGCTTTCAACAATCAGAACTTAGGCCAGTGTTGAGCGTGTGAGGCAGGTGATTGATTGACTGATCGCAGTGAGCTCAGCATAAAATGCCACAGCATCTGGAAGATTGTTACCTAAGATTTGTGTATGTGGAAGATGGTGCTGAAGTTGTTGAGTGGTGACCAGGAGGAGCAGTACATGCAGGTGTGTCAGGACATCCTTGAACTTGAAATGTAACCAAACTTGCTAGGGGGAGTCATCACTGGTGATGAGTCATGGATCTTTGAGTACAACTTGGAGACCAAATGCCAGAACCTTCAGAGTTGCCAATGCTGAAGAAAGCAAGACAGCCAAAGTCCAAATTTGTGCTGATCATGTTCTTTGGTGTGAGGAACATCATCCACATAGTTCTTTCTATTGTGCTAGACAATAAACCAACATGTCTGCAAAATGATCCTGTGGCATTTGCTTTGTTCAGTGTGTGAGAAGAGGTGAAAGTTGTGGCAGGACAACTTGTGGCTGCTTCACCCGGACAATGTACCGACTTGCTGCCCTGAGCATCTGGCAGTTTCTTGATGAGAACATTGTCTTACTGGAGCAACCACCCTACTCATCTGAGTTAATTTGGCTCTCTTATTTTTTCCTTCCCCAAAGCTCAAGGGCATCATTAAGGGGACTCATTTTTCCTGATGTGGTAAACCATTAAGAGAGCTGTGACCATGGGGCTGCAGAGAATCCTGGGAGAATGCTTCCAGGAATGCGCATTTGTGTGTGTGGTGGTGAATGATGGGAAAGTGTGTTAGACTCTGGGGGTAATTTTGAAGGGGAAAACTTGTAGTTTGGATTTGACTTCAGTTCTGTTTCTTTTCTGACACAACTTGTACATATTGAGAAAGCACTGTCATGCATTTGCTTTTTATTTTTGCTTGTATAATGAAAACAGTTTCTGTTTAAAGTTGTTAAGAGTATTGTATGAATCCTGTAGGTTGAAAATTCATATGCATTAAAGTCAAATTCATTTTTTTTTTTTTTTTTTTTTTTTTAAGTGTGTAGTTACTAGCCTGTTGATAAAAATACTTGTAAAATGAGAAATATTACTGATTAAAGTAAGCAGTTTTATATGAAAAATATTTTTTATTGGAAGTGATATTTGGTTAATATCACATATTTTAAAATGCTGATAATTTACTGTAGTTAATTACAATGGCAAAATTATTTCTAAAGCTAAATGTAAAATTTCAATTTGACTTTTACATTCATTAAAAACTTGGAATAAAAGTCATAAATATATTTCAGAGGTGCTGTAAAAAATGCCTGTCAGATGTTAATGGTCTTAGGAATTGATGCTAGATCTGTCTATGAGGAGGATTTTGAAAGACCCTTCCTTGACCAGTCAGCAGAATTTTACAAAGTAAGTATTGATATTTTGAAAAATCCTGCTCATAATTTAAGTTAACAATTTATGTTAAATGAGTAATAAATGTTTGATCTATATAAATATAAGCTCAATTATAAATTTAGAACACTTTTCTTTCCTTTTTTTTTTTTTTTTTTTTTATGTGTATAAAGTACACGCATTATAAACATTGTCTTCATTGATTTTGGTCAACAGTCAATGCATGTGTACTTACCTCTCTGCTTTACTTGGACCTCGGCCAGACATTGTAGACACTTGACGTGGTTAGGTGATTTCCATCAAAAATGTTTGATATGGATTCTCAGCATCAAATGGTAGACACCAAGATTATAGAACTCTTTACCTGAAGAAGTATTAAACCCATGATTGTTTTGACTCCGATGAGATAGGCTGGGTATGTTTTTAGTATTCAGAATTCATGGATTCCTAAACATCTCTTTTCTTGTAAGCTCAAAGTTGGTAAGAACAACACAGATGCAAAAAGAGATTGAGTATTCCAAGGAAAACATAGCTTTTGATAGGGATCTGAGTGACAGATGAATGAAAAAAAATTTGTTAAAGATGGCAATATACTTCTTGAGTGAAGCTGCATTGGGAATGAAAAGTTGAAGCATGGTTTTAGAAAGGGGAGCCGTTTCTGACTTTTCATTTGTGGGGAGTAATGTTTGCCATTGTGTCCTGATATAGAAATCTGATTATGTCAACTGCTTTAAATCTTGTGACAATTCTCTTGCACATCATCTTGATAGCCTTCCTTCAACACTAGCTGAAAATTTGTGTGTGGCAGAAACTGTAAATCCAGTCTTGGGCTGAAAAGACACATGAAGGTCCATGAGGATGATGCTATTTAATTTGATTCAATAAATCCTGTCATGGTGACCTCCTTTGTATGTCACATGTTTCAAGCTATGCTAAGCCACTTCAGAGCCCATGCTCATTTACAAGTTGAAAACTAATGCAGTGATGCACAATTAATGAGATGGCAATCCTCTGTAAAGCTGTTGAAATCATGAATTTTGTTGTAATATATTTTAACTGGTAAATTTTTAAACATTTTTATTATAAAAATTTAAATGATATTCTCAATCTCTCACCTATTAAATCACAATAGATACTTAAAGAAGGCAAACACATTACTGACAGCCAAGACAAGGAAACTTGTCCCATTAAATCCACATATAATAATACCCCATCTCAAGTTCTCTCAAACTTTCTACTTTGAACTAAAAAATTTTAGTGATGCCATAATTAACTTAAACGTATAGAATTTTTATTAATTTAAAAAAGTTACACATTAACTGCTGTTATAATTTTTCTGTTTTAAAATGCAGAGTAGCTAGGTAGTGTCTATTTTGCTCTGGTACTTTTGAACATCTGTTTAATTTGAAAGTTTTTTTTGTTTTGTTTTTGAGTTGTCATATCTATTGAATGTATTATATTTTCCATTTATAATTTTTTTTTTTTTTTTTTTTTTTTTTTTTAGCTTGAGAGTCAGAAATTTTTGGCTGAAAACAGTGCATCTGTCTACATTAAAAAGGTTGAAGCTCGAATCAATGAGGAGGCTGAAAGAGCAACGCATTATTTAGATAAATCAACTGAAGAACCTATAGTTAAAGTAAGATGTTTTAGAAATGTTTTATTTCCTCACTCTTTTCTTTTGCTGATACTTAACAGATATTAGTGTAGAAACTTTTATAGTTTTAAAGGAGAAAAATGTACTTAAAATTTTTCAGATAAAAAATTTTGGCTGCAATGTTATGTCAGATTTTTTTGCTGCATTAATTTTATAATTCTTATTTGGAGAGTTTCTTCAAAATGTATTTACAGTATAAAATTGTTAAAAAAAAACAAAAAAAAACTCCTTATTAACCCAAATGTAATTAAGGGCAGAAAAGTGTGCTAAAGAATATGTGAATCTTTAAAAAAAAAAAAAAAAAAATCACACTGAAGAACAAAGCAAAAAAAAATAGTAGTTACGCAAATTTTAAAATTTTCATTTTAACCATTAGCTTATAATTTTAAATAATTGGTGTGGAAAATTCGCTATCAATCTTTTTGAGTAGGTCAGTACACTTGCCTTTACTTAACTAGTTTAAAAAAAAAAAAAAAAAAATCTGTATTTATGAAATTTAAAGACTATACTTAGATTATGGAAAATTGTAAACAAATGTCCGTCTCAACAGATACATGTTTAGAATTGGAACCTGCAAAATATTGTCATTGCTAGAATGTTCATTCTAGTGTAATGTTTTCTCATTGTTTTCAATACAATTATTTTTCTATGGGAATGTTTTTCTTTTTTTAACATTAGTCATAATTTTTTTTTTTTTTTTTTTTTTTTTTTTTTTTTAAATTATACTAAAATATCACTGCATTTATTCTTTTTGTCAAACTGAAATGATATGAAGAAATTTAATTAAATTAACTAATAACTTTCACAAAATAATTCATGCTGATGTTTGTTTGCAAAACATTTGAGAATGTCACTTAATTTGAAATACAGTATTTTGCATGCGGATACATTAATATTTACAAAAGTGTAGTTCTATTTTAGCTATTTTAAATTTCGCTGAAGAAATTTTAAACTCTTACAAGGATATTTAAGTTCTGATTGGAAATGTTACAACGTAGAAATTCTAATAATATTGAATATAGCTTGATATTTGAAACCAAATGTACTGAAATTGATAGTCTTGTGGTTAATTGTGAAATTTAAAAAAAGTTCAAACTTATACCTGGAAATATTTTCTTTAATCCAAATGATTTTGGTTTACTTTACCTTTTGTGAAACTTGACTCTTTGGTGGTATTTGTTTGAAAACATAAATTTATAGCATGATGAAAACTGGATTCTTGCCAAAACTTTTTTTCTTGATAATTTTAGTCATAATTAACCAAATCCTCTTTAAATATTTTAAAGAAAAAACAAATTTAATACTTTTAATTTTCTATGCTCACACCAACATAAATAAAATATTTTGATATATGCAAATATTCTATTAATCTTGTGATTTATTATAGTTTTTTTTTTTTTTTTTTTTTTTCCCATAGGTACTTGAAGAAGAACTTATTAGAAAACACATGAAAACCATTGTGGAGGCAAGTTTGTATTTTAAGGATTTCTTTTTTGCATATAGACATTTTAAGAATATAAAAATTTTATCTGTTATTAAAGTTTCACTATCTAGTCAATACAAAATGGATGCATTGTAACTCTCAAGTATGTAACATATATGTATAAAGTAATTGGTGATGCTCTAAATAGCCCAAGTAATAGAAATTTTTATTTTATCTTAATTGCCTCTTTGTTCTCAAATTTTTACCTATAAAGTTAAATTACATAGTTGAATGTTTCCATTCACAATTAGTTTCAATTTAAGGGATAGCATAAGTTTATCAAGTTTATTTTATCCTGTGTTAAAAGGTTATTTTCTTTAACCATCCCTTGAAACAAAAATTGTGAAGTAAGTGAATGTACACAAATATTACTTCATCTCATAAGAACATTGAGTTTATTGTAATATTTTATTAACCCATTAACATTGGCAACATTTTCATTTGTATGCATTGATGAAAATTTCAGTTATCTGCAGTTAATAGGTTAATCATATAATCTGCATGTATTTAACTGTTAATGGTAATATTTGGATTTTTGAAAATATGTGGATTAAGATCATTTATTTAATGAAAATATAGATAAGTTGGCTTCAAAAATTATATTCCTATACTGTACAAGACTCTTTGGATTATAGAATCAATGGTACTGGATGTTACTGGTTATATTTCAAATTTCTTGATATAATTTATAAATTTCAGATGGAGAATTCTGGTGTGGTTCACATGTTAAAAAATAATAAGACTGATGGTAAGTTATTGCTTGAATATTTTAAAAATTGTTTTCTATCTTGCAGGTTACTAATTGCAAAACATGATTTTGATAGTTGTTTGTCATTTGAAGTTGAGCTACCAATGAATGTTAACCTGTTCATTTTAAAAAGAAAAAAAGGCAGTACAGAATACTTGGCAGATCATGTTTTTTCTTGTTTATTACAAATTTCAATAAAAAGACATTGGGTTTTTCTAAATATTAAAAGCTAGTTAATTGGATACCTAATGTTATTAAAAATTGTATTTATGTAAGAATGTTAATATGCAGTGTAGTTAAATAAGATTTAAGATAAGATTTTTCATGTCAAAATATTCAATATTTGGTAGCATTTTTTTTTTTTTTTTTTTTTTCTACATTTAAGATGTAACTAATGTTTTTGATATTTGTGCTGTTTTTAAGTTTATATTTCTTCAAATTGTTTCATGATCAATTGCTTGGTAAAAAATGTTACTTTAGCATAGATTATTCAAATTAAAAAGTAATTAGTAATTGAATATAATATTTTAAGTTTTCACTTAAAACTGTTTTATATTTTTCTAGATCTGGCTTGTATGTATAAACTATTTATAAGAGTGCCAGAGGGACTGAAAACCATGTGTGATTGCAGCAGTGCCTATTTGAGAGAACAAGGAAAAGCACTTGTTTCTGAAGAGGGAGAAGATGGAAAAAATGCCATCTCTTACATCCAGGTAAGTTTTAAAATAATGTTAATTTGTATTTTTCTATTGTTTATCTACTGAAAGTGTTAACTCTTTAAAGCCTTTTCTTTATGATAGAAGGTATGAAAGTCACTGATTTATCTCCTATATTAAATTTGTTTTAAACAGATCTGCAGTAGCATTATAGATAACAACATAAGCTTACCAAAAAATACTTAACCTTTGTCACTGACATGTCAATTTTAATAATTTTCATACTGTACAGGGTTTCCAAAAAGAATGAACCGATTTCACAATATTTTAAGGAAAAAAATTAAGTCACAAGTATTCTACTCACAATCAACTTTTATTTTCTGTCTTACAAGTGTTCAGTGTGGGCACCACCTGCAGCACGGGCAACATCAATGTGATACGAGAATTCCTGCCAGATGTGTATCAGCATATCATGATCCACTGGGTTGATCACTGTTATGTTCAAGGTCATCGAGGTTAGTGGGTAGCAATGGAACATAAACACAGTCTTTGATGTATCCCCACAAGAAAAAAATCACATACGGTGAGGTCTGGGGATCTTGCAGGCCAAGCACAAAGAACAATGTCTTGGTAAGTGTCTAAACGAGGTGTAGTTTGTAAGCTTTCAAATGTAGACATCTTCTTAGCACACGCCAGATAGTGGATTGAGAGATTGCAAGATCACGGCTAACTTGATTAGTGGACTTCCATGGACTCCCCTCAAATGCAACATGGATTCTCACCACTTGTTCCTCTGAAACTCATGGTTGTCCTGGACTTTCCTTTACAGACACCCACTCACTTGAAACTGTTTAAACTACTGTTGAATGTTCTTTGGAGAGGGTGATTTAATCTTGAATTGCCTTTGAAAAGCATGCTGCACTGTGATAACCATATTTGTTTTTGCAAACTCGAGAATGCAGAAGGCCTTTTGCTGAGGACTCTCCATTCTGGGGGTAAACAAACAATTGAATATTGCCAGACATGTGACACAATGACAGCACCCCTGTGGCAGCCATTGAAAACTTACAAAAGTTCTCTTTCAAATTGTCACACACTCATTCTATGACAATGCTTGAGAACTGAAGCAATGTGTTATAAAATCTGTTCATTCTTTTTGAATAATCCTGTATATTTCTCTAGAAGAATTGTATTATTCAACCTAATTTTCAACTTTCCAGTCATGTTTAACTATATATTCAATAATTTTGTTTTTCAACTTTGGGGGGGGGGGAGGGCTCTTAGTGTGAAAAAGTTGAAAGCAAGATTTACTTAGGATATTTTTGTAATCAAGACATTAGGTGTGCTCTGCAAAATTTTCTGTGTTCAATTTCTAATTCAAAAAGATAGAAAAAAGCTAGGAACTTTTGCACATACATACCATTAACTGTAGTAATTTTTATCATATCTTAATTATTGTTATTTAAAAAATAAAAGGAGTGGGGGTAAATTTTGTTATTCTGATAAATTTAAAATCAATAAGGGTCATGGCTTTCACAACTGACATATGCATATAGCTTTTCTTAGAAACATGATTTTAATATGCTTACACTTTCTACATTAATGTATTTGTAAATGGTATAAAGTACAAGATTTATGCTTTATGAGTAAAAATTTAGATCAAGATTTCTCTCTATTCTTCTACTATTTACAATCCTAATCATGCTCATTTTGAAAATAGTGTTCTGACCAATTTATGCATTGTGTGTGTGTGTGTGTGTGTATATATATATATATATATATATATATATATAATCCACAGACAGTTTTGTTTTTGTTTTGCTTTATCTCAGTTCATCAGTGTGGCTAGATTTCTGATTGCTGCAGGCCGGGACCGAAACCTGACTGTGATTTAGTATCAATCGGAGATTCTAATTCCTCATTGATGCCTGGCAGAGAGAAAGGCAAATTTTTGCATATTTATTTTTCCATAAACACACCAGTCACTTAGAGAACTCAATCAGATTGGAGAGTCTTACATTATCAGCAGTAATAGTGACAGTTTACAAATTAACTCTTTACTCCCTACAGTGCTCGACTGATTAAATTATTTTATCAAGAGCTAATGTCATCATCTGTAGACAGTTTTGCAGTACCACTGCTCATCAGTGTGGCTAGACATCAGATCACTTCAGGCTGGGACTGAAACCCAACTGATTTAGTACTGATTAATGTCATCAACTTCCCTTGATCATCTTTTTTATATCATAATTATCAGATGACTAAATCATATAATGTATTTAAATAATATTCTGATAGTTCTTCATTATTTGTTGTTTTTTCTTCAGTCATTGCTGGAAATAGTTATACTACCAAACCTCTCTTTCACACACACATACATATCTATCTATCTATATATATATATATATATATATATATATATATATATAACTTTATTTTTAGTGGATACACATACATATTTGAGTAAACACGCTGCTTATTTTAAATGCTATTTTGTTTCATCTACTGGCCTGTATATTTGTGAAAATGCGCTCACTGGTAGGATTGTATGTATGCGTCTTAAAACTACT
This sequence comes from Acanthosepion lycidas, assembly GCA_963932145.1. Classification (NCBI taxonomy): domain Eukaryota; kingdom Metazoa; phylum Mollusca; class Cephalopoda; order Sepiida; family Sepiidae; genus Acanthosepion; species Acanthosepion lycidas. The sequence continues at coordinate 135,079,777 of OZ010579.1, read as the reverse complement.
AAAATGCTTGTCTATTCTAAAACTGACTTTAACTACTTTATTTGGTTGGCTTTTTGTTACTTTTGTCTGACACATTCATGAAAAGAAATTCTTTAACTGTTTTGTTTATGCCAAATCCAACTGTATAGAATATTTCCTGTCAACTTTGTGACATGGCTTGATATTTTGCAGAGTTTATTGGACCTTAAGGACAGGTTTGATCACTTCCTTCATGAGTCTTTCAATGATGATAAGCAATTCAAACAGGTTATATCTGGTGATTTTGAATACTTTATCAACTTGAATACACGATCTCCAGAATATCTTTCACTTTTCATAGATGATAAATTAAAGAAAGGTGTGAAAGGGGTAAGTTTACTTTTTTTTTTTTTTTTTTTTTTTTTTTTTTTTTTTGTAATGCTTTTTTGTAATGCTTTTTTGTAGATAAATCTTAAAAATAAATCTAAAATGTTAAAGTTTAAACAAAATTTTCTGATTTAATGTTAAATTAACCTGCAGACTTTGTGAAAAGTGGTGGAAGGGGGTTATAATTTTTCATTTTCATGACTGTTATTGCAATATTGAGTGTTTTAATGCATGTGTACAATATTTTTGTGTTTTTCTCTTTCATGGACAGACTTTTAAAATATGTAATGAGAAAATCTGCAGCTAATTGTTGGTCTAAATGTAGTATAAATATTTAAAGAGTTCACTGTAACATTAAATATTTGTTTTTAAATATTAGAATTATTTTAGATCTGGAAATGTTTCTTTGCTAAGTTTTATATTGGATTTCACATAACTTTGGGTTCACTTTATTGTAAAGTATTAAAATATGAGATCATGCTAAATTTTGCTACCAAATGCAAAAAATACTACTCCAATCTTTGATTCAATTGTAAATGTAGTAAAATAGTTTTATGGATTATTCTTATTTTGTTTATGAAGAGTACTTGTAACTAATTTCTTTATTGTACCTTTTTATTTATTTTTTTTTTTTTTTTAAGATGTCAGAACAGGAAATAGAAAATGTACTTGATAAAAGTATGGTTCTATTCCGTTTTCTACAAGAAAAAGATGTCTTTGAGAGGTATTACAAACAGCATTTAGCTAAACGACTACTGCTCAACAAAAGTGTCTCTGATGATTCAGAAAAGAACATGATCTCCAAATTGAAGGTAAGCTTTCCAATGATGAAAAATAAAGTATAAATTTTATAAAATGCCTTTTGTAATGGAATTTACCAACCATTGACTCTTTGAAATTTGTTAATTGGTAAGTTGTAAAATTCCTAAACATTTTTGTTTGAATTTCAGATGAAGAATAAAACCAGTTGTTTGTTTTCAATTGCCTATATATTTGTACAAAAAGTGCACATGTAGAAAAGCAAAAATACTCAATGTAAAACAAAATACAGAGCTTTAAATTAATGCTTTTACTCTTACTTTTCTGCTACTGTTAGTTTCATGCACCACTTCTGCTATCTTCACTTTGCAATAAAAGGAACTAAATGTACAGTGTTGTCAAAGTGAAGGAGCTATTTATTGGGAGAGAGGAAGGAAAATGGCTACTGTTTGTTGCTCATAGAAAGTTTTTCTTAACTATCCTACTCATCCTAAACTTGTTTTTCACCAGGAACTTATTTCTATGTCTATATACGACCATTAACATTAACTTCTGCCACTTGTTGAGCATATTTTAATTGACATACTCTGTAATATTCATTTACCTGATAGATTTTGGTTACATTTGCAACCTTTACACTGTAGGGTCTGGGGTTGGTTTTGCCATTTTCCTTTCACTTCCAGTAATAGCCTGAAAGTTATTTTTGTACTTTTCATTGAGGTTCATTTTATTATAGTCTGTCTTTTCACCCCCATCCCTCCAGCAGCACCAGTATAATATTTAGTGTCATTATTACTTGTTATTGTGGCCTTGTAAACTATATTTTCTGCCAAACAATTAAAAAAAAAATATATATATATATATGTAACTTACATGCTTTACATAGCCCAGTAATCCTGCTATAAACATCCATACCAGACACTGTTCAGGCATCCCTCCAAAAAGCATCTTGGTCTCTGAAATTCTGCCAAGTATACATCTCGTTTTACCCAGATGCCACTACCATGATACAAACTGCTCATACATACACCACAAACAAATCCATTGAAAAGGGCAGCATATAAACCATTCTTTATCTCTAATGGTATTTGGCAAATGCACATCCTTAATGGAAGCAAAGGGATAACTTGTTCCATCCATTTTACTGTGTGCAGGCTGCACATCAGCTTGGCTTTTTCAACCCATTTAGCTATGGATGAACCACACTCTGGGATTGACTTGGTTGAATTTGCTGTCCATCATTTTCAGATAAAATAGCTTGTAATGGTGTTCAGTAGCTTCTAATCCTCACTTTTTCATGTCATTTGGTCAGCATTCTTATTAAACAAAGTTTATTCCATGTGTAGCATGCAAATCAGCCATAACACTTTTGCCTGTATTCTTGCTTTTACTAATAAGGAACCTGGTTAAAAAAAAAAAAATAGGCAACATTCAGTTGGTTCTTTTATTGACAAGGTAGGTCACTGCTTTATTTTTTACTACAGTTGTCCTTCAACTTCAGAGAAATCTGTTAAAAAGAAGTTCTCTGCAGTTTTCTTGGATACAATTTTGGAAAGGTATTAAACTCAATTCATGATTTTTTTTTTTTTTTTTTTTTTTTTTTTTTCCAAATTCTAGTGCCATAAAGATATTTAAACCTAAAATTTGTCTAAAATTATTTTGACTTTCTTTTCTTTATAATGAACTTGGAGACTTCATCAGTTAAATGTTGCATATCTTGGACACAGGCCCTTAAGAACTCAAAGGTATAAAGCACATTACTGATATCTTCTAAAATTAAACACTTTTGAAGTCATCTTGTTGAAATAATTTACTCTTAATGTTTTTGGGATTCATTGTTTCAGCTTAAGAAATCTCATACTTAACACTGCTCCATCTTTAATTTCTTAATAGTGACTTCCAAAAAATTTGACAAATTCTTTGTTTATGATATTCAAGAATCCATTTTGAAAAGATAGAATGAGCTTCTCTTGCAGTTCTAATTGCGATACATTTGCTTCCTTGATTAGAACAGTATTTTCCATCTTCTAAAACTTCAAAATCTTCAATATTCTTTGCACCTTCCTATTTTGCGATTTTTCTTTTTTTTTTCTTTACACAAAACTTAAATGGATAGTTGCTTGACCTAAACATTCAAGTTTTTGCACAACTGAAGCATTGTTAGTTGTACACCTTTTTATGTGTTTATCCACAGAAGCTAGAATCAGCTAGCCACTTTTACAATTTTGAGGCTTTTTACACTATTAAGATTCTCAAAAATTTGAATCCATTCCAAGTGTCAATAGATGTGATATGCATTAATATTCATATCTTCCATTTGATGTGTATTGAAGAATTGCAAAAATTGATTCAAAATAATTGCAAAAGTGAGGAAACTGACATCATCAGGTCTTTGATGATTGTTGTTGCACATTTGCCAGTTGTGCTTATATTTCATTCAAATCTTTAAAATTTTATACTTTATTAGTTTTAAATATTATAATTTCCTCCACATGAACAATTACATAACATTAAATAGAAAGGAAATTTTCATACTTCCAATACAGCTATTATCACTTTTATATTGATATTGCCTTATTTTTAATACTATAGAATACCAATCCTATCTGACTCTTTCTGTATCTGAGCAGATCATTTGGTCACTGCTTATCTTTGTAAATACAGTCTCCTCTCAGTATTTGTGGGTCTGAGTTTTTTCTTCACATGTTTTTGTTGTTTTTCCCCTCTTTGCTAGGCAAACATATTTTCTGTTTATCTCAGATCAAAGATAGTTACTGGACATTTCATGCTTATATATATATATATATATATATATATATATATATATATAACACCTATCTCCATGAATTCTCTGATTTATTTACTTTTAATCTTATGCTTAATGAATAGATGTTTTGTGTAGGCATTACTGTTTTTTAAACTTTAAATATGTCTACCAGTCTTTGCATTTGACTCTTAATGTGTCTCCTAGGAGGGTTTGAACCAGTGTTCTCTTGATTAATATTTGAGTTTATACTTAAAATAAACTGGGATTAATAGTATTTATTAAAAAAAAAAAAATTATAATAGACCTAAAACTATATGGAAGAAAAAATTAATTTTATATTATTCATACACATATATAAAAATGTTATTTATCTAAAAACTGAACTAATTTATATTAAAAATGAATCTAGGTCAACATATGTCAGCAGATATTTATTTTTATGCCTAGATGTAACCATCAATTCATTTGTCTTTAATAAACTAGGATTATTTAAATGTTTTAAGATAACCAATTTTTTCAACAATACATAAGTTTATTTCCTTTCCCATTAGAAAATTTAGCTCTTGTTATATCCCCCATTGATTGATGGTGAGATGCCATCATTCTTTCATTGCCAGAAATATTTGGAGAGAGAGCAGTGTTGTTTTGTTACCCAACATCATTTGATGATGGTAAAAACAATTTCCGAGGATTTTCAATGGAACCATATTTTTTTTCAGCAGTTGCATTTGTTTTTAGGAACATTTACGTTGTCTTTGTTGGAAATATATTTGATTAATATAATGTTATCGCATCCTGGGTATGGCGATAAACTACATCCGCGTCCTGGGTATGGCGATAAACTACGTCCAACAGCAAGGTCTCAGATAATGTTTTCGGAAAAAATGATGTTGCCAGCTATACGTTTTCGGAAAAAATGATGTTGCCAGCTATACGTTTTCGGAAAAAATGATGTTGCCAGCTATACGTTTTCGGAAAAAATGATGTTGCCAGCTATACGTTTTTGGAAAAAATGATGTTGCCATAAAACCCCAACCAACATCATATAATGTTATCAGTGAGGAATATATATATATATATATATATATATATATGTGTGTGTTTTTTTTTTTTGTTTTTGTTTATCCCATTTATTATCTATGAAAATGTCAACTAAAAACTCTCCTATATGTTACATGTCTGTAATAGGCTTAATTTTTTTTTCTGTTCATAAGCTTTGAAGTGCAGCCACCCCAACAGAAAGTTAATGTTTCTAAAATTATTTTCTCCTCTTTACGATTAACTTTATTAAATTAGAAAAGTATGTTCCGCATACATTAATTTTCCTTTTGATTCTTCAATTATGCTTTAACATTAAAATCCTAAAACGGAAAAATGTACTGTTACTTATTGTTAGATGTAAAGACATCAGGATAATTTTTTTTTTTTTTATTTCAAGTTGTTTCTAGTTACGTTTTGGTCAAAATCTTCAAATATGTTGATCCTTTTTCCTTTACTATCTTCAGCTTTTTACTTACCTTTGCATTATTTGAACTTCATTGCCATATTTACAATGCTTTGGCTGTTGAACGCTTCGGCCTTCTTCAGGTGATTGGAATTTCAAACTGAATCCTTTATTTTCTACCACTGGGGTAGATTGTTCTAGTTCTACATGCCATGCCTCTTCTGGATGTCTTGGTTATTGTTCTTTAACTCAACTCTCCAAATTTTGGTTCATCACAGTTGTAGCCTGGTATTGAACTCAACTCTCTGGGTCTAGCTGTATTGTTCCTGTGTGTGTGTTGTTTTTTTTTTAATATCTGCCAATGTTTAACAAAAAACTATTTTCAATGCCAACTTTAACATTTTGAACTCAAGTTTTGGTATTTATTTGCTCTTGTGACTGAAATTTAACCAGCATTATTTGGTTACTTAAGGAGTGTCAACTAGTTGTGCTGATTTGGTACATCTGAAAAATTATTTTTCAACGACAAATACTACTTCAAATTAAGGTGTAGAATAGTGTCTGATCACTTCAGTAATGTACTTGATAACAATAATTGAACTTAATATTCATTTTTAATTTCTCTTTTGCAGACTGAATGTGGTTGTCAGTTCACCTCCAAGCTGGAAGGAATGTTCAAAGACATGACTGTATCAAATAGCACAATGGATGAATTCAAAAATTTCTTGCAGCAATCTGGTGTAAGTGAGACTTATTTTAATATTTATTTGGATGGATTTATATTAAACCTGGTGATAGTCATTTATTTTTTGTTTTTTTTTTCACATAGTATTCACAGGTCATTGCTGCCAGGTTGTTCAGAGGATACATTGAATCCCAAATATGTCTCCTTGCTATGCTTTTTATTTTTTCTTAAAGGTTTGTGAAGTTCCATGCCACTCTATAATTTGTTGAGGTTGATAATGAGAATAATCAACATTGGCTATTTCCAATGTTCTGAAAATGGCCAAATCAAGCATTGAAAATCATTTGTACTAGCTTGGTCATGTCGATCAATTTTAACGTGTGGCTTTCAAATAAGTGGGGGAGGACCTACTGCCTTGTATTTACATTTCATTTTAAAAACAAATTGTAATGAGTGATTAAAGTTGATATTTTGCAAATGTGAAATGCAAGAGATTGTGGGCAAGTAATCACCTAGTTCATTGTTCCTAGAAATTGATTTATTGTATATAGTGTGATTGAAAGGATGTCATCTATGAGCTCATCCCAAAAAGATAACTAATTTGAACAAATGCAACTCGTATTTAAAGCAACTGAAAACACCAATCAACAAAAAGTATTTGGAATTAGTTAAGAGAAAGTGTAATATGCCTTCAGGATAATATTAGACTACATGTTTCTTTGGTGACCAGCTGAAAGTTATAGGTTGATTTAGAAGTTTTTAATGGCAAATTAATATTCACCAAATATTTTACCTTCAAATTATTTATTGCACCATTCTTCTTTTAATGGTGGAAGAAAAGAAAAAAAGAAGCCCTATAGCTGTTCTTTGCTGACAAAGATAAACAGTTTTGGGAGGATAGAATTATGAAGTTGTTTGAAAAATAGCAAAAAGATAGAGGAACAAAAAGGTAAGCAGTTCAACAAAATTAATATTGAAAATTAAATTTTTGTCTTAGTCATCCAGTAGCTACAAAGCTGGAAAATTGAATGCATGTTTCTTGGTGGGTAAACTGAAACTCAAGTAATGCCTGTTAATGATTTATAGAATAATATATTGTTTCTAAATAAGGTTTATAATTTATATTGCTTTATCTTCACCATTTTGTGGCAGATAGGCAATTGAAACAACCAGTCTTTTTGAAATTTAGATGATTTTTTTTTTTTTTCTTTTTGCGAGAATTTTAATTTCTTGTTTAAATTATATAGTTATGCCAACACGTATTTTGTAAATTTCTCTTTGCAGGCAAGTTTATCGGGAGTTGACCTTTTTGTCAGAGTACTTACCACAGGCTTCTGGCCTACACAATCAGCACCACCCAGATGTAATATCCCTCATGCGCCCAGATCAGCCTTTGAAACTTTTAGGAGGTAATGTAGAATATGAAATCATTGGTTGCTATATGTAGTTTTCCAATTACTATTTATAAATGAACTGCAAAAAAAAAAAATAAAATAAATAAATAAAATGGTTGGTTCATATTTTTGTACCTAATAATAAATTTTTAACTTTTTTTTTTGTTTTTTTTTATCTCTCCCTGACCATTTTCTTAGATTTTACCTTGCAAAGCATAGTGGCAGACAGCTGACGTTACAACCTCAACTAGGCTCTGCTGACTTGCATGCCTGTTTTTATGGTCCTCGGAAAGAAGAAAATGGAGATGGTGCTAGTGCCAGTTCATCAAAAGGCCCACGGAAACACATTATTCAAGTGTCCACATTTCAAATGTGTGTCTTGATGTTGTTCAATACTCATGGAAAAATGACCTATGAGGTGAGTGGTGATTTGAATTTATCTCTTTTATCTGAATTTAAAGTAATTGTCACTCCAGTTTTAAATCTTTGTATGTGAATATAAGAGAACTATAATCTGTATCATTTGTATGCTACAAATAAGTGGATCCCATTCCATACACCATACAAAAATGCTTCCAAAGATAATCTATTTGAATGATTCTCATACTCTACATCGCTTACAATTTGGCATGAAGCCTGTGTTTGTGTAACACCAAACATTGTTTTGTCCTTAGTAGATGGGAAAATCGATTTAAATATATACAACATTCCAGCTATCACCTTCAACTTTTTCCATTTAATAAAATCTTTGACTAGTTAGAAGAATTCTATGGGTCAAATGACTTGGTCATCTCTTAGTTTAGCAATCCTGTTTGTTAGCAATCAAAGCAAGTTGCTTGTAAAAAATACTCTCATTTCAGGAAATTAAGAGTGAAACAGATATCCCAGAAAAGGACCTTCTCCGAGCCATTCAGTCTCTGGCAGTTGGTAAGATAGCACAGCGGGTGCTTCATAAAGACCCCAAAACAAAAGAAATTGGTAAGCATTTATCTTTGCTGCACATTTGATATAATTCATTTAGCTGACAATTTTCCAAATCAAAATTGAAATATGAAATATTTCTCTGCAGATGTAATGTTGCTAAAATTTACTTTGCCTGATTATAGCCATATTTCAAAGAGTTTTTGTTTGAATTCCAAAAACCTTTTCACCTCCCTCAAGTTTTCTAATTAGATTAATGAATGTTTCATGTTTAAATTAGGAATTTAACAGGAATTCATTTTGTCTTGTTTTTTCATTTTTTTATTTTTTTATTTATTTATTTTATTTTTTTTTAAGATATGCATCTGTTTTCTGAACTTGTACATTAGAATCTTAGGCTGTGTGGATTGGTTGGTATTCTGTGTTATAAAATTGGTTGGTATAAAAGTTTGTAGTGTTTTTTTTTGTGTGAATTTCAAATAGTAGTTGTACATAAATTTAAGCACATATGATATTTTGTTCTACCTCTTTACCATTTTGGGAGCGGCTTCATGATTCCATTCTCTCAGAATTTGTCATGTTCCTGTGTAATGAACTGGTCTGTGATTCTTGTGTGTTTTTAGAAAATTGTTCTGTAGGATCAAAATAAGTGGTACACCAATGGTGCAAGGTCAGGTGTAGTAGAACATCCCAGCCAAGCTGTACCAATTCTTATTAGATCTACAAAGAGACATGAGATCTAGTGTTGTCCTGATGGAAAATGATACCCTTTTCTGAACACTTTTCATTGATTGCTGCCTTTTAATAGGTCCTGTTGGGAAAAGTACTTGTTTAAATTCAATGTCTGATTTTTACTGGAGCAGCTCAACTCATAATGTCTTTCCATTTCTACTCTATACACAGCATCATATTATTCAGATACAGGGTTTTGGGAATGGTTAACGGTGGCTCAAATTATTTTCTCTGCACTTTTTACACTTCACATTGTTATAAACGATACATTTTTCATTGCCTGTGATCATTAATTTAAAAATTACATTGTTACATTCGAACTGAAATTGCAAATGGAAATGTGATACTTTTTTTTTTTTTTTTTTTTTTTTTCTGTTAAATTGTGAGGCACCGAAATATTGTAGTGATTGACATATCTAAGTTTTTTTTGTTTTTTTTTTTTAAATGCTTTATGACACTGAGATACATGGAGTATCTCTACACAGTCATGTGACCTAGATTATTTTTAATCAGCATTTCAATTTGGTTATTGACTGCAGGGACATTCTTTCCACATCTGAACTAAGTGAACTACTTACAAACAATATGCTCTCAGCTATAGCATCATCTCCATAAATGGCACATGCATTCTTTTTTTACCTTTTTGGAAATAAAGATCAGATGATGAAAATGCATCTCGTTTTCCTCTATCTTTCACTTTTAGCATAAAAAACATTTAAAATTGACACAAATCATAGAAAAATGAATTGAAATCTCACCCTTCAGATAATCTGTCAAAAATTTCAGTCACCTGCAAAATTCTATATCTTTTTTTCATATTCACAATCTGACACACAATTTTATATATATATATATATATATATATATATGTGTGTATGAGAAAGAACATAATGTTGAGCTTACATGCTTTGTTTTTTTTTTTTTTTCTTTATTCAGAACCAGATCATGTATTTACTGTGAATGACCAGTTTACCTCTAAATTATTTAGGGTTAAAATTCAAACTGGTAAGATTTTAATTTCATTTTTATTCTAAATAAGTTTTTTATTTTTTAAAACTATTCTATTTTTTAAACTTATAAATTTAATATATTGCTTATATGAATAGTTTTGAACTTTTGTATTGAAATACCATTAAATTTAACCATTTTCTTCTAATGCTTTAAATTATTTTAACTTGAGTGTTCAGTATCTCATGGTAGACTTTATTTAACAAATGAACATTGAATTAAGAGCTTTGTTATCCTTCCAGCACTCTCAATATAATTTAGTTCTATTAATAAAACTTTTCAAAGTTGCTTGTTAATGGTTGCATTGCAAGCAATATTGTTGAAATTTGAATAAAAACCTTTGGATATTATGTGTAAACATAAATTTTGGACTGCATCACCATCTGTTTTTGCTCCATTTGCTGTTGTTTCTTAGAATTTTGTTTAACAAATTTTTATTTTTTTTATCTTGTAGTGGCTGGAAACAAAGGTGAAGCTGAGCCTGAAAGAAAAGAAACTCGCAGTAAAGTAGATGAAGACAGAAAACATGAATATCCTTTTTACCTAGCTATCATTGCAAAGAAAAATGTCATTCATACAAACACAAAATACTCGGTTCTGTTTATAGAAATAATGTTGCAGAACTTACTCTGTTCAGTTTTATGTAGGGACTTCCAAAAAAAAAAAAAAAAATGCAATACCTAAGGATTAAAAACTAAATCTTTCTTGAAATTTTATTTTAGTTTTAATTTTAAGCTAATAGATTAAATTTAATATTTCAAATAAGCAAAAACGCAAAGTACTTTGCTGTATTTCTAAAACTAATTTAAATTGACTGGAAGGAGCTTTTTTGTTTTATTTGTATTAAGCTTTTCCATTTATGATTAGTAAATATAGTTTTCACCTAATGACATCATCTAAAAGGGTGAAATTAATACAATCTTAAGATTTAAGACTTAATGTTTCTAATCAAAATTTTAAAAAAATGAAAACAATTCTGGTAGAAATACATTTACTGAAAAAATGCTTTTTCTTACAACAATAGTGTCTTTAATATATCTTATTTATGAAAGCTTTTCCATTTTTTTTTTTTTTTTATGATTCAGAACAGATTTCAGTAAATGGTGTTTCTGTTTGACCAAAACAGATTGATTTTAAATTCTCCAAGGAGTACTGCTTTTAACTAATATAAATATGAAGCTGAAATTTTAATTTCTTGAAATTTTACAAAATTAGGTAGTGTTAACAGTTCTAAAATATATATAACTTTTTTTTTTTTTTTAAATCAAGATTTTCTTGAATTTTAAAAATTTCATTCATTTCTGAACAAGTCCTGAAAATTTCATTAAAATGTGACAATTGATTTTGCAAGCATTTTCAGAACAATGTGTTTTAACGCTAAAATTCTCTACGCTCATTTTTGGCCCACCTGCTGATGCAAGAAAAACAAGATTTTTAACCAAAATTTCAATTTTACGAGAAAGGATTAAAAACTTTAATAAAACAATCAAAAAATACTTTGGTCTTTCCTCTTAATAATAAAACATTTTGATTAAAACTTTGGTTATCAAGTTTGGGGCTTTTTTCATCAGAGTATGCTCTTTTTTAAAAAGTTTTTGGAGGTACCCAGTTTTATAGCAGTATTCTCATTGAAATGCAATGCAAATAAACAGAAAAACTTAATCAGAATTTCAAAATAACATTTATATAATTGCCTTTAGGGATAAAGAAAAAATAAACTCACTGGCGAAGTTTTAGTCCATAGAAATTATTAAAATCCTAGTTAAATAATTTTCCATTTTGATTTTTAAAATATGAAATGCTTGTTGCTGATGTTGTCCTTGACCACCATGCACAATAGAAGCTGCCATTGTGAGAATCATGAAAGCCAGGAAGAAGCTACAGCATAATGTGTTGGTTGCTGAGGTGAGCCAGAAATGTTTTATTTTTTTACTTAAACAAAAAAAAATATATATATATATAGGCTCAAACACTAATATTTTATGGTTATAATTTATTACATTGGAATTGTAATTAAAACCCAATTCATCAGACCTATAACTTAAAAAAGAAAACAGAAAATATATCTTTGAGTTAAGAAAAAAAAAAAAATTTCAATGATAGTGTATGTGTGGGAGTGAGAAATGAGGGTGAGAATGAAATTGACTCCCGATTTGTTGAACTAAATTTAAAAAAAAAAGACAAAGGAAAAGTATGGATGCATTTGTGGTGACATTAGATATAATGAATAAAGAGAAAAGGAAAATCATTAGATGATCCAAATTTAACATCTAGCTAATATATGATGCCGATGTATATATGAAAATTTGTTGCCTGATTTGCATTTACTAAACATGGATACATAACAGGAGATGAGAGAGGGAGAAAAGGTTGTGAGGAAAAGAAAGAAATTAAGTGAAAAGGCCAAACAAAAATGAGCATTTAAAAGAGAAATAATGTAACCAAGAACAATTTGCAAAAGCATACATTTTCTGTTTTCTTCTTGAATTTGTAGGTCTAGTGAATTGGATTGTGATTACAATTCCAATATAATAAATTATAACAATGAAATATTAGTGTTTGAGCCTTTAATATTCTATTCATAATAAAGTAGTAGCATCTGTCTATCTTCAAACGTCTCGGGTTTTGGAAATAGACCCCCGTAACCATATATATTCTGAAACTACATTACCCAAGGTACATGGATAAGTATATTTCGTTTTGATTAAATTGGGTTCCTGGGTGACACAACCCCCCCATACTGAAAAATTTTCTCCCTTTTGATTTAAATTTGAACAAGGTAATGACTCCTATCCAAAATATAGGAGAAAGCCAGAAGATGGAAGTCACATCGACCAAATATTGAAATGCATAAAATTCTAACTTTGATTCAATTTTTTTTATACAAAAACAAATCTGACATGCAGCAAGGTAATTTGGCTAATATGAATATAAAATACTCGGTCATATCTATATATATATATATATATATATATATATATATATATAGCTTTTTTAACTATCTAGTCGATGTACAACTGTTTGTATTATTGAAGTATTTAAATTTAAAAAATCATCAAATAAAATCTTTGAATGTTTTTGGTATCAAAGGTAACTGAACAACTGAAAGCAAGATTCTTACCAAGTCCTGTGGTAATTAAGAAAAGAATTGAAGGATTGATAGAACGAGAATACTTGGCTAGAACTCCAGAAGACAGGTTAGTATTTGTTTAAAATGTGTGAACATAATTGTGGCAAATCATTAGTATGTAACTCTCAATCTAACAAGGTGAATCTTCACACCATTTGCCAAAATCATTGCCACATTTACCTTTTTGGCTCACATGAAAAGATAATAGAATTTAAACTGTGAATAAAGCAAGAGAATTCTTTAATTGAAGTATTTCATTTGTTTTAGGTTATTTTTTTATTTTTATGAAAAAGCACTGAGTTTTCAATTTTATTATTGCAGTGCTATAAAAAAAAATTTATAACCAGTGAGAAAAGGAAAAAAATTTGTACAGAATGGTCTGTTTGAAAATAACATTTAAAAAAAAAAAAAGAAAAAAAAAAGCCCCCTCCCCCTTCCGAAATTTTTACAAAATGTTATCTTTGCATATTTACTTGTCTTGTGATGTTTCATGAGTCACTCTGACCTCAGAGACTGGGCAATTGGTTCTTAGCATATGCTTGTGTATGTTAGTGGGGAGGAGGACTTCTCAGTGTGTGCTCTTCACAAGAAATATGACAAATTGATTTATTTAAATTCAATAAATACTGGGACTGCTGTTTAAATGCTATAAATTTGCCCTCTGCTTTGATTCTAATTTTGCAAAGAAATTTTTTTAATTTTATTTTGCACCCATCCAGCCTCCTACAAATGAATAATTGGTCAGTTTGTTCTATACATTATACCTTTAATTATGTTCACACTTTATTTCTGATAGAACTAAATTTTATATAAAGTATGATATTGTTTTCTTTTTCAGAAAAATGTACACCTACCTTGCATGAAAAGGCCTCCTACAGTGGCATTTATTTGGCCAGCAGCTACAAGCCAGTTTCCAATGTTTTTATGCCATCCAATGTGATTGTATATATTGATTTAATAAAAAGAAAATCAACCAATAATGCACTTTCTTACAAGCTGATACAATCCAGAGGGGGTTGTCTTGTGCAAGTGCTCTCCGAGCAAATGTGAACATGGTAGTAGGATCTGTTTGCCTGCTTTGACGACTTGTCTTTCCATTCAAAAGTCACCCCAACTTTGAAGATGCTTTCTCTTTTCTTTTTTTCTTGGCCTATCAGGCATTCCAAGCTCTGCAAATGATCATGTGGTAACATGCTTTTCATTGCCTCTTCCCACACCCTTGTCTGTTAGGTAGACATTGGCAAAAATGATGAATTGAACTTTTCTCATTTTCTGTCAACCCCTCTCCCCCACTCTTCTAGGAAAGCAATTCTAAGCCAAAAAGTCAGTTTTTTTTTTTTTTTTTTTTTTTTTGTTCCTTTTGAGAAATGTACACAAAACATGGTATTAGGTCTTTGTTACAACACCTATGCCCTCCCCCACTTTCGTTTTCTTTCCTAACTTTCAGGATTTTAATTTTGTATATAAGATTTCATAATTTTTATACCTGCTTGCTACTTTGTCTTTCTTTTGCCACTTCCTTCTTTTAAAATTATATTTACCTCCCAATTTTATTTATGATACCTTTATTTTTGTTCAATCCTTCTAGATCAGGCAAATTTCATTGGACCTTTTTCTTTGGCAAAACCCAAAATTTCAGCTGAGTAGGGAGGGTTATACATAGAATTTTGTTGAAAATAAACTAAGCAAGTTGCTGGTGTAAGATTTTTTTTTTTTTTTTTTTTTTTTGCAAGTGGCCTAACCTTTCTCTCTCTGAAGAATTACTTCAGCATCTGTAAGATCTGATTACCAGCGCCATCGATTTGGGACATTGGTGGCTTGTAGCATCTGTAAATATGTTAAATTGTATTAAACTTCAACCCCCTTGTCAGGTGCACCTTCTTTCCTGTAGTTAGAAGGGGGCGGGTGGACAAAAATCAACAAAGCATGTCTATATTGAAAGGGAGGGATAGAAAGAAAAATATATATTGAAAAAAGAAAAAGCCCATAAATGAATAAAAAAAAATTTTCATGACTAATAGCTTTGTACTGTTATTGTTGTTCTCTGCACGAATTTCTTTTTTTTTTTTTTTTTTTTTTTTTTTTTTTTTTTTTTTTTTTTTATTCTGCATTGGTTTTTCTACAAAGGAATTCTCTCTTCCCTTCATTAAATATTCTAAGGCCAGCCATTTTAGTTTCTCTTAAAAATAAAAATTATAAAAGCCAAAGTTTACAAGTTTAAGCTCCACTTCTGCAGGATAAGTAAATAAACTGAAAACAAAAAAAGAAAAATGTTCTTCCTTTACTAAATTTGAAAAGTTGGATTAAATTACATTAATAGAAAATAAAGCTTCTAGAAGTAGGAATTTTTGAAAGAGGGGTGGGGAGATGGCTCTGTTTGACTACTTGTCCTTCATAAGCTAAAGCTGCTGTTTGTTTTTCTCTCCTCTCTTTCTCGTT
Organism: Acanthosepion lycidas; assembly: GCA_963932145.1. Lineage (NCBI taxonomy): Eukaryota > Metazoa > Mollusca > Cephalopoda > Sepiida > Sepiidae > Acanthosepion > Acanthosepion lycidas. Next base: position 135,064,153 of record OZ010579.1, on the reverse strand, counting down.
AAGCTACCAAGAACACCTTAAAATATGTTCTTGGAAATTTAAGGACAATAGATTGGCCTTTCCTCAAAAGAACTTTTCAAAGGAATAAAGTATTTTTTCGTAACAAAAGCCTAGGAATTGGAGTATTTTTTTTATTATTTTTTTTTTTTTTTCGATGAAATATTTACTTTAAATTCAGTGGGCAAAAAACTAATTTTGCAGAACACTAAAAATGCTTGTGAAATTATGGATTAGTTTCGCTATGAGATTTAAAAACAAACTAAAGCTGGGTGAACAGATTTAGACTTTTCTTCCTTCTGGAAAGCAAGGAGAGATTAGGCCTGGTCAGCTTTTTGTATCTTACAAAAAAATGTTCATGCTAAACCATGAAGTCCCCAATGCATAAGAGTTCAGGATTTCTTTTTATAAATATGGTGGCTCAGATACACGGTAATAAATCAAGAGTTGGCATAGATTAAAATGAATAACCATTTGGTAGTCTGCAAATCTTGATTATTTCTCTCTCTCTCTCTCTCTCTAAGCCAATTCATTAAAACCTACAATGCGATGGTGAGAGCAGTAGTTTGGCTTTTGTTCAAAAAGCAAAAAAATAGCAATCTTGGAATTAACTAAAGAAAAAAATGGAAATGATACAATGAAATAATTTGAAGACTGTGATATCTTAAATCATGCATTGGAGCAAGGTTCTGCTCTAGATCTGTGCCTTACCAAATATTACCCAATGCTAGTCTATTCTATTACAGCAATATTTTATTTTATTTATTTATTTATTTATTTATTTTTTTTTTTGTTCAAACCAACTCTTCTATTAGGTTGGTGCAAAAATAATTTCGTTTTCTCACATAGTAACATGTTAGAAAACGAAATTATTTTTGCACCAACCTAATAATAGCATTACAAAACAAGTTGATTATTTTTATTATTTGAGGGCTTTTTAACTTAGGGAAGAATTAAACATGTCTAGTGGGAGATGGGAGGGAATAATGAACAGGATTTAGACAGCATTTTTCTTCATCTCCCATCAGTATCACTATCCAGTTGATATATATATATATATATATATATTTTTTTTTTTTTTTTCTATTAATGGCTGGCTGCAATAATCAGATCTGTGCTATCAAAGATAATGCCTATTTAAAGTTTCTTTGGGTGGGAGTTTCCCCCCTTCCCCCTATCCTTTTTTATTTTATACATTTTATTATAATTATTTTTTCTTTTTTTTTTTCTTTTTTTTTTTTTTTTTTTTTAACCCAAGTTTCTCAAATATTGTAAAAGGCAAAACTGAATAAACCAAACAGAAAAAAAAAATTGCTTTTTTTTCCCTTTTTTTGTATTAGAAAAAAAATGGCATTAGAATAATGAGATTCTATGAAAATTTCATAATTGAAAAATCAAAGAATACACAGTAGAGGATGTAACTTTTATTTTTCATTCATAAAGAAATTGCAGTTTTCCACTTTAGGCATTATCTTTTTTTTCTCCTTTCTTTCTCACCTCATCTTTGTCTTTAAATGCTTTTTTTTTTTTTTTTTTTCTTTTTTTTTTTTGTCCACTTCCCCTCTCTCTTCCTGGGCCTAGATCTCAACAGTACACAAAAAAGGTAATAAATTAGAAATTTACAAGTCCTTAACATTCCAAAGTAAAAGTTGTCCTGAGGGTTTGAAAGCAATGAACTCCAATACAGCAGCCCTCATATCGGCAGGTGTTGTCATGCTCTTGTTTTGTGGCATCATTATTGTGATTCTGCTGTAAAGTAGAGGAACAAGCTCCTTGGTTCCAGGGTGTGTTTAGTGTCAGAAAGAGAGCACGGGTCTGAAAAGTTGCAGTTGTCAGATGATGTCACTTGCCAATGCGTTGAACCACCCACTCCTGCTGACAGAGGGGGCAGCGATTGTTCTGTTTCACCCACAATGACATACAACAGTTATGAAATGAGTGGTTGCACTCACCCCAAACCACTGGAGAGAAAAAAAAAAAATAATGATTAAGGCGTGTACATGTTATCTAATACAAAGGGAGACAATTCTTGAATTTTCAAAATAATTTTACAAGTGATTATATTCAGATTTATCTATGTAATCACTAGGAAAAAAGTTCAAACTGTACTAGTTTTTAATCTCTTTATTACATTGCAAAAAAAGAAAAAAAAAAGTCACTAATACATTTAGCACAAATCTACTAGAGCCAGAAGTCACTTTTCTTTTTTTTATATTGATACATTTAACAAGATCCAGGTAGAAAACATTGTTTATAATTTGACATAACTAATTCACAACTTTGAATATTGTACAACTTTCTACAAATCAAAAGTGCATGGAAACTAAAACTTGGTTGTTTTTGAAAGGTTTTTACTAAAATTTCTATCCTTTTGTTTTATCACTGAAACACTCATGGATTCCAATAGAAAAACATCTCAATGTATTGTGCTTGTCAGTTTCAGTTTGGTGACAGTTTGTTGCTTGAACAATCTTCATGTCATCTTTTACCCATAAATACAGCATACCTTAAAATTAGATTTTTCAGGAAAATAGATTTTTCAAGTCCAGTAGGGGTTATTGCTCTTTCCAGTATTGATGGGGGTTTCTTTCTTAGCCCCTTTTATTTGGGTTTGACCCCAGTCATGACATCCATATGAAAGTTCTTAATATAAGGCTATCTAAGAACAACTAGTTTCCAGTTTAATGTTTTGGTTTTGTAGCAATTTGTGGTATTGAGCAAAACTACCTCTAATGCAGGCTGTTCAATTTCCTTATTTCCTCTACTAAATTTGTTATAACTAATCCATATAGAGATATTTGAAGTGTTTGTTATTTACTAAATCCACATCCTGAATTTTTATGATGAATTCATTTCAATTTCAGATTATAGTTTCTGTTTTGGAAAGGTTTATCTTTAATCCTGAAGATGTTGATTTTCTGGTCAATTTTATTTTTTTAATATATTATGGTATATCAACCTTTTGCAGGTTATCTAAAGCCAGAAAATACTTTTATATTGTAAGAATTTTATTTTGGTGATAATGATTTACCCCTACAAGTCTTAATTAACCCATAGCTGGAGGAGAAGAGGTAGATTCAAACTTTTCCTAAATGCATTTGCACGCAAGTGAATGCAACTGGAACTGAATCATAGCTCTCTGGAATATTATTCATTACGCCACCCAGTATTGCCAAGTGGTCACCCATCTAGGTACTGATCAAGCTTGACTTGACTTTGGTGATCATACAAGAACCAGTGTTTCAATGTTTTCTGTTAAATATCATTCTTATTCCAACTACCCCCACCTCCACACGGCCATCACCATCAGTACATTACCTTGTTTTCTATTGGTAGACCATTTGGGACGCAATATAGCAATTCTGAAATGATCAGTGAACATTTCTTTATATCTGTGTTGGTAAATGCACAGGGTATAGTCTAGCATTAGCTCCATTCCATACTCCTGATGAGGTTTGAAATGTTTCTGTATTGGACTTCTCACTGGACATGTAAGACATTGTGAACTGATATCGTTCCTCTATTAGATTGAAACATTCAGTGAATTCAGAAATTGGAAGGTGGTTTATAAAGGATGAGAAAAGGAAGTTTATATTGATGTTTGTCATATGCTGTAGTGAGGTAGTCAATTTCCTGGAGGAGTTTGATTACATAAATGCTATCATTACATCCCTTACCAGAACTAAAGCCAAATTGGGTAATGATGAGTTGACTTTCATAAAACTATGACAGCCTAGTTAATGGTCATTATTACTTTCACCATAATGGATCCAACTGAGATATCTTGGTATGTGTGTAGGCATTGATGACAAGGATTTTGTTTCAATATTGCATTAATATGTGAAACCCCACTTTTTGGAGATGTGTTTCTGATTTCAAACTTTTCATAAAATAATTTGTTACTGAATTCAGGGAGAAAGTCAGCCATTTTCAAAAGTTCAGCTTTGTCAAGTGATGCTTGTTTCTTAGTTTGTAATAGCTTTCTTAAACAATGAACCTATGGATGAGGAAGTTATGTTTGGAGATGGACTTTGTAATGATTGAATATATATTATCTAGGCTATGCCATGTACTGCTTTAAGGATGGAATATCTTTTCTAACTCCTTCAGGCCACTCCAAAATAAATTCTATCCTAAATGCACGATGGAATCACTACCATGTTGACATCTCTTGCATACAGACTTCAAGGTTTGCTTTCTTGTATTCTGAAATCTTATCTTCACTATTGTCCACTTGAAGAACTTTTTAAGATTTGATTTTTAGACCTTATGAGATTAAAAAGGTTGGGTTTGTATCAAAGATTCCTTCTAGATTACCATTAAGATGGCTAATGAACTCTATTTAGCTATTTGAGTTTACATCAGTGTTAAAAACCTGATATATGCATCTTTCTCTTGTAGGAGCAATAAATGCCTTTTACAAAAAAAAAAAAAAAAAAATGGTTGGAAGTAAAACTACTCTTCACCTTTTGGCTTAAACAATATCAAAAGTAATGTCAGTTAATGCTGTTTGAATTTCTTTTACATAAACTGCCTTTTCAAAGTCAGTTTATGTATCTGTATATTTTCTATTTAATATAATGTTGAAAAGCTAATAACTCTAAATATAGAATATTTTAATTTTCTCACATACCTGTGGAATAAGCATTTAGCTAGGTAACAAGTGATTAGTGAAGTAGAATAAAATTAAAAACTCTGGTATTACAAATATTTTTCAAACTACACTATCTGCTCATTTACTATCCATGACAAAATTTCAATTGCTGTTCAACTACTCTCCAAAATTAAAATTAAAGCCATATAACTTAAATATTTTTCTTTAAAGAAAAACTATTTTTGCATAATTTTTATTTATTTTAGGTATCATCAAAGAAAATGAAGTTAACTGCATTGTCATTTTGGGTAAAAAAAAAAAAAAAAAATTTCTTGGTACATTTGATTAGAATGCAAAGATTTAATAAAAAAAATTCTCTATATGAAAATGGCATTATCTACTTTTTTTTCATTGTTTCTTCAAATTAAGTGACTATTATGTAACTCAAGGCAAAGCAGCTCACAGACTTTATACTGCCAAATTTATAATAATTTGGTCATTTCATTTTGCAAGTAAATTTATTGACTGTTAAAGGAAATAATAAAAAAAAGGAATAGCCAGTTTGAAGATGCATAAATTATTTCCCAACCTAAAATTAAAATAAGATTTCCACAAATAGTGTCAGAAAGAGAGACCAAAAGATGCTACAACCAACTAAAGGCAACATTGATCTAGAGAAAGCAGACATTCAAATATCCAATTAGCAGATGACACTAGTATTCTAATGAAATACAAAACAAAGACCTAAAAATGAATGAGAATTGGAAACAGTCTGTTACATTCACTTCGGCACAAATACCCTTGGGAATGGCACATATCCATCTCCCCACCAGCTATGGGTTAAATAGCAGGGTAGAATGGCCCTGTAGCCCTGAGTGGCAGCCAATATGAGAGACTACTTTGAATACAAAACTGTGGAAAAGGCAATGGGAAAATCACTCCACTATCTTTTCCTCATGTCAATTCTCAAATAATAAAGAAAAGGAATCTGTGGAGAGTCATGATCACCGATGTCCTGAAGGAACATGAAAATAAAAAACAACCCCCAAGTGAGACTTGTTAGATATTTTTTTTTGTTGTAACCCTCTTAATGTCATTAAGTATCACTTCAAAAAGTGATATTATAAATTATCAAAGGCTATGACTTTTGGTTTGGACAACTTGAAGGCTAACAAAGAAAGCAAAAACGATTTCTGTGCTGACAAGAATGAAAAACCTTTTCAGTTATTCAGATTTTGTCAATAAAAGCAGAAGAAAAGAGCAAAGAAAAATTAGGGTCAATTTGAAGGTAGATTTTGCTGCTCTAACTACTGTTGCAAATATATTTTTATAGGAATGTTCACAATTTCTATTTTAATCAATCTAGTAACAATTAGTTTATACACAGATAATTTTTTAGAATTTGTAAACAACGTTGGGAGCTTTTCTGAAAAAAAAAACTTTAATCTGGTCTATTTCAAAATCTTTTCAAACCAAACATTAACAGATTGCTACATTTTGAAACTCCATAATTTACAAAGAAAAAACTGGGTTATAGATGTTTACAAGAACAGCTTGATTTAATAGTTGCTGCAACTAGACAAAAAGAGAACTTGAATGTAATTAACAAGTGCAGTTGTAAAAGAAATGACAACTCTGTAATAGGAGTTTACAGAGAGATTAGCAGGTTTTATTGGAGGTCATGGAATTTTATAAAGAGTGAAGCAAGTAATGAGGAACAGATTGGAGACTTACCTACACAATCATCCTGTTTATTTTCAGACTGACATCGCAAACAGGCATCTGAAAGTCAAGATAAAATCATTACTAAACCATCAAGAAAAAAAGAAAACTATATTTAATGATTGATTCTAGTTTTTGTAGTTCAGTTTAAAAGAAAAAAAAAAGAAAAGTAATTTGATATCAAATGCAATTTTGATGAAATTCCAATTCCTACAGTATTTTATATATATATATATATATATATATATATATATATATATACACAAGGAAATGGGAAATGCAAATTAATTTAAGAAAAATATTTCAAAGAAGTTTATAATTTCATTACTGACATTTCATTCTTTAAATCAGATCAACAGGCTTAATAAATTAGACACAAAACTAAATCTGTCTCCTAGGCTGCAAGAGGGTATTAACCTAGTCAATGTTCATTGACTTTTGCTTAAATAAGCACTTTTAAATTGAAGAATTCATATAAAATTTTATATGCTTAATATTTTATTTCTAAATAAGTAATCATTACTTAACATTTCAGTCCTCAAAATGTAATTAAAAAAATTTCACTGAATTTTTTTTAATTCTGAATATTTTCAGAATCTAAAAAAATTTATACGAATATTTTTCTTTTTACAAAGCATAATCTAACAAACTGTTACAAAAAAAAAAAAAAAAATAAATAAATAAAAAAAAAAAATAAATTTCACTTTATTTAAAAACTAAGAGTAAAAAAAATTAATTTCCCCAGGAAATATTTTAAAACAAATCTATAAAGAAGTTATTTGCATAGGAAAATTAGGTGACATAAAATTGATTAAGGGAATATTTTGACTAAATTAAATTTCATTTCTTTATATTTTTGATCCTAATGTGATAAAATTAAAAAAAAAAAGTTAAAACGGTTATATTTTACACTGGAATTTAAAATTTAATAACTGAAGAAACAAGTTGCAATTTTTACTGAAAGTTCCAATAATTTTTTTAAAATCATTGTGGCAGGGGCAAATACTTCCCCTCATAATTTTCAATTCATTTTCTTTTAATTTTACATTAAAATTCTTTCCAGTTACGTCTCATGACATGATATTTATTAAAAATAATCACAAGTAAAATTTATGAAAAGCTCCATAAGTAATGCCTCTTATTTATTTCCATAAAAACTACAACTGAGACAGTTGAGCACAATAACACCATCAGATAGAGCAAGTTTTCAATTACAAAATATTTATCCAGCCACCACTATCGGCCATGCATTTTCACAAGAGATCAACAAGTGCCTGTGTAGGGCCACCAAGAATGTCACTTGTCATACACATTGCTGTTGCTACTGTTGAAGCATTACCTACTGCCTAACTGTGATTATTTCCATTGTTTGGTCTTTGTAAATGTTCAGCAAGTGATGAACGTCAAAAGGTGCAATATTTTTCCATATAGAGGAATTCAATGACACACCATTACTTTTGTATACAGTTTCATGTCAGATGCCATTTAGCCAGACAGTCACCCTGCTGCTATCTGTAAGGCAGAAAAAAATTATGTAAGTTTCAACTTTTACTGTCATATTGCCAACATCCACTTCTGATTTCATGGGCCAACATAATAAATTAAAAAGTATTACTTTCTGAGTAACCCTCATAGAAAACAACTTGAAATTTATATTTTAGGCAAGTGCAACAGTTTCCAGCATATTTTTAAGATCTGTTTCCTACTGGGTTCACTCTACTTTTCTCCCCACATGCCTTATTAAGCCATTTTGTTGTCTACCAATGTTACTCCAATTCACTGTCATTCAACATCAATCATTAACTAGTAATGGGGTGTCATAATGAACCTTACTCCCAGTTTCAGTTTGGATTCAATCACAATAAATCTATTTTCCCAATTATGAAGCTTATCAAATATTATAAACAACACTTTATAATTACAGATTTGTTATGTCTACTGAAGATTGGATATCCTGTGATTAAGAGAACTTAATCAGTAACAACTTCAAGTTTTTAGTTCGCTTGTATAATTTAAGAATGTCAAAGGTATAAAAATTAAACAGATTTGATACTTAAGCATCATTTAAGTTAAAAATACCAGATCAATTTTTCTTAACTACTGATTCTGTCATTAGCCGATTGAAATATGGAACATACATGACAATAATGAAAGAATCACATTGAACATTATGACAGACTCAATATCAGCAAGTTCAAAATCAAGATCTAAAAATAAGCCTTCTTTCTTTTCACATCATATGAATAACAAAATATTCTAAGATCAATTAAGATGTTTTTTTTTAAAAAAAAGAAAAACATTCAAGTTTTGGTTATCTGGTCATTTTGAATGTTGGTCAACCCAAGAACTTTACAACATCCTTTCATAGATATGCACATTTAGAAAGAAAAAAAGAAAGCTATTTAAAAAGCTCAAGAAACTTAAAATGTGAAATAGTTTATTCAAAGAAAGAAAAGTAATTTAAGAATTTTTTTAGTTCTTGATGGCATGGTTTACTTTCAATAAATGCATGTCTGGCGAGGTGTCTAGCCTTGGAGGGACTACTAGTGAATTCAAAACTAGAGAAGACAACAGGAATCCACTACTACATTATCTTTCTCAGGGATTCATGGCAATTTATCGATAAAGAAAGCTGTGGAGGGCCATGATCACCTACGTCGTGAAGATACATAGTATTAACAAAAATAAACAAAAAACTACAGACTTGTATAAAAGAATTATTTGGGCGGGACTGGCCGCACATCTCTCTCTTTGTTTTAATTGAGAAAGTTATTTTTTTTAGTTCAATTCAAACGGAATGCAACATTGACTAAATTTTAAAATAATTGAAAAAGATACCAAAAACTCCAAAAAGAGAAAAAAAAGTACCCCCTTGAAAGATAACCTGTTCATTTTGAAGTTGTAATTAATTTTGATAAGATAATTTATTATCAGATATTAATATTATCAAAGAAATAATCTGTCACTTGAGATTTCCATTTTATTTGCAATCAGCGCGAATCGTGAAGATTTTTTTTTTATTATTCCAAGCTCCAAGCAATATTTTAAAACGAACATTTGATTTCAAAAATAGTTTTCTTCAGAGTAAAGGATACTTATGGTGTGAATTGTAATCATTTTTGTTTTTAAGAAAAAAAAAAAGAAAAAGTAAAAAAAAAAAAAGCACCGGACAGAAAGATTGAAGAAAAAAATCTAAAAGAGAAACTAGAAATTTGGAGATGGGGGGAAATGTTTTGACACGTGATAATATTTTTAAAAAAACTATAGTGAGCTTCCTTTATTAAATTTCATCAGTATCTTGTTGATAAAGAAAAAGGCATGTTGCCAAATGTTTTAAAATTTAAAAAGTAAATTCGTTAATCATTAGAATGGGACGAGAGAAGCGAAAGATTGAATAAAGATTCGTTTCATTCCTGCTATGAAAGAAGTCAGTAGTAAAAATATAAAAAAAATAAGATCTATTCACAACAATATCAAGCAATAATCAATTATATAATATAATCAGATTTTAAATGAATCCATAATTTCTATATAGACACATTTATTTTTTTTGTCTAAAGATATTTTTATTTTTTTAACCCCCGTTTTTATTTATTTTGTTTTGAGTTGACTTACCATCAACCCAGCTAAATAATTTATTCGCAACACAACAAAATAGAAAGAAAATTCCTTGATTATCAGTGCTCGATTATTATTAAAGCACATTAATCACAAAAATATATCGATTTATCGATAATTGTTGCATATTTGAACAAGAAATAAAGTAACGTAAACCCGAAACCATACTACGTAATAAAAAGAATTACAAGGGAATTACATCGCCAGGGAAAAAAAGAGACTTTCAGAATAAAAATAGACAAATTACCCATCACTTGAACTCGACAAATAGCACATGTGTCACATTCGACGTCCCAACTCCACATGGCAACCAGGTTCCATTTCTTGAGAGTGAACATTCGTTCTGGTTTCGGTCCATCTTTGTCTTGTTCGCGACAAGGGTCAACTTCCATGTCTTCCGCCATTTTGACCGGAGTTTCAAACGAATGAAAAGAAGAAAAAAAACTCGGTCGTGCTTATCTCCCTTCGAACACAATTAATGATCACTGATTACCGGCCTTGATAACAATTGCGAAAAAGGAGCTTTTTTTTTTATTGTTTGTCTTGCTTGTTTTCTTTATTTCTTATGTACTTTTTTCTATTACTTTTTTCAAATATTAACATATCTGCTGAACTATTCCTTGTTTCGTAGCTAAGACAATATTGTCTCTTGGTGCAAGTAAGTAGTCAGTATTTCAAGCCAAACAAAACGAGAAAGTTGGAATTTTGAAAGCTTCGACGCGGGTAGGTTTGTTGCGGGTGCTGACTTTTGTTGGGAAATTTGTCCCTGCTTTCCCACATGAAAGGGTTGAGGTTAAAAAATGCGACAAAATTGAATAAAAGCAGTAAGCAACTACGGCTTGAAAGATTAGAACGGACAAACTCTCTTTTAGGCGGACGGATAAAGATAGCCTCAAGTCAAGACTTCTGCTCGATGTGTAACAATAAGAAGAAAGTGTTTATGTACAAAAAAGGGTAAAGGAAAACACAACTACGAGAGAAAGAAAGGGAGAAGAAAGTCCTTTAACTTTAAAGGAAGAGAAAATGTTCATAAAAGAAAAAAGGCTTGCTCAAAATATTTTTCTGTGCACCTAAAAGTTCTTTAAGCGAGGAGATTGTTTTTAAGGATAAAAAAAAACACTCGCAGTTTTCTTCAGAGTTCTTCCAGAGTAGGAAAATGTCGGTAGATACGAAATTCCGTAGTTGAGTGAGTTCGTAGTTCGACGACAGAAGTCTTGTAGGCGAAAGGAGGCAGATATCAACTGGTATTTAGTAGTGGGCCGACGTTCTTTCTCGACAGCCATCAGTAGGTAGATCTTTCTTGAAGCTGACAGCGAAGATTACTGCTTTTCCGTCGCCGACCTTTGTTGAATACTCAGACGATTGTCGCTTGCTCACTACCAAATAGGCGAAGATTTTCCGTAATTATGGAGGCTCGGGGACTTTTCCCTCCAAATTGTTATACAAATTTCCTGGCCGCTTCATTGGTTAGAAAATATATTCTCAATTATGAAGGTTTTGGCAGCTGCTTTTTGAAAAGCAAGGGCCCGACAAGTTGTGTTCGTTCCTCCCAGACTTCATGGAACCATGGTCAGGGCAATGGTGGTCAAATTCCTTTGTTATATTTTCGAGATCTCTCGTTAGAAAATATATTCTTATCTCTGATAAGAATCAAGGCTTTGGTGCCAGTTTTGAAAGCAGGGAAAAAAAGTTGAGTGAGGATTGGAAAAGAGGCTAGAACGTGAACTTGTAAAATATTGTATTTGTGGTTCTCAAATTAATACTTTCTCAGGAACAGGTTTTGGAACTAGTTGATTTATGGAGCGCAGAAAGTGTTTGGTTGTTGGGGCTAACTCGTATATGATAGTGGCAGCGATTACTAATGATGAAGCAAGGTGTTGTGATATACTTATAATTCTTTTGTATTCATTCATTTAATACCTTCTACTTACCTGCATACGAACTGTTGTGTGATTTCGCGTTGGTTCACGTCACGTGATCTTGTGTTTATAAATAACGGTGAGACGCCTCTTTCTTCCTCTCTGGCGTCCGTTCGTCCATATCTTCTATAACTATGTATGCTTTTTTATGTTGAATAAAACCTTAATATTCAACTTTTTAAAAGGTCTCTTTTCATTACAATTTATTCAACATAAAAAAAAAAAAATGGATACCATTCTGAGACCCTGTCGATTTGAGGGATCGTCGGAGACAACCGCTGATTAATGGAATCACTGGTACCGTACCCTTGTCAATTGCATCGACTCTCTGACAGTAGCTCACCCTGACAACCCTCCTAACAAGCTCAGCATACGAAATAATTATATATCACCTAGAGTCTATTCCCTGATATCAAACTGCACGACATTCGAGAACGCCATTAGTATTCTACAATCTACTTATGTCAAACCAGTTAATTCTGTATTTGCTCGTCATCTGCTCGCCACTAGAAAACAACAGCCAGGTGAATCTATTGATCAATTCCTTCTAACTTTAAAAAATCTTTCCAAGGATTGCAAATTTGAAGACGTCACTGCTTCTCAGCATGCCGAACAATCAATAAGGGATGCTTTTATCACAGGCCTCACTTCCCCAGTGATACGGCAGAGACTACTAGAATGCTGTGAAATTAATTTGGATAATGCGGTAGCAACCGCGAGAAGTCTCGAAATGGCACAACACAATGCAGCAGCTTATGCCACTTCGTTAGTTGTAGCAAAAGCATCAATTTATCCAGAAGAATCCAGTAATAATTCTACAGATGAATTAACTAAAGAATGTGCTGCTGCTACCAGAACTAATCAAGCAGTTCGCTACGCCAAATGTCAATTCTGCCGGCGTGAGAATCATTCTCGATACAATTGGCCTGCAAGAAATGCTGACTGCTTTTCGTGTGGAAAAAGAGGCCACTTCTCCAAAGCCTGCCGGTCTAAAAGAAGAGAGACATCACCTAATATAAAAACCAGCACTGCTTTTATTGCTCTCACAGCTTCATCCCAATGCACACCCCACACACAATGCTTCATAGTAGTTGCAACTATAAACAACACTAGTCTGAAAGCCATGGTAGACAGCGGAAGCACTCATAATTTCATAAAGTTGAACGTCGTGAAATCACTTGGCCTTCCTATACTACCTTCCAGTGAGTGACACAGTAAGTATGGCTTCCTCGAATCTCACGAGCAAAATCCAAGGTCATTGTATTGCATCTATCGCAATTAATGGACAAACATACCCTGATATGCATCTGTCTGTTCTGTCCAACTTATGTACTCTTGTCATACTTGGACAAGAATTCATGCAACTACACAACCGTGTGGAATTCCTTTTTAACGGAGATATAAAATAGAGCCACCTGCTCTTTTTGCCAATTTATCAGATAACTGTAAACCAATTGCAACAAAGAGCAGGAATTACTCTGCATCTGATAGCGAATTTATTCGGAACGAAGTACAGAAGCTCTTAAAAGAAGGGATAATAATTAACTCTAATTCCCCATAGCGAGCCCAAGTCTTGGTGACTCATAATGAAAGGCATAAGCGTCGCATGGTCATTGACTATTCTGCCACTATCAATCACTATACTTTTCTCGATGCATTCCCTCTTCCAAAAATTTCAAACATTATACGTCACCTATCTCAATATAAGATTTTCAACAAGTTAGATTTGATGTTTGCATATCACCAATGCCCTATCCGTGAGGAGAAAATAATTTATACAGCCTTCGAAGCTGACAGAGGCCTGTACGAATTTTCTCGGTTACCCTTTGGATTAACAAACTCTGTAGCTGTATTCCAACGTATCATGCATAATATAATCCGAGAACACGAACTTAAAGGCACCTTCGTCTATATTGATGACATTGTGTTATGGTGAAACACATCTATTCTATAGTTAATAGACCCTCCCACCTAATATAAGTAGGAGTAGTAAGAGAAACGAGGGTCAGTCGATGTCGGACGACAGTCGAACTCTCTGCCTTCGGGCAGAGAGGAGCCCGGACGAGGCTATGCTGAAGGGCAGAGTTTCGTCCAGGGAGGTAGACAGACCTGATCCCGTTTATGCGGGGTCCACGGGGATTTTTTGGCCGAGCCTACGGGCTCGGGAACCCCACATTAAATTCGGCCTTGTGCCACATGTGACTGCGTGGGGCAGTTACTAAATAGCGTCGATGTCGGACGACAGTAGTCGACTGTTAGTCGAATACGAAAAGTAGTCAGTGACCACAACAAGATTACTCTGCGTAATACCTATTATATCAAGTTCCTAACGTTTTGTACGTCGAACCTATTTAGGACCGATTTAGTCCAAATGCAAGCCTCCACTGCGAAAATAACTCCACAACACATTGTCATCGGAGGAAAGACAAATAAAGAATTGAATGAAAATATGAAGGCATTCAAAGAAGTTGCTGATCGTCTCAATTTCCAACGGAACCCTGATAAATGTGAGTATGGCATCACCAAACTTAAGTTTCTAGGACACCTGTTGGAGAATGGAACAATCAGGCCTGACCCAGACAGACTTACACCACTCAAAGAACTACCGACTCCGAACTGTGGTAAGTCACTCAAACGAGCTCTGGGTCTCTTCCCATACTACTCACCATGGGTGGAGAATTTCTCTGACCGCATTTCGCCTTTGCTAAATATCTCTTTATTTCCTATTGCCGAAGAACTCAAGAGTTAATTTCAGGCAATAAAAGATGAAATTTGCAAGGCTTCGGTTGCGGCCATTGAGGATGAAATTCCATTCACAATAGAAACGGATGCATCTGCGACGGCATTGGCAGCCTGCCTCTCTCAGAATGGACGACCAGTAGCATATTTTTCTAGAACTCTTACGCAATCTGAGCGTCGACACTCAGCAGTGGAGCCTGAATCAGCAGCCATTGTAGAATATGTTCGTAAATGGCGTGATCTTTTACTCAGCCGATATTTTACTATCGTTACAGACCAACAGGCCGCCTCATATATGTTCAACACACGGACACCAAACCGTGTTAAAAACGATAAGCTACTTCGATGGAGACTTGAACTTTCTAACTACTCTTATGATATTGTATACCGACCAGGTTCACTTAATAGCTCTGCAGATACTCTTTCCCATTCATGCTCTGCTTCGTGCTCATTATCACTAAAAGATCTTCACGCAGCACTCTGTCATCCATCAGTAGCAAGACTGTATCATTTTGTTAAACAAAAGAATCTGCCTTTCTCTATGGAAGATGTTAAACATATCTGTGCTGAATGCCAAATATGTGCTGAACTAAAACCAAGGTTTTTCAGACCTCCCCCTGGTCGCTTAATCCATTCTCGATCCCCTTTTGAACGCCTTGCTATTGAATTCATGGGCCCCAAACCATCAACAAATAGTTTTAAATATCTACTTGTGATCGTAGATGAATACTCGCGCTATCTTTTCGTCTATCCATGCCAAGACATCTCAACAGGAACTGTAATAAAATGTCTCCAAAATCTCTTTACCTTCTTTGGCTGCGCATATTCAATCCATAGTGACCGAGGGAGCTAGTTCGTATCATCTGAACTGAAAGAGCTTCTCTGGCAACATGGCCTTGTAATTACCTACTCAACACCATACCATCCAATCGGTAACGGACAATGCAAGAGGGCAAACGGAACAATATGGAAAACAATCAAACTTGCACTCAAAACGAGGCAACTGGATGAACGTCATTGGCAAGCTGTACTCGACATTGCTCTGCACTCAATTCGATCTCTCCTTTGCACAGCAACTAACACAGCACCACATGAAAGATTGTTCAATTTTTCGAGAAGGTCGAGTACCGGATACACCCTACCTGAATGGTTGCAAGGAGGTCCGGCGCTGCTAAGGAAGTTTGTCCGTCAACACAAGTCTGACCCACTAGTGGAACCGGTGGAAATAATATCAGTAACTCCTGATTTTGCGAGAATTCGTTTCCCTGACGTCCGTCAGTCAACAGTCTCAACAGAAGACCTTGCCCCCACCCCTGTTACTGTCCCATCGTTTGTAGATTCGGATTCTCCTGTCTTCACCGATCACTCTGAGTCATCGAGTTCTACTCCATCAAATAACAATGAACCGGAAATGTCTACTGACCAACAAGAAACCACAACAAATGGTGAATCCTCCACTTCTGTTGGCGAAACGAAGTCTCGGGATTTAGAACAGCAGCAGCGGTCGCACTTAGAGAAGGATGTTCTGGGATTTCTTCCCGAATCATCAAGACGAGGACGAAAAATCATCTGTAACCCGAAGTATCAATAAAATGTAGCGGAGAGTGTTGTGATATACTTATAATTCTTTTGTATTCATTCATTTAATACCTTCTACTTATCTGCATACGAACTGTTGTGTGATTTCCCGTTGGTTCACGTCACGTGATCTTGTGTTTATAAATAACGGTGGGACGCCTCTTTCTTCCTCTCTGGCGTCCGTTCGTCCATATCTTCTATGTAACTGGTAACTATGTATGCTTTTTTTATGTTGAATAAAACCTTGATATTCAACTTTCTAAAAAGGTCTCTTTTCATTAAACAAGGGAATTTAAAATGAAAAAGGTAAAGATTTCTTTATCAATAAATAATATATTTGGATGTTTTATACATCGTATGGTAAATATAAGAAGACCCTTGAAAAGAAGGGTGAGTTCACATATACATATTTAAAAAAGAAGAGATAACATGCACATATTTAAGTATGTTTAAAACCCTTTGAAAGGGGAAACTTACATACACACATTTAGGTGTGCTTAAATAAACCCCTGAGAATAGAAAGGTACAAAGACATACATTGAGGTGTGTTTAATAAAATCCATGAAAATGGAAAAGTTCCAAGACAAAACATGCATTGAGGTGCGTTTAATAAAACCTCTGGAAAGGGGGAAAGTTCATACTTTGGATTCATTGTAGAATCTACACCAGAGAAGTGTGAAATGTTTCAGTGGATTGGTAAATCCGTTGAGTTAACAACGCGTAATCTATTCGCCAACTGATCCTTGTTGGCTTTATGGTCTGTATTTATAGCTTCCCTTAAGCAGGTGCTGGTTCACAAAAAGTCCCTCGAAAATTCGTGGGAAACACTGTCAGTGGTCGAGTAATAATTTGTATTATATTTTGAATGCTTTTGTATTTCATTTTGAATGTTTTCAACGCTACAAGAAGTGCCACTCGGAGCCTATGCTTAAATAACTGATTTTGATCATTCGACTCCTGACTCTTGAGATGGAAACTTCCGATCGACCCGATAAGTTCTTTAGACTTGCAGGACGAGTAAAACGAAGTAATTACACTTGGCTTCGTGCGGGTTATAAATATTAAGATTGAATTGATCATAAAAACAGTGTTAAGGTGTATGCCAGTTTTCAAATGGAGAGAGCCTGCCTGTTTCGAAAATAATAAGCATTCAAAATATGCCGACCTTTTACTTAACGTCTCGAGTACTTTTAACAATGAGTGCAGTCACACTAAGTCTGTTTATCGCTCTTTCTATTCAGGAGAGAATATAAAGATTTATATATATATAAATGTAAAAAATTAAATAATTAATAAAAAAGGACAAATAAAAATGGGTTTATCTTTTACACTTGTTTTTAAGAAAGCGTTTTAAAAAAAATTAAAAGTAAGCTAGACTGTCGGGTCGACCGGAAGTTACCGTCTCAAAGTTATGAGTTAAATGACCAAAATCAGACATTTACGCATAGGCTCCGAATGGCACTTCCGGCAGCGTTTTAAAATATTCCAAAATAAAATTCATATTATTATACGATCACGTTGCATTTATGAAAGCTTTCATTATGTCAGAATTTGCTACCTGGAAAAAGTGAAAGAGTTAGAAGGGGATTCCGTGTTGTGAACTCAGACATGGTTCACTCATCTTTTGAATCGACATTTCCCGCTTTGCCGACGTTTTGCCGACGTAGATTCTCCAACAAAGTTAAGTACCTACTTTTCTCGCAATTCTTTCTTCTCAAAGGATTTATTAAACACACCTCAATGTGTGTAAATTAACTTTTCCCTTCTTCTCAATGATTTTATTAAACACACTATACGGTTTTAAAAAAAATCACATAAAAGGTTATTCGTTATTTTAAAAAATCTGTCTTTTAGTTTAATTCAAAAATTCACTTATTTAATTTTAATTCATTGCGTAACTATTACTGCGTTACGTTTTTTTCAAAGTACGTAGTTTCAAGATTGTCTTATTCCGGACAGCACCCGGAATATCTTGTAATCACAACTACCTAAATTAGATTGTGCACCAAGAACATATCACGGTGCCTCAACAAGACGGTTAATAAAAATTATATTTGATGTGATACATTTATTGGTTAAATTTTCTAAAAATAGAATGTCTGGATAAGAACCCGCCTAAAATAAGTCGGTCAAATTAGAAAATCTCGGTTGCCTCAAGTTTCTCTTCATTTGAGAAGAAATTGTCCAGTAATCACTGCCATATGAGAAAATTGATATTATATAACAACTAGCCGAATGAGAAACATGATGCATTTCAGTATTACTCAATGATCTTGCCGATGTGACCTCCATCTTCTGGCTTTCTTCTTTTATATTTTGGATAGCTGGCATTGCCTTGTTCAAATCTAGATTTAATTTAAATCAAAGGGGAAAAATTCAGTGGGGGTTCGTGCCTCCCCGGGAACCCCTTTGATCAAAATGAAATATACTTATTCAAATACCCTTGTAAAGTGTTGATTAGTACGTCGGGTTGATCAATTATCGAATGTACTACTTCTCGAGGGTTGTGGTCACTAATGTTGAATGGGTTAAATAGATAATGCGGCTGCGTGTTGAGAAGGTAATCAACATTCATACATAATACTTAAAACATCAAGGAAAAAGAACAATGAGAACCAATTTTGTTTAACGAAGAAATATGTATATTAAATTCAACAATAATACAAAGTAGTTGCAATATGAGTGAAAAAGGGAGAAAAAAGTAGCTTCCCCTTGACTGTAAGGAAATGTCTTAAAGAAGATTTGTCTGAGTAAATGTTCAGAGTTCAATGTTGAAAATAGAATTTTTCTTTCAGAAAATTGTTCAGTAGTTGCAACTTACAAAGTTGATTTAACTTGGTGTGTCCATTGAGAACTGGTGGTGTGTCACATAAAGTTCTGTAGTGTGTATGTACGTGCGGAGTGAGTAGGATGAAATACACGAGCGAGTAAATGAGAACTATTGTCTCTGGGTACCTCGACTGTGGTTCTGAAATTACTACTACTGGTTTTTTGGAATGCATCCAATATTTATACTATCTGGGGTGGCTCCCAGCAGAGACGCTATAGTACATTTTTGAATATACATGAAAAATATCCGATTGGACGGAAAATGGACCAATCAGCGATTTTGTAGCAAAGCTTGTTTTGAACAAAGTGTAGGAACAAATTTACTATGGTGGAATGCGATAGATAAATTGTCCTGTTATTTTTAAGTATGTATTTATTGACCAATTAGAATTGGAGAAAATGTAGGCGTGGCACTACACCCTTGTATCAAAAGGAAAAAAATCAAGGGGAGTGTACTCCCTCTCCCGGGACTTCCTTTGATCAAAATTAAATATACTTATACAAGTACCCTGAGTAATGTAGTTTTAAAATATATATGGTTATCGGGGGGTATCTCCAAAACCCTAAGAGAAGTTCGATAATAGACAGACAGAGGCTACAACTTTATATATATATAGATCCAGCGCTCTTTTCGTTGTTTCTAACGAAATTTTCATGTTTCATAATAGTCTGTTTAGTTTTTAGTATGGATTTTTTTTTACTATTCTAACGCGCCTTCGGATTTCAGTGTCTCATTTTCCCATTATCTGTTAAAGCATTTCTCAGATATTTAAACTTCTGAACTTGTTTGAGTTTAACATTTCCAATTCGTAGTTCGTATCTTGGGCATTTTCTCCTACTGACAACCACACATTCAGTCTTTTTACAATTGATAGTTGCTCCTTTCTTCTCACTTTATTACCTTGTCTATGAGGTCATATAGTTTTCTTTCTGTGTCTACAATGAACACAGTGTCGTCTGCGTATCTAATATTGTTAAGATTACATCCACTGGTAGAATATCGACCTTCGTTAGGCTATCCTCGCTGTTGTGGAAAGGTTAAAAGTAAATTTAGGAAAAAGACAGACTTTTAATGCCACATTTTATTAATTTTTTATATGTATGCAGGTGGTTTGTTCCCAGTATAAGTTCTGGATTATTCTAACATCTTTCTCGAATAAACCAAGTTTTCTTATGATACAGTCACTATTACGTGGCCATTTAGAACATTTTCTGCGAGTGTAGGAATATTCAATTGACTATTGTTGCCTACATGGAAGCATCATAAGTGCTTCGTGTCCAACATGGCGAAAGAATTTGGCATTTTGAAACGGACCAGACTCTAAAAATTCTAAAACGAGGCCGACTAATATCTTACTGAGAGGAGAACACATAGACTGAATTTTTGTTTGTAAAAATTATTATTAAATGTGAAAAATATTGGTTTGCACACAATCGACACTTTTTATGACTGTGCTGATCCCTAAAGAGATGTTTATTTTTTATCTTACGAGGTGGTGTATTAGAAAATTTAGACTTTTGTCAATTGGTA
>OZ010579.1:134911126-135038626 GCA_963932145.1 Acanthosepion lycidas | reverse complement strand
TTTTATAACATATTTATGTTATAAAATTTTTTTTTCTTTAAAAATAAATAATTATATATATATATATGTATATATAAGTGGAAACAGGGTAGGGATTTGAATAAACATTTATAGTATTTCATCAAGTCTAGAAGGATTTAATATCAAAGGTATTTATGCCTTTATTTTTCATATTTATATTTTTCATATTTATATTTTTCAATTCGTTGATGAGATTCTCAGAATTTTTTTAAGGTGTGAGGAACTGATTGTTCCTTAAAAATGGTATTAAAATTTTAGCTTAGGCTTTTACATGTACTACCACCTATATCAGTGATAATAGGTTGCATTCAATTGTTGGGTTTTGGGTTTTTTAGTAAGCTATACATACTGGGTATCTTTGGATAGCATTCTATTAAGTATAATCATGTTTTGCCTTCATTTTTTAATAGTTTTTTTTTCTTTTTACTGATTTGTTGAATCTTTGTGTTTCCTTATTGATGCCATGTCCTTCACTTTTTCATAAAGACTTGTAGTGAGTACGAAATAATAACTTCCTTCACCCAATCCTTTCAAATTCGAAGGACTGAGAAAGAAGAAGGAAAGAAATTCGTGAGCCTATGTGAGATTTTTGCCTTTCACAGAAATTAATCAGTAAGCTGAAGAAGAAGAAGGAAAGAAATTCGCGAGCCTATGTGAAATTGTTTTGAGACCAATGAAAACTTTGCCTTCACAGAAATAAGCCGATCAACCAAAAACAAGAAGGAAAGAAAATAGCGAGCCTACGCGGAATTCATTTTGATATAAAAATTAAATTAATGAGAGGAGTGTCTGAAGTCATGTGAAAAGTTTCGTTTCAGTTCCCCGCGATCAGCGTACTAAGTACTTCGCAATTATATTATCGGCCTCTAACCAGCATATATCACTTCAAAGAATTTTCTTTTAACAATCAAAAGTATTTCAAACTACCTTTCTTAGTATACCTTTGAACGTATGTAAACTTTATGTCCCTTCGGTGAACAACTAACTCTCTTACTATTGTCTTAAATATTTTTGAATATTATTTTGTGTCAGATCATTTAATATGCTGTATGAACATATTTTCTTCATGACAATACGTTAAAACTATAGACTTCAAGAATTCTGATTCATTTTCCTGATACGAGCTTCTGACTACTTCAAGTGTGTAAATTCATGAATAAATTCCTCATCTTGTTTTGTTAAAATTATCCGTGTGTCCTCGTCATTATCATCCTTCATTAATCTTCTTGGCGTAGGTAAATCAATTGTTCATTCAAACCCTTAAGCCCCACTACACTATAGACTAACGTCATTGGAGTGAAATCCTATTTTATCTTGAAAAATATTAACATTTATATTCATAACTCATCCACTTTTATTTGAGAAGGTAACAGATAAATTCTCATTTTGAGATAGTATTGTTAGCGCGTTTTTTTTTTCTTGTTTGTGTTATTTCATTTTCTCTCTTTTTTTAAAGTGGCAGTTATAATCCCCTGTATAAATCACGACACATCTTGGAGTTTTAGTTGTCTTTTTTTCCTGATGACACTAGATCAATGGTGAAACATGTCAAATTAAAACATCCAGAATTTTTGTATATATATATATATATATATATATATTGAACAATAAAAAAAATAAAAAAATAAAAATCTTTAGACACACTGGGTTGTAGATTAATATTCTTTCGTTTTTTTTATTATTATTTTATTTAGATTCCTCGACTAGTTTCGACCAAAATGGCCATCATCGGGAGGAGAAATATTTCTGCTTGCTGGTAGCAGTAAACTACAGAAATGAGTCTTTTGCTGGAGAAAATGAACTTTGTCTGTAGTTTTCATTTGTTTTTTTTAATTTTTTTTTTATCTTTTTAACATGAATCTTTTAACATTCCTTGTGTTGGTCAAACAGTCTCTTTTAAGTTGTTATTTGGGATAAGAGCTGGATAGATACATGCTGCTCTGAATTCTCTGGTAAGTTTGACAGTTTTATTGGACTTGGTGAGGGGATGTGTCTCTGTTTAGTGTTTGTGTGTGTGTTATTTGGTTCTTAGGGAGTGAGTGAGTACGATATGTGTAAGCGTGTGTATTGCTGTGGGTGTGTGTTATCATTTGGCTCATTAGGGAGTGAGTGAGTATGATGTGTGTAAGCGTGTATATTCGTGTGGGTGAGTGTATAAGTGTGAGGCCTCCACACCTCCGTAAGCATGTCTGTCTTGTGTGGGTGAGAAATGTGGATAGGTTTTGATTTGTTGAGTTATATATTGGTACTATCTGTATTGTTAAATTTATGGTTTAGCCCGGCTGGATATTTTGTTTTTAGACGTTGTATCCACTTATTTTCATGGGACTCTAAAATCTTTCTAATGTTATCTGCTCTGAACTTTTCTATTCTCTCAATTATAGTGAATTTGGCATGGGTTTTGAAATCATGTTTTTTCAGGCGGAAATGTTGTTCTACAGGTAATCATTTTTCATGGGGAATCTACTTAATTCGATTACGATAATTATTAATTCTGTAGTGAAAAAGCCATTCAGATTTTCCTACATATTGTTTCTGGCATAGTGTGCATTCTAGGAGGTAAATTATGTTATGACTTCTACAGTTAGAATCGTGGTAGATTTTGAAAGTAGATTTAGTGATTGAGCTAGTGAATGAATTCGTGTTTTTAATATGGTTGTAACATAAACTTCTTTTGTTGTTACATGGTTGGGAAAATCCTGTTGTTTTTGTTCTTAGTTTATTACGGATTACCTTGTCCCCTGAAATGTGGTTACTACCTATGATTTCTTTTAGGTTCTTAGGTCTACGATATGCAAGAAGGCCGGGTTCCTTAAACAGTTTTTTAGGTCTGGTTTGAGATGTAGTATTTCCCAGCGACGTTTGATTATTTGGAATAGTGGAGGCAGAGTGGGATTGAAAGTGGTTACTAGAGGGATGCGGCTAGATTTATTTTTAATCTTGTACATTAGGGTGTCTTCTCTAGGTGTGGAAATTGCTTTATTTATTTGTTCCCTGATTAGATGTTGTTTATAGCCACGTGTTGTGAATGGATGCTCCAGATTTTCAATGTGTTTATTTAATTCTTCATTGTTGGAATATATCCTTATATATATATATATATATATATATATATATATATATATATATATATACATATATATATATATATATATATATATATATATATATATATATATATATGGGTGTGATCTGTAGGTGCATGTTAAGCTTAGAAATGTGGGAAATTTGTCTCGGGTTACCCACATGAAATGGTTATGATTAAAGGTGACAGAATCGATAAAAGCAACAACGGCTTGAAAGTTTATAGCGGACAATTTTCTCTTTTAGGCGAAAGAATAAAGACTCAAAATGCTAAATCCAGAAATTTAGTGGAAAACTAAATCAAGATGGCATGATGCTAGGTTTAACTCAAAATGATATGCCGATGAAAAATGCGTTAAACTGGAGTGGTTGCTAGATAACCAAACATCACAGCATAGGCCATCATGATGGTGTTTCTGTGAATGAACGTTATGAGAATTAACATGCAAAAACAATGAATAAATCAACAAGAAAGAATTCAAACAAAACAAGGCCTGGGTTTGCTCAACAAATGAAACGGGGTAACTCAACCGTACAATTCCGGGGCAAAATGCAAAGTCAAGTTAGGAAAAGCAGATTCACTGCAATATATATATATATATATATATATATATATATATATATATAGTTTATGAAAAACTAGGTAATCCGTATGGGTAGACCCAAGGAGGATAAAATCCAGAGAGCTCAATGGAAATCCAGAGCAAATAATTTAAATAATAATTTAATAATTTATATATATATATATATATATATATATATATATATATATATATATATATAGAGAGAGAGAGAGAGAGAGAGAGAGAGAGAGAGAGCGCAAACATTTTAAATGTTTTCTTTGAACTTAAATTTCAGTTTTATTTGAAAGATGTTATATCCTGCATATGGTTGCAAAGGAAAGAACAAACAAGGATTAAAATTTCAACAACCGTGTATTAACCCATATCAGTAATACTCAATGCCAGCATACGTAGTTGCGTGAAAAGGACTTCACTGGTGTGGATTCATTAGTATTCATGAGGTGTATGCAATTGGTAGCACGAGTGGGGTGTCGTTGGCGCTCTTGATAGATCTATCTTCAAGATCAAAACTGACACCAGTGAGGTGTGCGTATAGGCCGGTCATGAGGGTTGAGTTGATGTAACGCCGTCGAGATATTAACGGACTGCTTGTTGTTGACAGGGCGTGCAAGTTTTATAGCTGTGATTTAACAGGTGCTGGCTCCTAGCCTTGAGTTTTTGTTTTGCCAGGAATGTTCCGGATTGGTTCAAAAGGATGAAAGAGAATTTCGTACATAAGAATATTTCAACCGGAAATATGCGTGGAACTATTGTGAGAAATTCTGCAATTAAAGCTAAGCTCCTATTGGCTAATTTATGCCACACCGTATTTTGTACCGACCAATCTCATTGGTTGAACTTGACTTTGCTTTTCGCGGGCATTTCAACGGCCCGTGCCTTTTTTAGCAGTTGCTGCAAAATCTTCGAGATGACAGGACTCATATTTCTCTCACGTTGCAGGGCCTTTAGCGCCAAAATTAAGCCTAAATGACTAGGCAATTATTCTTCTTGTCTCATATTCTAGAGACTTTTTAAGGCTGAATAATTCAGTCGGTTTATTGACTGTCGTCACATTCTGTACTTTTACATGAACTTTTCTGCATGCTCTCGACAAATAGCCGAGTTTTTATTTCAGCAACCAAATTGGTAATGCTCCTGCGACGACCGTCAAGTTCGAGCTTGACAGAGTCCTACAGAGAAGAAAAATACTACCCCTTCTTTGATGTAACTACCCCACCCTACTCACAGGGGAAAAAAGGGCATAATCTTTTTTTGCAAAGACGCAATAAAATTTGTATTGAATTTTAAGGTAGGCTTTGTTAATTGTATGTCTTTTCTTGTCTCTGCCAAGGGTTAAACCGTGTGAGAAGAAATTCTCACGTTATTCGCGCACATCCTCATTTTTCATTTTCATTTTTGCTGACGAGTAGGGAATATCCGGTTGTGTTATGAACACAGGGGTACTGACAATATGTGGTGTTTACGACATCGTAATAGTGAAATATATTTATGAATCTGAAAGAGATCTTGATTAAAGTATTATAACACAGAATAGCCTAAATCCGAATTAAAAGAACAATTAATTTTCGCATATAAATAAAGTTTTTAGATATTTTAAAAACATTAGCACGTTTTCTCACCATTCATTGATTCATCGAACCGACATTATAGACGAAAAATGTAAACTAAACTGAAAATGTAAAATAAATTGAAACATCAGTTAGAATCCAATATCTATCCTAGAGATATGTTTCGAAGTCATTTAGTAAATCTAAAGATTAATTAATTGGATTTTGTAAAAGTAATGTTTCTTTTTGCTTAAAAGTAAAACGTAATGAAAATAACGTTTTTTACGCATGGTAGCCCGTGGGGTCATAGGTCAATAATAAAAAATACATAATCATACCACGCAAAAAATAAAAAAATAAAAATGAAAGAAATACGGTAAGTCACCAGTGCAATAATCAAGACATTCTTTAGCCTTAATAGTTTAAGAATATAATTTTTTATTCTACACGATTTTATGAAAGTAGAATTAATAATTATGTTTTATACTACATTGGAAGTATTTTTAATTCTGGTTAAATTTTATACTTTTGAGTTCAATACATTGCTTTTACTTTTGTACCTGAGTGTTAAAATATCTAATTATAGTCAATATGTTGTTTTTTTTTTTACATTATTTTGAATGAAGAGTTATTAAATTATCATATATCATATTACCCTTTCAGAAAAGTAGTCAAAAGAAGTAATTTAGTATTTAATATTTTTATCGTTTTTAAGCATTCATACCAAAAGTAATCTAAGTTTCTTAAGTGGAAACTACTACTACTAATAGTAATAGTCGTAATAATAATAATAATAATAATAATAATAATTCTTTTAATAACGGTCACACTTGAAAATGGCATTAAACTTTACATTTTTCGTTTCTTCAAACACGTCGTTATTTAATTTAAAAAAAAACTCTTCTATAGGATACAAACCCTATATCATTCCAACAAATGACTAAAAAACACAAAGTAGATTTGCACACCCGCAAAATCGGATCAAAACGCCTAAAAACAGATTTCGCAATAAGGTGTGAAATTAATTTTCTGACCAATGAAAGGAGGCGATTTGCTAAACTAAAAAAAAGATAACGAGCCAGTGTGGAAAAAAAAGTCAACAATAAATAGAGAATCTCAAATCAATAACCAGTCAGAAGGGCGCAGAGATCATAGAAGACTGACAGTAAATTACATCACTGACTCAACCCGACACTAAGAGCTGAAAGTGGATTAGGAAAGGAAAACAACAATAGCAACAATTAGCTTTGACCAATCAACACCACACATTGTGAAACTCGGCTTGTTATTGGTCGAGACGACACTAGAATGTGTATCCATGGTCAAAAATCTGCTTTCCCGCCAGGCCGCTGGGAGCCTACTTTGATTTCCCAAATCAAATAAAAGGACGAATTCCAGTCCAATTCACCAGTCCACAGCCTTTTGTTGTGTTTCTGACTGTTGCGGACAGCTGATTTTCGCTTGACTTCGTTTTGAAATTAGCCGTTTGCATTTTTGATATTCATTGGTTAAAGTTTGTTTATTTTACTTTTACATTTTTTCTGCAACTGTAATGAAAAAGTTTTTTGATTTTTTCTTTTTTCTCTCCATTTGACTTTTACTCCTCTCCACCTTTAATTTTTGCACTTTTTCTTTTTATTCCAGTTTTTTTTTTCTATTTGTTTTTCATTTTTTAACCCCTTTAATTTTTTGCTCTTTTTGATTTTCATTTTTACCCCTTTAGTCTTTGCAGTTTTTTCTTTTCTTATTTCTACCCCCTTTAATTTGCTCTTTTATTCTAGTCCTCCCTTTTAATTTTCTTTAATTTCTTTAAATCTATCTTCGTTTTCCTTATTCTCTGTTTCACTTTATTTTTGATTAATTTATTTATTTAATTGTTTCTTTCCATCCTTTAATTTTTACGTGTTTATTGTTTGTAATCGTTTGTATTGTCCAATTTATTTGTTTGTTTTCGTTTGTTTCGACTCGCGTTTCTTAGGGTCGGCCATCTTTATTTTTGTAACTTGCTTCGGCTATTTTTCATCGTTGCGTATTTTTTTGGTTATTGACGTCAGCCATTTTTGTTTGTAACTAGCTTTGGCTATTGTCCTCATTTTCGTATTTTTTGTTTATTGACGTCGGCCATTTTAATTTTTTTAAAGCTTCGGCTTTTGTTGAAGTTTTGTATATTCTTTGTTTTCCTTTTTCATTGTCTAACGTTTTTATTTTATTGTTACGTGTTTTTCTTTTATTGTTTCGCCTTTAGGCGATATTTGTTTCTTTATTGTTTTTTCTAATTTTTATTGTATTTTTTAAATTTGTTTTACGTATAAGTGAACCGTGCTTTTTGTTTTGTTTTCGTCATGTAATTATTTTTGTGTGTGCATATTTTATTTTATTGTTGTCTCGCTTTATGGTGAGTTTGTTTTATTTTTGATTTCATTTATTTAGTTTAAATTTTTCCTTAATTATTTCCCACTCCCCTTTTCTTTTTACCCCTCCACTTCTGAAAAAATGGAAAAGAAGGAAAAAAAAGCGCCTTCTTTTTTAGCCATTAAAAGAAAACCAAATTTGTCGGATTACAGGAAAGCCATAAGGAAACATTTCTTCAACCCTCCCAAAAAAGACCCTCCAGATAAAGAGAATTTAGAAGAATACCCAGCCCTTGATTTAATTTCCCCTAGCGAGGATGTCATCGCTGGGAAAAATGAAAATACAAGTATGGAGGCCAAGAATGGAAATAAGATAACTGAAAGCAATACGGAGGCCAATAATGGCAATAAAACCCAAATTCACGGGGAAGCCAAAAATGGCACTGAAGACAAGACTGAGGCCGGGGAATCGCCCTCTTGTTGGTCGTCCCCACCGAAATGTATCATCAATCTTGTTGAGTTCTTGGAGCGTGCTAAGAGTTACGCTCACCTTGTCGTATTAGGTGGATTCTTAGAAGATCCCCAAGAATTGAAGAAGATTGAAAAACGAATTGTGTCAGTTTTCGTCGTCGACAAGCGTATCCGCAAAATTTGTCTCTCGACGAAAAACACAGTGTTGAAAACACTAGAGTCCTTGGGGTTTAAGCCCCTAAGAATAGTTAAGGGTGCAAAATCTTTCATGTGGGACGTACTGTTACCCACAACAGAAGACTGCGTTGCCGCCGCGAGCCGTGAGCTCATAACAAAAGACCTTATCCTGCTTACGGAGTATGAAGGCCGCTGAAGGACCATTGTAACAGTATATGAGGTCCCTCCTCAGGATATGGGGGAGCATCGCTGCTTTCTTTTCCCAGTACGGCGAAATTCTGGGCGCCTCCTGTGATAGCCTGAGGGGGGGGGGTGGAGCTTTGATATCATGTTGGACGGGAAAGCCTTCCGCTCCATCCCCAACTGTCTGGATGTTGGTGGCTTGAAATTACCGGTCATAGTAACAGGCCGAAGACCGGTATGCTGGAGGTGTGGAATGACTGGCCATCTCTTCTCCTCCTGCCCAGAGAAGAAGGCCTCTGGTAGTCAAGCCCCAGTTAACCAAGATCACCCTCTGACCGCGTCTGTACCTTCCGCCTCGCCTTTAATGGGCGGTACCGGAAGCTGGTACAGCTTCCGGGACCGGTTCGTTTAATCCACCGGTTGGGATATCATCAAAAACCACATTCCCCAAAGAGCCTTCGCCCGCTGCTAGTGCAGTTGTGGAGAAGGGGGAGGGGGAATGGCTTGTAGCTGGTAGGGCCAGAGGGAAGCTCCGGACAGCGGGTCCTCAGTCCTCTGAAGCCCCGAGGGCTAAAGACACGCACAGTCCCACTCCCTCTGGCAACGTTAAGGGCGATGCTCCGGCCTCTCTACAAGATTTCAAGGATAAACAAAAGAAATACGACCCGGGATATGAAAAATCTGAAAAAATAGAAGAATTAAAAAAGAAGTTGGACAACCAGGCAAAATCCCACACAAATCCTACTCCTTCCTCGTCCTCTGCCCGGTCCGCACCTTCACACAAAAATAAACCTTCCCCTCCATCTTCACCGACAAAAGCCCGTCCTCTCAGCAGAGATCCCAGCCCATATAAACATAGATCATTTTACACCCCCCTTCACACTCCCAGCCCTTCATCTGTTAAACAATGTTCATCCTACACCCCTCTGCATACTCCTAGTTCTTCCCCCGTCAAAAAAAACTGAAATGCCTCCTCCCTCCTCCAAGCGGGAGCGAAGCCTCTCTCAAACACAAAAAGAAAAAAAGAAAAAAAAATACATTTTTAACACGGGCGAAGATATCTGCAGAATTTCAACAGCTCAGGCAGAGAGAGCCCGGGATTATGGCAACCGAATCAAGGATTTAAAATACCTTCTTTCGATTAGGCAATATGCCGACTTGGACGTGGAAGTGCCCTATAATTTCCCGCACGCCCAAAGGGTGCTAACAGTCATACGGACGGGAACTGGAGCCAAGCATTTGGTCAATGATTGACGAGGCTATTATGTCTTTCAAAATGGCCTTGGCTATTGCCATTGTGCAAAACGAAAAATTAAAACAGCTGTCAAATCTTTGTGCAGGGAGGGTCTCCATTTTAGTTCACCCATCCCTGTATAGAGCACTAAAACTGACTTTCCCCTGGGATATCGGCGGAATCTCCCAAGACGGTACCATCAAAACTGAAATTGGCCATGAGTCTATGGGAGAGGCTGTCGGTATCCTTACCCCGGCCATGTTTAATTCAGCTAAACAACCCTAATCGGACTTCTCGATGGCTCTCTGGTTAGCTACTTTAAATGTGCGGGGCCTGAGGTCCGAGTCTCTCAGGGCGAGGCTCTCTCGTGACCTTCAGCGCCTCGGTGTGAATGTTTGTTGTGTGCAAGAGACCCGGTTTTCTTCTCATGGCCGTGAGGATATACTGTCTAAGGGGTTCGCCCTTTATTCGCATGTTTTGATGGTCGTTCGAGGGGTGTCTCTTGGCTAGTGAGCAGGTCTTTGAAGGCTGCATGTACCCTTGTCTTCGCAGATCCGGCGGGCAGGCTTTGTGTGCTGGATGCTACCATAAAGGATAAGGCTTTACGTCTCATTGGGGTTTATGCGCCCAATAACCATGCTGAGCGGCCTGCTTTGTTTCGGCAGATCGAGCCGTTTTTGATGACTTCTCGTCGGGTAGTTTTAGTGGGGGATTGGAATGCCGTCCTTGACCCCGATATAGATCGTATAGGGCAAAAACCGGGTACTAACAATCCTGATGTGAAGGCATTTCGGGACTTTATCGGCGGGTTTGATCTTGTCGATAAGTTTCGGAATGAACACCCTCGGGAGGTAGCATGGACTTGGACAAATAGTGGCAACTCGGCTCCTGGCACGCTTGCGAGCTACCTGGACCGAGTCTTAGTTAAGAGAGTCGATGTAGGGCTCTTAGGGTGTCCAAGTTTCCACTATATAGTTTATACGGATCATAGGCTTGTCCGGGTCCGTGTAAACTTAGATAAGCCTAAGGTTAGAATGGCTGGTTACTGGAAATTCAACTGTTCATTATTTGGTGAGCAGGATTTCCGGGACCAGCTGCTACTAATGATTCAGAGGGAATTGACGGGGGCGGTTGTGGGAAACGCCTGGTGGGACAAATTAAAATCCAAAATTAGAACGTTTGCTGCCGATTTTAGTCGTCGACTCAATCTAGATAGATTAGCGGCGCAAACGGCTTTAGAAGATAAAGTAGATCGGGCCGTGATATCCCGTGTTAGTGGGGACATAGCCTTAGCTAAGGCAGAGTTGGCCTACTTGCTTATCAAGAAGGATCAAGCTCTGGTAGTTAGGGCTAGGCTAAAAAGAATGTCTTCTGAGGCGACGAACATGGCTGCTGTACTGCGTGCAGAGGAGTTTCGGAACGCGTCTAGGCGACATATAGCGAGCGTCACATTGCCGGCTAAGCGGACCGTGAATACAAACGCGGACATATGCGAGGGCTTTCGGGATTACTTTCAGGATCTTTTCAACAGGGAGCCCGGTCTGAGCTCTGCTCAGTTCGATGCCTATTTGGCTGACTTTCCCTGCCTTGAAACAGCTGAAGCGACTAGGTGCGAGGGTCCCATTACAGAGTCGGAAATCTGGGAAGCGCTGAAGCAGGTTAGCCTGGATAAATCTCCGGGACTAGATGGCCTTCCCTACGAAGTGTACTTGGGGTTGTCGCCCGTTTTTGTTCCTTTACTGGAACTGATCTTCAACCACTGGATGAAGCAGGGGTCTTTACCTCAACGCTTCACCAGGGGTGTGATCAAGTTGCTGCGTAAGGACAAGAACGGTGGGGATGGGTTAGGGAACTTTCGCCCTTTAACGATGTTAAATACTGACTTAAAGATTTTGGCGAAGATCTTAGCCAACAGTTTCCAGCTTATCCTGTCTCGTCTGATTGGCCCCGAACAGACTTGTGCTGTGAAGGGCAGGACTATTCAGGATAACCTTCATATGGTACGCTTGATCTTAGAACAAGTCGACAGTGAAGCCGCGCTGATCAATTTAGATCAGTCCAAGGCCTTCGATAGGGTTGACCATCGGTTTCTGGAGGCTGTCCTTTCGGGGGCTTGTTTCGGAGCCGACTTTCGCTCCTGGATCCGACTTTTGTATGCGACCCCCCGGTGCGCTGGTGGAAGTGAATGGAGTAAGATGGAAGCCTTTCGTATTGTCTCGCTCCATTCGTCAATGTTGTCCGCTCTCGCCCTTGCTTTACCTTCTTGCGTTGGAACCATTCCTTCGCATGTTAAAGGCGAATCCGGTCCTGCGCGGAATTACCCTGCCTGGGGCTTCCACCTCAGCTAGGTATTCTGCCTAGGCTGACGACGTTTCGGTTCTTGTGTCGAGCAGAGCCGAGATTGACGAAGTCAGCAAAGAGATCGGTGGTTATGAGATAGTGACAGGGGTCAAGATCAACTGCGATAAGTCTGTGGGCTTGCGGTTGGGTGCGTGGAAGGGAGTTTCTCTTCCCGGACCTTTCCTCTGGACGGATGGGCCGATCAAGATACTCGGCGTCTGGTTCGGTCCTGTCTCCAGTTGGAAATGAATTGGTCGGAGGTACAAGGGAAGGCCAAGATCGCGGTTAATCTGTGGTCTCGGTGGAGACTTTCCCTGAAGGGAAGGGCGGAAGTATGTGTTTCACACATATATCCGATTCTCCTGTACCGACTCTCTGTGCTTCCACTTCCGTATGCCAAACTAATTTTATTAGTTCGGACCTTGTTCTCTTTCTTGTGGAGAGACAAGACCCCTATGGTACCTCGCGAGATCTGTTGCCTTCATCCCTCTGAGGGCGGTCTGGGTTTGTCTAGCATTGAGATTCGTCAATATATGCTTCGCATCACCTTTCTAGACCGAATGTGTCGCGGGTCGGATGAGGAGGGTGCCTTTTGGAAAGAAGACGCCCAGAAACATTTCCTGTCCCTGAGAAGTGTGCACTCGTGCGAAGAAGAGGCCGGCCGTACACCACGAGCCGAGTGCTCCTTCTATCGTGAATGTCGTCGCGCCCTGAAGCTCCTCTTACGGGCGTCGGATGGCCTCTCCAACGTCCAGGCGTTGTCTCGCAAGGCATTGTATCAAGTGTTAGTTAGGGGGGGCCGTACAAGATGATCTAATTGGCGAGCTCGGTCTTACGAAGCGGGAGGCTCGCTCGATATGGCCTTGGGCGCCTGGGTTGAAATGCCTCAATAATGATGAGGCATCACTCACCTGGCTGGTGATTCGTGAAGCCCTCTGGGTCGGCAAGAGACTTTGTTCAGCAGGCTTGGAGAAATATCCAAACTGTCGTCGCT
Organism: Acanthosepion lycidas; assembly: GCA_963932145.1. Classification (NCBI taxonomy): domain Eukaryota; kingdom Metazoa; phylum Mollusca; class Cephalopoda; order Sepiida; family Sepiidae; genus Acanthosepion; species Acanthosepion lycidas. Next base: position 135,025,640 of record OZ010579.1, on the reverse strand, counting down.
GTGCGGGGGAAGTCGAGACCATTGGTCACGCTTTCTTTCAGTGCAAGGCGGTAGTGCCGTTGTGCAGGTTTGTTGAAGGCCTCATGGTTCGCATGCTGCAGGGAAAGTTTTTTGTCCTTGAAGCCAGTTCTGTTTGTAGCAATGTGGTGCCGCAGATAACGAAGGCTGAACACTATGTGTTCTGTTGCTTGCTAGGGGTTATGAGAGTCGTGATTTGGACCACGCGTCAGAAGGGATTCTATGAGGGCTAGAAGTTCTCTTCTTCCCAACTGATCTTGTCAAGATTAGGACGGAAAGGCGGCGGCTCATCTCATCAGAATTTGGCAAAATTTGGGTGAATCTTGCGCGTATGTGCCGAGTAAAAGGGGCTGACCTTGAGTGGCATTTGGATGCCGGTTAGGCATTAGAATATTGTTTTCCTGGGTTCAACATAGGCAACCCATCCCGAAATTAGGTTAGATTAGGAATTTGTATTTTTTCTTTTAGTTTTTCTTTCCTGTTCCGGTAAACTTAGCTAGGGTGTGTTTGCTCATTGGTCCCTTTTATTTCTGTCCCCATTTTTTCCCCTTTAGTTTAACTCCCCACCCCCACCCTCGTTTAGGTGGTCAGTGATGTTAGTTCTCTGGTGGATGTGGGGCCCCTTTCGTTTCGCGTGTGTGTTTTTCGTATTTGTTGTTGTGTATGAATGAGTGTGTGCCTGGGTGAATGCTTGGGAGGAATGAATGTGTTCTTTATTTTTCATAGTCCCGCATCGATTTCGTCCGGTTAACTGATATTTCTGCCACATTTAAAGTTTGTGTGTGTGTGTGTGTGGAGGGGGGTTATTACTAACACTAATTTTTGTTTGGTTTCTTGTAAATATTTTTGTCAGTTTGTATGTACTCATTGGGGATCTTTTTAAATATTGTTGTTTTTTATGCCCCTCCACCCACAGACAATATTTGTACATAAGGGGAGTATTTAGGATTTGCATTGAGTCAAAGAGGTTTTAGCTGTCCGCTACCACTTTTTCACAAATGTCGATTTTCGTGCAGAAAGCGGATCACATCTTCATAAATGTTTCTTAAAAGCTGAACTTCTCATTGGACAATAAATATTAAAATTATCTCGTATATCTTTACGTGCATTGTTCTCAATAAGCAACACAAAACATATCAGGCTCCAGACTGAGTTTTGTAAGGCGCTTTCTGAGTGGTTAACAGATGTTAAAAAAACAATTTACCTGCTCACCACTACGTCCGAACAACGTCAACCTAGTTTTTGACCTGACGAAAAAACAATGCCGTCGGAGCCTGTCACGTGACTAAAAAAGATATAAATTGAAGGTACGAGCGAACCCAGTCAGGGAGAATTTACGACGACTAGAATTTGCTAGACGACTTCACGACGCTTGAATCATTACTGCAGCGAAGTACAAAGTTAAAACCTCAAGTTCTTTAACATGAAATAACTGCACTGAAATTCAAGCTACAATTTCAATGAAACATCTCACTCACCAATTTCTACAAAAAAACATTCAATTACGTTATTGAGTCTTAAACTTACTTAAAGTACAAACAATTACGAACAATACATTCAACTACGAGCAACAAAAACAAACAGAACATTCACTTCTCCAACTTCTTTGAAGCTGAAAGTTTATCGGCATATTTTCAGCTTTATAAGATTTTCTTTCAGTGAACATTTTGAACTACAGGATAATTCAACTTTTGTGAGCTCCGATAAAAAAATGTATTAGTAAAAACATTACCCCAGTCAAAGGGAAGTAACTCACATTATTATTGTTATTGTAAACTGTTGTCATTTATAGATATAAATATTATTGTACTTGTTAAGAAAAGTTATTTTCTTGTATTCTTTCTCTTGTTTGCTTTTTTATTTTCTTGCACATTCGTAAAGTAAAAAATGTGTGGGTTGATTTATTCCGTCAATACCACTACAAGGTATTTTGGTGGATGTAGTAAGAAAGGTATGGATAAATGTGTTGTTTTGGTGAAAGGAATATTGTTCTGTATGATAGGGTCAGTGGTTGTGGCTAGCTAAGTTTTATATTAAGACAAGTGATGACCATCCGTTTCCCCAACCCCCCTTTTTGGCCTTGTGCCGCATTTATTGTATACAATAATAAATATTGTCAGACCTCCACACCTAGAGGGAAGCCCATCAACTCCACGCCAGTCAAAACTCTGACTTTGCCGCGAATATTCTCTGACTCAACAATCCACAAACACACTCTATCTCTCTCTAGAACATTTCTCAAACTTCACACTTACTATACTTTCAAAGTGATATTTCTCGCTACATAACAAGTATCAGTAACTAACGATCTATTTTTCATCAAGCAGATAAAGGTACGCAACTTTGAACAGCTTTAAATATTTTTATAAACACACTTACGTACATACACTAACGATTCAACCTCAACACCGAACATTTTTGTACGTGATCAAACAAACAGTTTAATTCTGTGAACAAACCTAATCAATACCTGCAAACGCACCCAAACATTCACAATAACACAATACACAATTAGATACATTAATCCTCATTTATCCATCAAATCTTAAAGCCACTGTATATTAAATTGTATATAAATTGATGTTATTGTTATGCATTCATCTTTTGTCTTGTTTTTTCAACTTTATTTGCATGATTTGTTCAAAATATTTGTTCAAAATAATTGTTGTGGATGAATGTTGTAGAAAACGACCTTGAAATTCCTTCTGATCAGTTTAAACACAATCACTAGTCTGCAACAAACGAACTAAATAAAAGCATTAATCTTTTTTAACCTATTCACAAGATAATAAATATACAATGTTCTATTTTCTACAAACGTCCCTTATCGTGTTGTTTCTTCTTGAAATTTGCGTTGTATTTTGTGGACAGGGTATCCCGTATTAAATTCTCCTTTAATCCGGGTACGCTGAACCCCACTCTTCTTATGAAACCGGTTGAAGTTCATCGCACTGAAACATTATTACAAGTAATTTTTTAAAAATAAATATAAAGTATATTTTTTCTGTCGAATTTGAGAGAAAACTCGTTTTTATTAAATTATACACCACCTGCCAGAAAAACTTATTTTTTGAATTTTAATGAATTATCTTTGGTAAGATTCGGAACGAATTTTCTGCATGTTCACACTTGATATCATATTGTATATACTTTTTATATTAAAATAACATCTTCAGGGATTTTTCTTTATAACTGTAAAAAGATTTGACGAATACTTCCAATTAAAATGTACACACAAATATTTCTAACAGAATGACCAATTCCTTACAGTACAATACATTCATTAAGTACTGAAAATTACATTTAAGTTCAATCATTAATAATTCCTTGATTTTTAGTAAATATTTTAAAACAGAGTGTAGGGATGTTTTGCTTTCATTTACAGAAAAAAGCATCCATTTTCGTGGTACCTAATACACATAGTGCCAAATAATATTTAATAAAGTGGGAGCCTACTGTATTATTCTGCACGCTTAGTAAGAAGATTATCTCACAGACGATTTAAGATTAACTTAGTAATAAATTTTTAAACTTAGGTATCGATAATTTATGCCGAAAAAGTGGAGGTACCTAATTTTAAATAACTGACTTGGTGGGTGACACAGTTATGTAGTTGTCCAGACCCTGGTAAAATGTCCGGATTTCAAGTTCGTATCCTTGTAAAATTGACGCAACTCATTCTTTAATCCATAATATATTGAATATTTGGAACTAAAAAGTAAGCGTAGCAAAATAATATTGAAAAATCACACGACACAAATCATGCAAAAAATCGATGCATAAGAGTTACTTCCCTTACATCAGGAATTTTTTATAATCCCGATGTTTCATTCCTTTATCTGGAGATTTGATTCAAAACAAAATCATATTAACAAATAAAAAGAGTATTTACCAAGTTTTATTTATTAGGGAACAGACTGTTGCGGGTATCAACACTTTTATATTTGATCCGCAAACAATATTGGCGGACTCGTGTGAGTCTGGAGAAAAAAAGTAAGAAAACATAGAATTTAAACAAAGAAATATTAACAAATATAGGATAATTTATAAAAAAGAAAAATGAGAAATTAAATTAAATGTGAAGAGTTCAAAGTAACCTACAGTGTCTATGGCCGAGGTACTTACATGTACCATTATCATTCAAAATATAATAATTCTTAGTGGTACATTTCATAATGACAAACTGTTTACTCCGACATCCAGAAATTAATACGTCTTTTCAATATGAAAGTCACCAAGAATGAGAAAGATTCTTTCAAATCTCGCGCCACCTGTAATTATCATCATGGCGCGGTAATTCAATAAAACAAATATCAGCAAAATCTAAGCAGCAAACTATAGTTACGGTCAAGAGAGACGAACTCACTAGTCATTTTGGGTGTCTCATTATCACTGATTATTTTACTTATCTATTTATTCTTATGTTTTTTGTTTATTATATTATACTTTTTGTTATGCTTTTATAATCTTTAATTATTAAAATACATATTTGTTTATTTTTTAAGTCGTGGTATACTTTTTAGTTTTATTTTAGTTTTCTTTGACTATTGGTTTAGTATCGTCTGTTTCTTTCCCTATCATTTATCATTCAAACATTTTTAACAACATTTGCCTATAATCTTATTATTTTATCCTTTTCTTATTTATTGATTGTAACGTAACATTTTTTAATGAACGATGATGTATTTTGAAATTTGTAGGAAAAGTGTTTCGAGCCCTAACGTTATTTTGTTTTGTTTACTATTTCTATTATTTGTTCAAAACAGTCAATTTCTTTTATTATTTATCTTTCAAATAGTTTAAATATCCAGTGTAAATATATGTGTGTCTATGCGTGTATATATATATATATATATATATATATATATATATATATATATACACTTCGGGTAGATAGAACTCGTCAGCCAGGGAGGGTAGTCCATCTAAGAGAATGAAATCTCTTTTTTAAACTACGGCTGCCTTGCGGCCATACCCAATCATGGAAAGGCATCGTGAGTAAACCCTGGGGATAAATCCGTAGCCGGAGTCACTAAGAGATTTCGATGTTATGTTCAACATCGTTCTGGCAAGTCCAGGAACAACTGCCTTTCCCGTGGAAAACATTAGTAGTGGCATGGAGAGGGGAGACATAATGCATAGGCAACCGCCGATTTCTCACAAAAACCCCTGCCCAGGCTTACACACTGGAGAGGACATGCTGTGCCCGTCATCAGCAGCTGAGGCATAACACTTTGGGCGCAGATCCATGGGGTCACTCGAGACCAACGGATGCCACATATACATCTAGTGTCACTCTAACAACTTTCGAGCTGTTTTTGTTGGTCATTAGTAGTGAGCTCGATCCTTATTGGTTGCTCCCTATTTACAGCCTTGTACCAAACTAGGATAAGCTTAGAAAGTAAAAACTCATTCGTCAATTTTAATGTGTCCCTAAACAAGTTACACCCACACTTTATGCAATCCGTAGATTATTTAGTAATAAAAAATGGTTTTGCACAACAAATATTTATTTTTCGACATAATCCCCTTGCTTGTCTATGCATTTAATTCAGTGGTTCATATTAATCACATGGTTAGAACACTGCAGTAAAAAATTTAGCTAATGTAGCCACGTGACAAAATGCCACTTCCGTCACATATTCCTGTTTATTTTATTTTTTATTTTTATTGCAATTTTCGTTCCTACAATAATTCCCATCCCAGATTGAATATCATTACTACAAGTAAATGAGCAAATCAATTTTTATAATGTACCTATATGTCTTGAAACGTTCTGCCCATCATACCTTTCTATCACATCTCATAGATTCTGTTTGGAAAGGGTTAGTATTTTGTTGTGTTGGTATCTGTACTATACTTATCTGCCCTTGGCATTTTGTTACCTCACTTACTTGCATTCTTCAGTTGACGAATCGCACAGTCAAGGAATGTTTTTTGTTAATTAAATCCTTGTTAAGGAAAACCTGTCTTGTCAACTCATTTCAGTATCATCTCAGGGTTGTAGGTATAAGAAATAGACCTATCACAATTACATACCCCTATACCTTATTAAAATACGCCTAAACTTTATTTTATACCAATAACAGACAATATTACAAACATGCCAAAAAACAATCCACAAAACAACACACACCGTTTAAATCAAAGTATCTATTGTTTAGAAATGTGAAATATTTGACCAATCAGTGAAAAGTAAAACTTTATTTTTCTTGAGCCTACTTTCGGAAGAAATTTCTTATAAAACCCACAGATTTCGACTTTCAAACAGAGACCAACATTAGGGAGGTGACTGTCTTCCTACAGCACCTGCTGAAAGAAACATATGTCAGCGACTTCAAACAAAAATCATCTCCAACAACAGCATGGATGGCTAGTCGGCGACTTTAAACGAATAATCTCTAACAACAACAAAAACAGTCAATGAATCTTCGCTAACGATAATTCTTTCCTCAACCGCTGCTTTTTTTTTTTAAAACTAACTATTTAAAATTATTTCCTAAAGTAAAACACTTTTTCTGTGAACCAACTACCCAAAAACATTAAAGTTTAATGATTAAACTCATAAAACAATATTTTTCATAATTTTTATCTCTTTTGAATTTACGTATGTACAAATGATTTATTTAACAGGCATACTCATGTTTTTTTATTTTAATTTTATTATTGTTTATTCAAGATTTTTATAAAAACAATGGATGAGTAAATTTCCTACATAGATTGTTGTGTAGATGTTCGTGTAGTATTTCAGTTGTGTTGCTGTGTTCATGAGAATTGAGGATCAACATATGTCGATCAATGGAAATATAATTTTCTTTCTATTGTGCAGAATGGTAAAATATTTATTAGCTCATTTGGTAAAGTCCTTCATAACACAGAGTTAAAGCGTTTTTCACGGCATCATTGCAAACAAATATATACGCACAATTATCTTTTGGAATATATATTTGTGTGGTTACTTTGCCGTGAGTTCGAGTTCTGCATTACCGTCAAAAATTCATCAGGGAGTCAGTTATTCTATAAACTATTTCTACAGGAGTGCATCGAAAATCATCCTTGACTGTATTTCTCATAGACAATATTATAAGCGACAAATTGTCTTCCCAGTCATTTTGGTTGGTTGCTGATGGCCAGTATAGTTTTTAATTGTCAATGAAATCGTTTTGTCGGAGTTAGCTCCTCCTTAATTCCCAAATTGTTACTAGGGGCCATTTTTCCTATACTATAAATACTGGGCAACTTCTCGCCTCGTTCTCTTTCCTTTAGGCCTCGTGCTGCATCCCACCTCGCATGGAGGTGAGGTAAATCCTCGTTTTCATTTCTTCATTTCAGCGACTACAATGTAAGCTCTCTTAGAAGATCCGCGTCTTCCCATTTGTGGGAGATGCCATGAAGATTATACACATATACACATACTTACGAACATTCACCAAAGAACTGACACAAATGTTCACACACACACAAATGCTATTGTCTATGTCCATTGTATAATTGTGTTGTTTAATACATATATTTGTTTATATATATATATATATATATATATATATATATATATATATATATATATATATATATATATATATATATATCGGTCTTGTCTTCTTTACATCTTCAGTTGGACTTAATTCAAGGCCGGCAATTTTCTTGTAGTTGGACCTTTTAATATTCTACCAGGAGTTATACACGTGTTTCTAATACAACAACACACAAACATACACGGTCCTCAACAGTTTTATCATGTTGTTTGAACATCGAGGATATACCGCAGACTTTATGCGTTGAATCCCAAGCAATATTGTGAATTCTTTGAAAACCTGTGATTTGAATTGCGATCACGATCTGTGGTGATTATGGAAGTAACACCGAATTGCGCGATTCACTGATCGAGCAATATATTCGCTATAATTTCATTACATGTATTTTCGATCAGATATGCATCTGGCCATCGTGAGTATCAATCTATTACTGATAAAATATACTGGTATCCCCGAGAGGCTGTGACTGGACTTACCAGATCGATATGAAAATTAGTAAACCTTTCATCTGGGTTACTAAATGTACCAATAGGTGCTTTAACTTTATTTTGTTAGCATGCTAAGCAATTTTTTGTCCAGGTCCGTATGTCTGTTTTTATGCTAGACCATGCATACCTTTGAGTAATCATTTTTACAATAGCTTTGGTGTAATATTCCGTGAAAAGTTTGAAAAATAGCCTTACGTAGAGTAAGAGGTACGTATGGTCTAGGATTCCTCAAAGCAGTTAATTTTATCAACAGAAGTGACGTCCCCTGTATTCATTGTGCTTTCTGTTGTTCATCTACTATAGACTTATAGTGGCGTGGACTTCTGAGTTAAAATGAACAGTTGATTTACCCAGGACAAGAAGATTAATGACGGATGATAATGACGAAGAAACATACAGGTAATTTTAACAAATCAAGATAAGGAATTTATTTACGAATTTATACGCTTGAAGTTGTGTCAGTGGGTCTTTTCAAGAAAATAAATCTTGAAGAAATTTCGAAAGTCTGTAGTTTTAACGAATTGTCATGATGAAGAAATGTTCATACAACAGATTAAATAATCTGACGTAAAATAATATTAAAAAATGTTAAAACAAAGGTAAGAGAGTTCGTTGCTCACAGAAGGGATATTACAGTTGCATATATTCAAAAGTAGACGAAGAGAGATAGTTTGAAATATTGAGTTTTCTTGGATTGTTGGAATAAAGTTCTTTAATGTGCTAAGTGCTTGGTTCAGACCAATAATATAATTAGCGAGTAATTTGACACTGGCAAAAATCTGAATACTGGACGCATGAACAGAAGTGAACTTTTCATATGGCTTCAGTCACTCGTCCCTTGTTGATTTATTTTTTCCTTAATATATATATATATATATATATATATATATATATATATATATATAGTTTATGAAAAACTAGGTAATCCGTATGGAAGTAAAGTCTTTGGAAGAAAAGTCTGATGACCCAGAGCCATGTTAAAGGGGTTGTGGTGAAATAACTTATTACATGGAACCTTAAAGTGGTCTGTTTTTATTCAAATATATATATATATATATATATATATATATATATATATATATATATATATATAAACATTTAGCATAGATCGCTGTTTTCTTTCTTTTTCTAGGCTCAACAGCTAATTCCTGTGAAAACAAAATTTTTCATTGGGTCCAAAGAAAATTTCACATATACTCCTAAATTTCTTTCCGTCTTTTTCTTCACCTCGCTCAAATTTGAAAGGAGTTGTTAAAAAGAGTTATTATTATTCGTACTTACCACAAACACATAGCTGAAATCTGCTAAGTCTGTGATGAATCGTCGTTCTTGATAGGACATCAGCTACAGTGTTGGTGTGTCCAGATACGTATTTGATGTCTGAAGTGAACTGCGAGATATGATCTAATTGTCGCAATATTGAATATTGATATGTCGACGAGTGTTGTGGCTTTGTCATAGGTTTGGGATCTGGATAAACAAAGAAGTTTCTACCTTCCAAAATGGACTTTTATAGCTAAATAGATTACTAAAAGTTCTTTGGAAAAGGTACTGTATTTCCTTTGAGTGGTAGTCATTTTGGCAGAGAAGAATGAAATTGGCTTGGCAATGTCATTATTAATTTGTTGTAGCACCGTTCCAACAACCACTCTGTTGATGCATTTGTCGTTCACGTCAGTTTGCATTCAACGTCCTCGCTAAAATAATTGAACCGGTGTAGTTTACTAAGGGCTTTTTTGCTTGTTCTACTGCTTGAATTCGTTCCGAATTTAAAATCAATGTTACCTTTTAATAAGCTAAAATGGTAAAACAGTAGTTAATTAGTTCCTGCAGTAGTTAATTAGTCCGATGTTTATAAATTCTTCAAATTTATGCGCGCTTGAAAAAAATTTCAATCTTAATTTTCAAAAGCTCAACAAAAATATTCTTTGCGAAAAAAAAAAAATTTACTTGCCGGGAGGCTCATTCCTTCTATTGTGATTCTGTGCTAGATTAAACTATATTTGTCCGTCGGGAATTAAGTTAGGGCAGTGGAAAATCGTTTAAAATCTTTCGTGGAGAGTCTGCATTGCAAAAGGTATAAACGCAGATTGGCTATCAGAGAAAAAAACTGTGAAAGAAAATAGAAGGCTGAAGTAGATGCTATGTCATGCTGATGTCAGTCTGACGGATTGGCTATAACTAGACAAGGACTTATATTTGGTACTTCTAATCAAATTGTCACGTGACGCTTTTCTTACTCTTTGACATGTGTATAAAGTATAATAGAGGGAATGGCAGATAATTTTTGTAGTGGTACAAGTAGACCTACAAAACAGGTTTTAAAATTTGCTATTAAATGTCAGAGAAACCAAGGCCTAAGGTACATAGTAACCTGAACGAATTTGTGCACTGAAACTAAAAATCAGCATACAAAATGTGTAAGCAACTGCAAGAATCAAGTAAATATTCACAAGAAAAGTAAAATTTCTTTGTATGTTCATGTCTGGTAGCAAAAATATAAGAGAACAAATCCTGATAGATGTAATTGAAACATTAACGTAATAGGCATTTGGACCGTCCTACATGATGACCAGACCATGCCACTGTCTGTTTTGGCACATCGAGCATTACGCGGCATGAACAGTATTTTGAATGTCCACATCAAGACACGTAGTAGTCAAAAGGGAAGCTTCAGTCTATCCAAAGAGATACTCCAGTCTACATTTTAATACGCACATTAAGGTACAAAATATACAACTCTAAATATTTGGAAACATTAAAAAACGAATTACACATGTCGCATATGTTCTTCCATGGAAGAACTGTCTGTAAGGACACCATTCACATAAGCACAAGCAAAAGGTAAATCGTGTAACATATGATGAAGGAATCTCTGAAAGAAATGGTTTATCGTATATGCAGTCTTATGAATCGTATTGTTCTACCAGGATCTAGTGCTAGGCTCTGGTGAAGTCCATTTTGGTGAAAACGCCGTAACTTTGACCGATTGTTGTGATATCATGGCAATGTTATGATTTGAGGACATTAATTTCAATTCAATGAATGTTTATTTGAAACGAAAGATGAGTGTTCCATGACTGCATTTTATTTCAAACGTCGTCTTCTGAATGAGCAAAAGGTCAGTTGTACTTGGTTGATGTTTAGTAACCCTCATTTCAATTTTCAAACATTTTCTTGAAATTCATTGGTTGTTAAATAAAAATAAGCTCCGGGAAAGTTCCATAACAAAACAGTCAAAATTTGTGCAAAAATAGGCTCAACTGACATAACAAAATCTTTGTCAAATTCATCCCTAATTTAAATGTTTCAAGAAATCCTATTGGCTAAAAAAAATACAACATTCGCCCACGCATTTCTCAGAAAAATTCGCAACAAGCTATCAAGCCGCTGGAGCCGATTTTGTTGTTAAAAAAAACTATAAATAGAAACAGCAAAAGAATTTTCGTCGCATTTTGAGACTCACACATGCAAAATTGCGGCCAAAGAAACAAACTTTCCTTATGAGCGATTAGGAAAATTCTTACAATAAACTTTTTCACTTAATATCTTTCATAGAAAAATCTTTTGTCTAAGTTAAATTCAACCTTTCAATCAAAGGCAGACAACTTTTTAGATATTGAACATTTCAGAAATAGCAAAGAACTTTTCCTCTATACTTTTGCACACACCATTACAAACAAAGAAATTGTAAATTGTGTATATAAAATTTAATCTGTTGTTTCAAACATGTATTTTTTTCGTGATTGAATATCGTTATCATTTGGCCATTTCTTATAATTTATGTTGATGTATATTGCATATTTTATTTGCAGCACAATCTTAAATATTCACGAATCCTTCTTAGATCCACTACAGATATATTTCAGTCTTCGTAAAACACAGTATGCTGCTTATATTGCCTTCTTTTTGTATATATGACATCCATAGTTTGAACATAGAAGTCTTTAAGCTGCAACTTGGGAAAGAAGTCATTACTTAATTAAAATCATTCATAACTTCTTTGCTTGTTAAACAATTTAATGGTATGAACTGCAACAGATTTTTATCAAGTGTGAATCAAAAACACGGAGTGCAAGAGAAGTAACAGTAAGAGTTGTACATGAAAAACTGACTCAGACTGTCGCATGCAGTTGAGTATGAACGGTAACATGACAAATAAAATTTAGTGCTCATAATATTCTGCAATGCAACAGATTTTCTTGTATTTTTTTGATTTTCTCTATCAGTCAAGTGCAGATAATCTTGATTCCTTGAAAGAGAAACTGATAGAAGCACCTGAAAAATACTGTCAAGAATCAAATTAAACTGGGCCAAAATCAATGTGAAACATGAGGATTGACTATTGAAAGAAAATAATGTCATATACAAATACACAGTGAATGATGAATTTGTTGTATCACTAAAATCTTTTTCATCATTTGATTGCAAAAACAAAGCAAAAGATTTTCACATATACGAGATTGACATTCACAGTTTGAATTTCTTCAAGATTTACAAATTTTAATTTCTAGAGATTTAAAAAATGAAAAAAAAAAAAAAAAAAAATGAAAGAAAAATATTCTAGTTTAGCTAAGGGGCTCTCCAGGTGATGGTGATGGACCAAAATTATACAGAGAAATTAAAGTTTGTAGACTGTTAATAAGAAAAAGTAATATTTTAATAATGTAAAATATTATATGTTAAAATAATGGGAATATAAAGAAACCATGAATATCAGAATGTAACTATACAGAATCTACCTAAGAATATGTTTACGGAAATTTTCTTTTCTTTCAGAAATTAAAACCAATAGTATTTCCACTACTGCCCGAAGCAATAACGGAAAAAAAAATAAAAAATAAAAGAATGCAAATCCAATTCAATTACACAAGGAAAACATTTGTATTACTAACCAACTAAAAAAGGGTGCTTGCAAAAATTTGTCCCCTTTTACTGAAAATAGAATAACCTATTCTCTAACAAAATGTAAAAAAAATAACAGAAAAACCAAACTTCAAAACTTAAAAAATTACAATGTATAAAACAAAATAAAAGATTGAGGCCGCCTGCTGTGTAAATGATAACAAAAAAGAGCCTTTGCTCTACAGTACTTACTTTCTGTACTTTCAAACTTCTTTTCTTTATATATATATTTTTCTTTCTTTTGGAGACAAAGTTTTCTTTTCTTTAGTGACGAAGCTCCTTTTTTTTCTTATTATTTTCTTCCCGTCCGAATGGAAAGTTCGTCTTTCTTTTACTATCTATACGGTCGAGGAAGGAGAAAACTTCCTTAAAACACGCGGTAGTAGAACTTCTTGTAACAGCACGTGTTTGATTCTTCTTCTTCACTTTAAATGCCTTTAGCCCCCAAAAACACTTAATGATTTCTCAGTTCTTTCTTTACAGTAAACTTTGTAACGTCTAGCTATTCTTTTCTCGGGCTTCTTTGAGAGGGCTTCTTTTTAAAATTTCTTCGAATAATTAAAGGGGAACTTGCCTTCAGCAGCTGTGTTACCCATGCATCCTTTACTCTTGAGAAATGCTGCGTGTCGTTTCAGCAGGGAGAGAGTAACAAACCTCCTATTTCTAGGAGGTATAGCTTCCAACTGCCTGCTATTGTCTAGTAGCAGTTCTTCTCTCCCCTTCAAAGGGGACGGTTCACATTTGAACTGTACAATCACAGCCTATAAAAATATCAGTAGGTTCTTAGGGCCAGTAACACAGTGAGTCTTTTTTTCTCCCTTCATCTCATAATTTTAAAAATGTATAGTTTCGTAGATAAAATGTATTTGTAAACATACGTATTTTACCTATGTGCCCCACCGTCAATTTACACAACAAATAAGTGACTTCTCATATAAAACATTTAAAAACTATGAATATAGCAAATTTATTTTGCATACTTGCAACATTTCTGAATCTCAATAAAATTTGATGAAATGGTTGATCATGCGTTAAGACAGAACGGATTAAATTTTGGTGCGAAGTTCCTAATATTGTAAATTACATTACAGTATGCTGATTTCTTGTCTTTCCTGGTCTTCGGTGACTAGCCTTTGACAAACTAAAATAATCTAAATTGAAACAGATCATATGTTGCTTCTAGGAACAGTTCGCTCTTAAACCAATAGCTGAGTTTCCCAACTACTTCTGGTTCAGATAAAGGAAAAGAATTCCTAGAGACCTTGCAATGATTTCAGAATATTAAATAGTATCACTGACTGCGACAGATGCCCTATACAGCATATTCACAATTTTACGCCGCAATTAAAAGGTAATTAATATTTACTCAATGTATTCCATCAAATTTTTGCTGGGCCAGATGTTATTCTCAAAACTGCTGTTACCACGCTCTTTGATATTTTCTAATTTACTTGCCTGCCTTTCGGGATGCGAAATGCTGCTCAGTGTTTTTTATGCTTCATGAATATATAAGAGTTACATGATCTTGACTTTACATTAATGATGAGCATAATGTTCGCTCTTCTCCAGACGAACATAAAATAAATATTCGGTAAGTTATTGAACGAATTTCTAATTTGCGAATTGTTATCAATCCTAGCAAATGCCAATCTGGTTTTTGTCAGAAGTTTATTTCTTTGCACATTTTATTAATGAAGTTCGTGTACTGTAGTTCCACGACTTGAGTAAACACAAACTATAAGAAAATTTCTAACAAAGCCATACAACTTTCAGATTCCGTTTGATGATTTTATCGAAAGCAAAAAGTGCTTTCAATAAAATCATGAACGGCTTAAGCAATTCTATAGAACGATTCCATCTAAATTCTGCTGCTGAACTTTCTGCTGCTTCTACTTTTCCTATTAGCGCTGTTTTGCAGCAATGTTTTCAACAGGATTGGGAATCTGTATCGTTTTTCAAAGAAATTATCTAAAACAACGATTAGATATTGAGCCTTTGTTTGAGGATTATTAACAACTAGTCACCTTTCGGGCAGACTTTAGGCTAGCTCCAGTGGAGGGTTTTTGCATAATTTTTCTTCATATACGCAACCGATCTCTATATAGTTTGTTTACATTTATTTTGGGCGCACTTATTCTTTTCTTTTAAAATTATCATTTTTTATGATGCCTTCCCATAAAGTCACTCTTAAAAGACACTAGGGAAACCGAACTACGTAATATTGCGAATACGTCACAGTAGCTGTGCTAGAACCCCCCCACCAAAAAAAAACATATGAGTAATGTACCGTGCCTCGCATAAGTTTTAATTACGGTTTGATTAGACGGTAAGTGAAATTAAAGTTAAAAATTTAATAAAGAATTGTTTATTAAAAAACTCACTCTGTTCAGTATTTAAGTTTAAATGAGTTATTTAATTTTTAATTGCGTGTAACTACAGTAGTTACTACCTGTTATTTCAGGTTGTTTATGATTCGCAGACCTAAATTTTGACCTCGATTTGACGTCACAAAATGTAAACATGTTCTCGAGCCCCCACGTAGCCAAGAGAACTAATAAATTATAATAAATTAAATACGAAACTTTGACGCGACTTAGTCAGTGGACGCTTAGAATATTCAACTTATTCACTTGACTTCATTGGAAATCGACACAACAACAAAGTGAGACGAACCAAGTTTTTCAACGCGACAACGAACCTTGTCACCCAATCCCAGGCTTAACGTTAAAACCCAGCTTGCGAAAGAACCCTCACTCCAACAATTTATTTATTCCACTACAAACATATCCGGTCAAAGAGCGACAACTCTGTGGAAATCACAGTGAGTTAAGAACAATACTTTTTAATTTAATCCAAAAAACTGAAGTGTTTAATTTTCCTAAAAAAAATCAATAATACTGAAGCACACCTTCTCATTTTCATACATACAGTTCAACAACTTCAAATCTTTCAATATTACACACAATCGAGAAGTCTAAAGTGTTTTAACAACTTTTTAGCATATATTTTGTATTTGTTGTGTTTTTTTTTTTATAAAATATTTATATTGTTGAGCAAATTCTGTCTCCTTGATTATTTCTCTAGTTGTTTTTGCACAGTTGTAAAGTAAAAAATGTACCGGTTGATTTAGGCCGTCAATACCGCCACAGACTTTCCACACGACCCTAAACAAAATATTTGGATAGAAATTGCCATTACTAGAAAAGCAATAACATTTAGTGGACTTAGGAAGATTAATGTCCTGAAAACTATTTTAAAAAAAGATTTTATAAATTTCAAACTACATTAACATTAAATGTTTGATAAATGAATGCCGATTATTTCCTGAATGAAATCTCGCCATTACCAATTTTTTTCTTCTTTAAAAGACACGAAACGAAAAGAGAGTGAATGGCGATAATTCTGACATTTTTAATTTTCCCTTGATTGTTTTGTATGACAAACATCAACATTTCTTCATATTGGACCATTTCTCGTTCTAAACAACATGGAATAATACCGCGTTAAATACTTAGATATTGGGAAAGCAGACAAAAATTGTATTGGTCCAACTCACTTCCCAAAATAAAACAAATGATCATGCATCAGGAATTTTAGAGTTTGGTTTGGGTCGATAACATTTTAACACCTTTTCGAAGTAGGTATATTTAGAAGCTAGTATAAACGCCTCACTGCGAGAAGCCGAGTCATCGTGAAAGCTTGAGGAAACGTGTAAAAATCCATCAAGTAAATAATCCAGTATGAATTTAGGAAAGAGATCATTATTTTCACCGTATACGGTTTATCTCTAAAATGTGTACAAAGTGCTGTTCAAAAAGTACAAGATAACCCTTAAAATGTGCACAGGGTGGTAAGAGAGAGAGAGAGAGAGAGACAGACAGACAGACAGACAGACAGACAGACACACACAGCGTAATGGGATTATCCACACTTAGTCTTCCAAGACACCGTTAAGTGGCCCTAGTCAAGGACTATAAAAAAAGAACACGTTTTCTCTTTCTTTTTTATTTCTTTTGCAGTTTCGACACACGAGGCTTTGTTCACACTGGAGAGGACTTATTTTTTCAGGGCGACTGAAACTTTTCACATGCATATGTGTATCAACAGATATACAGACAACCATCAAGTACACACACGCTTGCTGTTTTTCAAAATTGTAATTTTTGTGAAAAAATATTTCTTTTTATTTGAAATAATTAAAGGTTTGTTTATTTGGTTGTCGTTTACATGTGAAAAGTTTCTTTGTCACTGTTTTTACTTTTTAGTTTAGCTAGAAACAGTATCCTCATCAAGACAGATAATTCCTCCTCAGTATTTAATAAGAATGCATATACACTTTGTTTTATATATATATATATAGTGAATTTTAAATGTTTATACGTTAAAAGTAAATACGCTGTACAAACAGCAAAAACGATATGCGCCGTTTATGCAGATGGTGGCGTAGCTGAGAGTAAAGTTCATAAGTGGTTCGCTAGGTTCAGATTTGGAAATTTTGATCTGGAATACTGGGAACGTTTTGGGAGTTTACAGTCGCTGATGATGACCAAATCGAGACGCTGATTAAAAATAATGCAGGTCACACGATACGGATAATCGCAAACATACTACATGCATCTCATATGAACGTTGTAAAGCAATTGAAAGCACTTGAATAGGTGAATCGCTACGATGTTTGTGTGCCACAGGATTTGACAGAATATAATTTAATGAAGCGCATTTCCATTGATTCTCTGCTCAAATGTAACAAAAGCAAACCATTTTTCAAAAGAACAATTTAAATTGGTTGCTTACATTAATGTTGAGCGAAAAAAAGTGCTGGAAAAATGAAATGAGCCACCGTTATCCACTTCAAAAGCTGATCTCCACTCGAAGGTGATGCAGTATATATGATTAGAAGGCCATTGTGTAATGTATAGTACGTGCTGCTTCCGTAAAATCAGACGCTGATTTCCGATAAGTAATGATAATAGGCCGATAGGGAGGGGAATCAGACAGTTCAGTCGAGTTCTCAAAGACTGCAACCACAGAAGAGAAATTTCAACAAGCAGGAAAACAAGATGCAGCAAGGCATTTACTGTAGAGTTTAGAGAGAATAAGAACCAGTCAAGGAGCGCATTTCTTAGCCAGTTATTTAAGTCACAACTCCCCACTCAAGGACACATGGCCTAGTGGACAAAAGCGTTGTTTAGATCCAGTGACTTGACCCAAAGAGTCGTGAGTTCAATACCTGGCTACTGCAGTGGTGAACAAAAACTTGGAGAGTTGAGTTAAGGGGGGTAACTGAGACATCCGGAAGAGGCATGGCACGTGGAACTAGAGCAATCTCCCTCGGTGGAATCAGTTCGAAATTCCAATCGCCTGAAGAAGGCTTGAGCCTACAACAGTCGAAACGTCATGGATATGACAACAAAGATGAGGACAACAGTCCGAACAATATAAATAGTGTAAATAAAATACTTTCTACGAGTTATCACAGGAGTTGAAATCAAAGGGATCTTAAAATAAAATTAGATCACTTAATCAAGTTAAAATTAATCAAAATGTGAAATTTAAATTAATATAAAATTATCGTCAAATAAGAAGACCATTTTTATTTTTTATTATTGTTGTTAAAGATTTTGGAATAATAAAAAAATGAGCGTGGATGATCACCTATACAAAAACCATTCAAAATAAAATAGAAATAAAAATTATTGCTTCTTTTTTAATCTTGTAGTGATATCATGTACACAACATGTACACTTAATGTACACATCATATACACCACCACATGTACATATCATACAGGATAAAATATTGACTAAAAAATAGTTTGGAGGTGTTTGATTTGTTTGGTTTAATTTTTTAGATAATTATCGTCATTCTTCTTTCTTCTGACGTCATCGCATGGCAAGGAAACAAACAAAAAAAGGAATGGTTTTTACGTTCTTTGCATCGTTTAATATCCTCACCAACACCGGTATTTTGCGGGAACTGAGATAAATTTGAAATGTGCGTAAAATTAATCTTCTCAGTCGTAAAATAATATTGTCGGTCAAGGTTTCTCTCCTTTTCGATTGAAAGTGTCAAAAAAAAAAAAAAAAAAAAGGAAAATAAAAATAAAAAAATTAAATTACGCCAATAATATCTGGTGACGATTTTGTAGATTTCACAATAATAACAAACTTGGAAAAGAAAGAAAGAATGAAAGAAATAAAGAAAAACATTTGTGTTATGTGGTCCAAAGTGATCAATTTTAAAAATGAACAAGAAAGAAGCTAGAATTACTGTATGAAAAGTTAAAAAATGTGAGATTTAAAATAAGTATAAATTGCGAGTGGTATTTTCCCACGGTTACAGAAACTGAAACATCAACTTCTTTTAGTGTGGGACGACCTTGTTCTTGTTGGAGATGTTAGCCACATTAAATATTTTCTAAGAAATATAGAAAAAGAATAAAAGGACAGGATTTTGATCACTGAAAAATGTCGACGAACTAAAAAATAAAAAAAAAGAACGTAAAATACAAAATAATATCGGAAACATATGTTGGGGAAGGAGAAGCAAGAGGAAGAGATTAACGAGTGAAGGATGCAGTATGACGACAATTTTGCTTAATTGGAAATATTGTAAAGTGAAAGCATTAAACAGCATTCAATTACCACTGAAAGTAAAAATAAAATAAAATATCGCCTATCTTATGGGTTTTCCTCAGTTTTTGCACGCTTCCATCTTCCTACATGTATTTTATCTTTTTCCTCACTTTCATTTAATTCTGTTCCTTTTTTTTCCTACAATCAGGAAAGATACAAAGAAATGATCATTACGACTTGGAATATTAACCAGTGTTTACAAAACATTTTTGAGGAAGTTTTCAAATCCTTAAATACAGATTTTTACAAAAGATTTGTTACGTATTCGGAATTATGTTCTGCAAATGATAAAAAAAAAAAATCAAATTTCAGTTTGTCTTGGATTATAATGTAATCGACCAATTTCATAGATCATTTCCTTTACTAAGAGATATATGAATTGAATTTACGAAACTAATACGTTTCTATGATAAATAACCTCAACTACAAGAAACACACACACACACACACGCACACACACACATACATACACATACATATACATACATACGCGCGCACCACACACACACACACATATATATATATATCTTGAGGCCTGAAGATTGCGTTCAAGCATACATGACACAATCTTATCATCATAAACGTTATTTTAGGCGATACTCATATTTAAGTAGATGCTCCGTTAATTTATTAAACAATCTGAATATTCGATAAATCTTACTAAAGAAAATATGCGCTCTTCGTTCTTTTTAATAAGATTACTCTGTCAGATTAATAAATAATAAAATCTATTACTTGTATGTACATACTTTAGCAAGAACTAGTTGTTGTCAGTATAGTAGACAAAATTTTGTTGGCTACGTTCCTAACAATTCATGTCACTAACGCGGCTAGTATGCAATATTTGGTTTATATGTGTGCAGTATTTCAAAATGTTGACTATGCGCAAATAGATTAGTCTTAAAGAAAATTAGAAAAAAATAACACAGGCAATCATCCCGATGAAAATGTTATTAAAAATATAACTTGCTGTCACATATCAATTAACACACACACACACATAGGCACATATATATGATGTACGCTCTCGTGTCGCGGGCAACAAATGAGGACTCAGTAAAATAAAGAGGTGCTCAACTTTTATGGACACACATGTGTCTCCCAAGGCCTGCAGGTGTTTTTCAAAATTCTAGACAGATGCAACATGTGGTTGAGCCATTTTGTTCGAGTGGTTGAGGATCGATTGTCACATGTTTCCATGAGTGGACAGCGAAGTCTACTTTACTGTGTGCGACAAAGCCACGGTGACAGCTAAGACGATCATTGAGAGTAGTAGCATGCTGCTAACTTACTTTAATATTTGCATGCAGTTGAACCTGATGTTCAACTTGGCCACGATCAAACTTTTGCATACATGAGAAACAGGACAGGCGCCCAGCTCCTTCAGGCTAATGCTTTGTTTTCCCAGGAAGAAAAGGGGATCTAGTATTGCTTCAGATTGTCTTTGAGTTTGTTGTTGAAACGCCAGAATGGCATTCCAGTTGACCTGCTTGTTAGAAGCTGGCCAAAGAGGAGTTGTTTTGGAAGTCTGCTATCGCTACTACGAGAAAGATGTTCTGTCTACCTGAGCTGGATTTTCATGAAGATGGCTTCAATACCCACCATGTTGCATTTAGTCAGAACTTTACTGTTTCTAATGCGATCGCTCAGTTTTTCGTAGGCAACGCATGTAAAAGCATCAAGTTGGTAGAGTCTAAGATTCATCGGTGTATACAATGAAGCCAAGATAGGTGAAAGAGGAAACAGTTTTCAAGATTTTTCCCTCAACATAAACATTGGGATCAAGAGCTGGGGGATTTTTACAGATAGGTTGATGGATGTTCTCTTTTTTATGCTGATGGTCAGACTGAGAGTTTTAGATGAGCGAGATAATTTGTTAACGATCCATTGCAAAGGTGTGGCTACAAGAGTGCAAGAGAAGGTCACGAACAGTTTTCACAATCGTCTTAGTTCTTGCTTTGAAGCGTTTAGTTGGACAAGCCACCACTTGTCCTAAACTCAAATCTCACACCTTCTTTAACATTCTCAAATGCTGTCTCCAATATGACAGCATGGCACAAAACAAATAAGAGAGGTTCAAGAACACAATCTTATTTTGCATCAATGAATGGGTTGGACATCTCTCCACAGAATCTAACTGAGGTCATTATCACCTGATGGAAAGATGATTACATTGAGCATCTTTTCAGGAACACCCGGCTTTCTAAGCATGATCCAAAGAGCATCCCTTGAAAAGATATCAAATGTCTTAGTGAGATCCACGAAGGTAACAAATAAATCCTTGTCATGCTCACGTGGTTTCTCCTCTAGGTGCCTCAAACTGAAAATCATGTTCACAGTGCTACTATCAGATCGTTAACCGCAATGAAATTCACGCAAAACTTAATATCAATTAACACACACACACACACACACACATATATATATATATATACAAAATGTAAAAGAACGAAAAATAAAATTACAACGTTCAAAACATTAATTTAAAACAGGGCTCAATACATGAGTAGAGCAATAAATATTAAATATAAACTGTTACATTAGAACATGTAAGTAATTACTACAAAACTGTACATTTTGTTTCGACGTTTAAACGTCTCTTTAGGTAATTAACAATGATGGTAATAAACGATCTTATTTAAAATTGCAATTTATGAAACATCACTTCATTTTTCGTTTTTGGAAAATTTTGCGTACAAGGTAAAAAGGATTTTTATAAAGAAAAAGGTAAAGAAAATAAGATATCAATAAAAGGAAAAGAAAGAAAAAAGAAAGGAAAGGCAAAAGAAAGCATAAGAAATAAACCCTACTATGAAGAGAATAGACAAAAAAGAAATACAAAAGAAAGAGAAAAGTATATTCAAAATTACACAGATGAAGAGGAAGAGGAAAGTTAAGAAAATAACATTAAAAAATGTTGATACGAATTAAGACAATGAAATTATATTGAATAAGACAATTCAAATATGAATGGAAGTGAAACGGCATTTGATAACCATGTCACATTTCAAATTTTATGGTATTTTTATGAAATCACAAATTCAAACTAAATTATCCGTAGAACGTAAATAAAGGACACTTTAAGAAGCAATACAACACTTAACAAAACCAAACTTACACTGCGTGCCAAATTATTATCGAGATAACTTTTTTCCTAATATTTCAAAAACCTTCCAATCAATTCGCACAAAATTTTCACAAAATATTGGCAACACAGACCTGCGCGATCACTGAAATTTTCGTACTGATCTGCGCAATGTAAACAAACTGGCGCCGTATTTGTTATCAGCACGGTGATTTGAGAGTGCCAAATTATTAGAAAAGTGTAAGAATTTAGTGAAAAGATGGGTCGTAAAAGCAGTTTAAGTGATGCTGAAAAGAAAACTATCTCAGAACACTCAAAAGGTAAATCTACCCTAGAAATTTCTAAAATGATAGGAAGGTGTCAAAAAAAAAAGTTCACCGCCGACCCTACACAAGTACGCAAAAGGGCAGATAAAGGCAAGCCGAAGCTTATTTCACGTCGTCTCATGTCACGACTTAAACGAGAGGCCACGAAGGACCCTGGACTTACCAGTCAAGAGCTTTTCAGTCGCATTGGGAATCCTAGTGTGTCTAAAAGTACTCGGTGTCGGTATCTGAGGGAAATAGCAACAACAGTCAAACCTGTATCGAAGCCTCCGTTGACGAGAAATCACATTCAAAATCGATTGAAATGGGCCGAGGACAATATGAAGATTGACTTCTCTAAAGTTTTGTTCACAGACGAAACTCGAGCCAAACTTGAATGGCCAGATAAATGGTGCAAGGGCTGGGTAATGAACGGACAGAATCGCCATCAGCGTTTGAGACGCCAACAAGGCGGTGGAGGCATAATGATCTGGGGTGGTATTATTGGAAAAACATTAGTGGGCCCATGGAGAGTACCAGATGGCGTCAAAATGACTGCTGATGCATACATAGCGTTTATGAAAGAGCATCTTGAACCGTGGATGAAAAGGCAAAGAGTTGCCTTCAGAAGGGCCATTGTTTTTATGCAAGATAATGCTCCCTCACATGCTGCTCACAAGACTACTGAATATTTGAAACAGTTAGGATTCGATGGACCTCGAAAAATGAAGTGGCCAGCAAATTCTCCGGATTTGAACCCAATCGAAAACCTTTGGAGCATTATGAAGCGAAGACTGTACGCCAACGGACGACAATTCAGAAGCAACGCTGAGTTGTGGGAAGCAATTCTTGACATATCTCGCGGCATTACAGCAGATGACATTCTACAATTAACAAATTCTATGGATCGTAGACTTCTTCAAGTAATTTCAAAACTGGGAAAGCACATTCCCTATTAATTTGTTTATAACTGTGCCTTTGTTTGTATCTGTTATTTGTTTGATTATCTTATTTATTAGGTTCTTTTGATCATAAACATTCACGTACAACATTAATAAACGTTTTGTTTCCTCAATTCTGGGAAATTTACTAAACCTTTCTAATAAGTTGGCACTCTCAAATCACCGTGCTGATAACAAATATGGCACCAGTTTGTTTACATTGCGCAGATCAGTACGAAAAATTCAGTAATTGCACAGGTCATTATTGCTAACCTTGTGTGAAAATTTTGTGTGAATTGATTGGAAGGCTTTTGAAATATAAATTAGAATATAAAATGAATTTTAAACTATTAATATTTTTATATTAATTTTAACTTAGAAACTATTATCAATACAACAAGAGAAAAAGTAAAAATAATAAGCCAATTCATGGCTAAACATACTATCAGTAATTTACAAATACTAACATAATACCTAAAGCTAGAATAAATCACTGATGATAACATTAAGATGATTATATAAAAATAATATAACAAAAGAGGGGGGATTATTGAGTTATGAAGTTTAGCAAGATTGTAAGGTTAATTCTTTAATATGTTTGCAATTTACTGTAGTTTCATATCGTTGATTTAATAATATGTCACAATTCAAGAACTTATTTCCTTTTTCTCCTGCAGACGGAGGAATCATGGTTCGTTCAACGATCTAGATCAAGATTTAGTAAATTTAACTAAACGTCGAAACAAAATGTACAATTCTGAAGTAATTACTTACATGTTCTAATGTAACACTGTATATATATATATTCCCAAAAAAGGTATCTTTTCCCGGTGGCCACTACTTTAAGTGTCATGCATTAACCAATATGCAATCTTAAGCCTCCTGAAAATTGAATGTTTAAAGTAGTGACCAACCGGAAGAGACAACTTTTTGGGCGTATATATATATATATATATATATATATATATATATATATATATATATATATAAAAGTGAACATAGAAGTCAACACTTAGAGGCGACAGTCTGTTTCATGCTATATGCAATCGTCAGGCCACATATGCTGTTATTTTTCTCGGCTATTTATATATATATACGGGTTAGTGGTGCATTGTGGGTATTCTATTATGGCGGTTATTTTACCGGAAGTCGTTTGTTTATTTATTTGGATCAAATTATATTGCTTGTTTTTATTTTTTATTTTTTGTTTCTTATTTTGTTTATTTATTAACGTAGTAAAAATTTGTTTATATCACTTATTTAACAGTTTTGTTTTAGTTTGAGAATTTAATTAAAGCTATTTGTTCAATTTTGGGGTTGATTGTTGTAGTTCATTCTAAGTATTATTTTGGCGGGAACAGTTTTTAATTGATTATCTTTATTTGGGATTGGTTTGTTTATTTATTTACTTGGATGAATTTAGGTCAATTTTTCTCTTTTTGGTTTTCGGATAGAGGGTTCCCAGCAATACTCACATACTCACCACAGAAAACAAAAAAGGCCAACAGGAGAAGAAATATCATATGGTTCAACCCACCGTACAGCAAGAACGTAAAAACAAACGTATTAAAAATATTCTTCAAACTCTTACACAAACACTTCCCAGAATCAAGCACCTTACACAAGATATTCAACAAAAACACAGTAAAAATCAGCTACAGCTGCACCGAGAGCATGGCACAAATAATAAAAAATCACAATAGGAAAATTATCAACAAACCACACAAACAAATTAAACCCACGTGCAACTGCAGAATAAAGAACGAATGTCCCTTAAACGGAAATTGTTTACAAAACAACGTAATATACCAAGCCACGATAAAATCACCAGATAATGAAGAAAAAGTATACATAGGAGTAACTGAAGGACCCTGGAAACAAAGAAATTACACACACAAAACATCTTTCATAAATAGCAAATATGCGAACAGTACAATGCTTTCTAAGTATATCTAGGAGATTAAAAACAAAGCGCACATCACACCAAAACTATCTTGGAAGATAAGGAAAAAATCATCAGCCTACAACAACCAATCAAAAACTTGCAAACTTTGCTTGGAGGAAAAAATAGATATCATTACTTTCCCCGACCAAAATAAATTATTAAACAAAAGATCCGAGCTCATCTCAAAATGCAGACATGAAAATAAATCTTTACTACGTAACCTAAAAAATGAAAAACGGAAAAAATAAAATAAAAACAAATAAATATATTAATAAACAAAATAACAATTAAAAAAAATATAGAAATAAAACATAAATAAATACTATGTTACTTAAAAATCGAAAACCGAAAAGAGAAAAATTGACCTAAATTCATACAAGTAAATAAATAAACAAACCAATCCCAAATAAAGATAATCAATTAAAAACTGTTCCCGCCAAAATAATACTTAGAATGAACTACAACAATCAACCCCAAAATTGAACAAATAGCTTTAATTAAATTCTCAAACCAAAACAAAACTGTTAAATAAGTGATATAAACAAATTTTTACTACGTTAATAAATGAATAAAATAAGGAACAAAAAAATAAAAAATAAAAGCAAGCAATATAATTTGACCCAAATAAATAAACAAACGACTTCCAGTAAAATAACCGCCATAATAGAATACCCACAATGCACCACTAACCCGTATATATATAAATAGCCGAGAAAAATAACAGCATATGTGGCCTGACGATTGCATATAGCATGAAACAGACTGTCGCCTCTAAGTGTTGACTTCTATGTTCACTTTTATATTTACACACGCTCTATCTCTGATATTGAGCACTTTATTCCATAAATATAGCACACCTTAAGACTATATATATATATATATATATATATATATATAATTATTTATTTAAAAATTATAACTATTATTATATAATATGTTATAAAATCACTACAAAAATAGCCATTTTGTTTCAACACCTCCGGTGTCTTATCAAGTAATGATGTTGAATGTAAAATAAATGGTTTTAAAAGTTTCAAATTAATAAACGATCCTTCGTGATGGGAAAACGCTTTTACAAAAGCTAGAATGACCAATCAAAACACAAGTACAGGAGAATTAAAAAAACTTGACAACGAATTAAGATTATAGTAGAAGAGCTTTAAATTTGGTGTTATAATAAAATAGAATTTATTCTAACCAATAAGTATTAAATTATATGATAAAATTTGATATTAAAATTAAAAGCAAAAAATTACCAATTTTAAAATCTAAATTAATCTCTATTAAGTTTAAAATTATAAAATTACTGAGGAGAAAAGAAAAATATACATGTTATTCAATTTATTTCTTCATTGAAATTACGTTAGAATAGACGCTCATATCAGCTGGTCTTCCCGACAAAATGTATACATTTTAATCTCAAGTGTGTGAGTGGGGTCCTAACCTCACGCGTAAAACAATACAAACACATTCAGATTATAATACATAAGCACCCAGACATATTTAGATATATACACACCCAAAAAAGTGACGAGACAGGAAACATCTCCACAGCCCTTTATAAAAAAAAGAAAGAAAAAAAATACCGAACACATACATACACAATTAAATGTGCATGCATTTTCTATACACATATACATGTACACACATCCACATACATTGACCTAGACAATCTGATACCACAACCAAGAAATATTCAAGACTGAAAGTGTTATTAAACGAATGCTAACTACTTATTAAAATATAACTTATACAGGCAAATATACATAGATAAAAATGGTTAAAAATAACATTATCTAATATATAAAAAGACGAAAATTCCAAACACACAAACATCTATAAAAATATATTTTTTTATCATATAAGTCGATAAGTTATTATATATATTAGGTGAAAGAAAATAAGATAATAAGAACTACCTACAAATATAAGTGTAGAGTCACACATATATACATATATACACATACACACATACACACAAATATATGTCGCACACATACCTACATATATATATATATAATATATATATATATATATATATATATATATATATATATATATATATATATATACGCATACACATATGTGTATATACACATACTGAAGCAAGTATAAATATATCAACCCATACAGTAACGTAAAAAATAAACAAACCAAATATAAATATATATACATACATGCACATATATACAAATACATATATACATACACATACACATACATACACATACATACATAAACATATACATGTATACATATGCGTATATAAACTAAACACACAAACATACATGTTTGTATATGTGTTAGTATATATGTATGTTTGTGTGTTTAGTTTAGATACGCATATGTATTCATGCAAACTCTCTTCTATTCCCTGCCCCTCCCTCTTTCTTTATTCCTTTGTCCGGTGAATGAGAGGTCAACGTCGAATACGACGGGAGAGTCCACCATATATATAACACATTCAAATTTATTTCACCAAACTTATATCTAAATTAGAGAAGTTATATACTACTATTTTTTATCGTTATTATTATTGCCATCTTCATTCTTATCCTATACTCAATATCTCATTACTTGTATGTGCTTATTATTATTTTTATTATTTATTATCTAATATTATTATTATTATCATTATTATCTAATAATATTCATTTTATATTCTCGTATATACATTCATTTTGATATACTAATAAGACAAAGTGGAAAAGCTCTTTCAGCTGCGTTCTCTAATCGGAGTGAGAGACAGACGCGTGTGTGGAAATATGGGGAAGAGTCAATTAAGAGCTTTATCAGATGCTACGGACAAAGAGTTGATGTTTCTCACACTGAGATCATTAACGTCTGATGGATTTGAAATTTAGCCCTCTAAATTATGAAGCACTGAAGAAGGTTGCAGGATTAACCGAATATTTTGGGATATTCAAAAATCCATATTGTCCTCCCGCATGTCACTGAATAAAAACAAAAACAAACAATATTCAAAAAATATTTTTTATTCACTTAATTAATACGTGGACTTGAAAGGATGAAATAAAATAATAATATATCTAAATTATTTGACCAAACATGCTTGAATATATATATATATATATATATATATATATATATATATATATATATGATAGATGCGAAAAAGTTAGCGCTCCAACAAATTTCCCACAATTTGACCAAATGACCATACATGATGTATTTTGCCCTTCTTGATTGGGAGAATCACTTTTCAGCATCTCTTTGTATATATATGTGTTACTCATCCCCATCTTAGTATCAACCTATCAGCCTCCTCAGTGTCATTAGTAAACTTTCTGAAACTGTAATCAACAAGAAGGTTGTTGATCAACTAAATAGGGAAAGCTTCTTGAGTGACAAGCAGTACGGACTTCGATCGGCTTGCACCACTGCTAATATCATAACTGCCATTACTCACAGAATCAGTGAGGCACTAGACAATAAATACATCGCATTAGATATTTTGAAGTCCTTTGACAAGCTGTTGCATGGGGGGTTGCTGAACAACTCTCTAGCTATGGAATCATTGAAAGAGTGTTCTTATTTATAAAGTTCTTCCTAACGACTATCCACTGACGGCCTAGCAATACACCCAGGCATCGCCCAAGTTTCCCTTTTTCGGTCCAACCCATTTTCTACGTTACATAAATGTTCTGCCTAAGGGTATACACCCATTTTTCGTGAATATCTATGCTGATGATACAATAGTATATGGCGGCACCTCCCAAACTCTAGACGACCAGAGACTGGCAGCTACTATCTTCTTTGAGATCTCAGTTGGGGGAAAACTAGCTGGTCACATTTAATGCCTATAAAACCAAACGGATGTTCTTTTTGGGAGGACCCGTATCTTGAGCGCTTATTGTGACTTTATCCTAACTCAGGCATCGTAGAACTTGTACATACGTTCCAATGCTAAAAATACTGGAAAAATAGTCAGTTCCATGTGCCGCTCCAATAAGTACCTGACTCCACCTGCTATCCTCTAAATTTACAAAAACCAGATCAAGCCGAAATGGGGTACTGCTGCCATATATTTAGTCTCGATAGAGTTCAAATGTGTCAACGTAGTCTCGAGGACAATGAATTATTTCCTATAACCCTTCTCCTACAGTCGAAACGTTGCAAGCCTGTCGCTACTCGATATAAAGTGTTCAGACGAACGACATTCCTTTAGTTTCCCCAACGCTAAAACCCGCCATGCCACGAACATTGTAGCGATTCCTCCTCATTTCTTTCGTATTCCGTTGGTGAGATGTAAGTTCCACTTGAACAGCTTCTTTCCACAAATCACTTCTCTGTGGAACCGACTCCCAAGAGGATGATTAATAAAATCTCACTGCGGCGAGGTATTAGAATTATCGCCCCCTGACGATTTACAGGCGGCGTGAGATTTGAGAGACTCGATGTCTTTCTCGGTGACTTTTATAGCGAAAAGACGTATTCATATCAGAAGTGTACATAAAATACTGTAATTTTATGTACATTTATTACATTTTACTGTGTTATTTGTATTTCCTTTCATTTTATTATTAATTTTGATATTTCATTTATGGAAAAATGTCATAACTGAGATTAATATAAAAATAAGATCATATAAATTTCATAAGATGGTACTGATACTTGTAGGTACCCTTCTTAGTTGAAATTTAAAAATCAAATTAACTTCTCCATACGTGTTTCGCAAAAGGCCTTAACAGCGAAGAACAATGCTTAACTCAAATAACGCAACTTAATTGTATTCTGGTTGGTCTTCCGTACTTTATAATTACAGCCCGATTATAAACAGAAAATTATATTTCTTAATTATTGCAGGTCTTCTGATTAGTCAAACTGATACAATTTACAACGCTCTAAAGGATCTATCTCATAAGGACACTTAGGAAACTTTTAACTAATTTTATAATATTTTAACAATTCTATTATAATTAAAGAAATAACAAATAATTGTATTAAAAATTCATTTTTCATCGAAAAATTTTTTGCTTTCAGAAAATATTGTCCATATTCATAAAAACAACTAAAATCAAAGAAAAGCATTTGGAATTAAATAATATCTTTGTTTTATTGAGTTTTGTATGTTTTGTATGTTACAATTCAGAGCTGATTTTCAATTAAAACAAAACAAAAAAAACATGATTTGCATTCCTCAAAGCCTTGTGCTTTTAACTATTGTAATCACTAAACCTGACGCGATCGAATTTCTAGCGTTTTCATAAAATTAGTTATGGGTGGGGGTAATAAATATAAAAAAATTTTCTGCCATGACTTTAATAAAAAGAAACATATTTATAATAATTTCGATCATCTGTGAATAGTTTCTGAAAGTTTCATTAACATCCGACAATTATCTTTATTATTGCAAGATTTTCCAAATTAATGTGTGTCATACAAAAAAAATAAAATAAAATCAAATAAAAAAATTATATATGTTATTTTACTAGTTCCGGGGATACAAAGAGAAACAAGGTTTTTTTAATCAAAATGTAGAATGTTTCAAAAAGAAGGAAATTTTTTTTTAAAATAATTAAAATAAACTTTGATCTTTCCTCTTGATAATAACATAAGCATTTAAACGATAAAATTTTGTTTTCGTCAAATTTGGCGTCTTTTTCATCATGCTATACTCGTTTTTTAGCGATCTCATGGAGGCACCTACCTTTTCAAGTCCCACAGATAAAATAAAAGACGGACAAGTTCGCCTCTCACCAGAGAGAAGGAGATGAGCGTATTAACACGTGCCTTGACAAACGTCAGGCAATCGTTATTATTATATCTACCTTTCTCCCTCACCTCTTTTATACTTGATAAACGAACAGAACATTTTAAGACTGAGCGATTATTTCAAAGACATTCCTACCCTACGATAACGCTCATACATACATACATACATACATACATACATCCACACATACGTTCCTGCCTACATACACATAAACTCATTCTTGCAAGGCCTACTACGAACATTTTGACGACCTTGTATCAACCAAAATACATTAATTTTATTTGAAAAGACCTAAATTGATTTATATGTATATAAATTTGTTGTTTCACTTTACAATTTGATTTTCTTGTTTTATACTCCTCTTATGGTGGGCTATCTAACTAACAAGGCCAAATCAAACTAATCTGTTTCAACACTCATACATTTCACTATAACTGATGACCCACTATACTCTCTTACCTTCATCAGGTGTATGTCGATCTAGATAACCTATAGGGAGTTGCTAAAAGAACCCTTTATTTAATTTACAAACAAAGGTGAGGACAATAGTTCGCGTGTAAATAATGATAACGCCTCTTCCCAGAAATTCAAAGAAGTTTGTTTTATAGCGTAAAAAACACATATTTGAACTGTGAGATTGTGAACCCGAATTTCCGTTATGTTTAGATGCGTCTTTCATTGGTCACGTGCTGCCTCTCCTTCTCTCGGTTTCCCGCAAGATCTTGAACAATTTTGTATGTGTTTTGTACCGTTCGTGTGCAAATTAACTCTCCCATCGCTATATATATCGATGGGATATGCCAATTGTTCCTTAATCTAATTTCGAAAAATCTGTCTTCAGTCTCTCTCTCCCTCTCGTTCTCACACACACACACACACTGACACGCGCTCGCACGCGCACACACACGCTTCCTCCCCCTTTTTCACTTCAAAACCACGTATAAAAGTGTTTGGTTTCTATACACATACAAATCAGTACAAATCAAGTAGACACGTACACAAGGACATACTTACACTCATATATATCTATACATATAGCCTCTGTATCATATATATAAATATGTGAGAGAGAGAGCTTATGGGGAATGTGAGGAGGTTACAACTTATGGGCCTTATTAGGCTTTCATATTAACAGTTATGTGTAACATACTAATTAAGTACTTTATATAATCTGTAACTTAAATTTCTAAGCATAAAAACACGGCTATTGGGTAATAGTTTATTTTCCCGGTCCCTAATTAGTTTGGTTCACTAATTTGTAGAAGTCGCGATTAGTAATTTGTACTTGAGTCAAGAGTCTTGATTGTGAAACTGAAAATTCTGTGGTCGATAATGTTAAGGTAAAAATATGTAGAAGAATGTAATTAAGAGAAAAGAAGAAATAACAAAGGAATCAGTTTATTGTTCATTCAAAGGTTGTCGGGGCAATGACTTAAAAAGTCATGATAACATGTTTGCCATTGCTTTTAGTTTGACTAGGAGTAGATCCGCAACAACCCACAAGAATTTATGTAGTGTGATAAATTAGCCGA
This sequence comes from Acanthosepion lycidas, assembly GCA_963932145.1. Classification (NCBI taxonomy): domain Eukaryota; kingdom Metazoa; phylum Mollusca; class Cephalopoda; order Sepiida; family Sepiidae; genus Acanthosepion; species Acanthosepion lycidas. Next base: position 134,992,514 of record OZ010579.1, on the reverse strand, counting down.
AAATTAATTTTATTAATAAACTAAATCTGATGAAATAACCACTGCCTATTAATTTGAAGACTCTTTTTTTATAAGTATGAAGTAGATCCAGAGAAGGCTAAGCGCAACAAAAAATTATTGGTCAGATTATTTTTTTACACAGAGTTCTGATTATTGGGAACAGTAATGCGTTAAGGTTATCTTAAAATATAAAAAAGAAACAACAAAGAACAGAAAAAATACAAAAACGGAAAAGCAACAAAAAAAAAAAAAAAGAAAAAAGTGAGAAGCGCGTAACGATATTAACTACGAGGCAGGTTATGACTTCTACATTGTAATCAATATTTCGGTGTATTTGTGAGCAAGATTGGATCAGAGTGAGGCGACTGTTAATGTTTTTTTTTTAAATTTGCTATAATTATTTGAACGAGAACAAGTGAGTTTTAGGGTAATGGCAACTAACAGCCAGAATGAACTGTTCAAAATGTCGATCCTAGAAGTATATGCACCCACGTTAGAAAACATTGAAGAAAAAATAAATTGATTTTACATTACGTTAGAAAATTTAAAACCTAAGGTTTTCATCGATATGAAGACCCTAAACACAAAAAAGGAAGGGAACATAATAGGTTAGTAAATATGGAATTGAACAAAGCAATGAGCACGAAGACAAAATAGATTAAGTGGTGTAGAGCAAATAGTCAAACACTTGGTTTGGAAATGTCCAAGGCATTTGTAGGCTTATAAAATCTGAACAGCTCTGTTCCATCTTCAAGCGAAATTTTTTTTGGAATAAATTATTCCCCAAAATATTTCGCTTGAAGATAGAACAGAGCTTAGTACTTTAATTCAATTTAATTCAAATAATTCTATTGAAGTTTTCGGCTCTTGTTTTGAAACATGAGAACTCTTATGTAGCATTGGAATCATATTTTTAAATAAATAATTATATATATATATATATATATATATATATATATATATATATATATATATAATTTTTATTTTCCCAAGTACTTTCAATCTCATCTGAGACCATTTTCAAGAGTTGCATATCTAAGAGAATTGTGGCCAAAAATAAAGTCAATACGAGTATCGCAACAAAATTCTTAAATGTTTATAGTATTCAAATGCAACAATTAAAAAAAATTAAATATTTAAAAAATATCATCTAAGTTATATGCATAGACTAGAGGTTAAAAATATTTTTAATTTACGGTGTTAACGCATTACTCAACTCCAATAAACGAACATGTTCCGTGTTCACACAACAAAGGAATATATTTATTAATTACTCGTGGAAATCTGAATGAAAATACATTACTTTTTTTTTTTAAAACTTTTTCTGTTTCGTGCTAGCTTTCCTTGAATATCTTGTACGTTTAACCACTCTAAAGGTTTTTTTCTTTCTTACATGGGGGAACAGACTTAATTGTAGAGAAAACAATCCGAGATTACGCAGAAGATATAAACAATGAAATTTTTTAAAAATGACTCAAATTTTCTGACAGTGCAGGTAAACAAGTTTTCATAATTTATGGAATTCCTGTACCTTTGCTGTTTTTAACCGAAACCGCCATCATTGATCATTGTCTTTTTATTTGTACTAAGGGCGCTCAGAAATTCTCTGTTATTTTGGTTTGAAATAAGTTATTTAGTGAATTCGTGGCTTTGCAACCTGCAGTCCTGTGTTCTAACCACTAAACTACTCCTGCAAGTGTCATCTGTTTTTTTAAACGATATTTTTTTGTTACTTGGCAGTTTTTCTCGGTCAAAAACTAAGACATTTCCAAATCTCGCCACCATTGAAATAAAATAACACATTGACACAAATAACCGCTAGCAATAACAACTCAGGAATTGGGTTTAAAATCTGGTACGTATTTTGTAATTTTATTTGCGAGGTGTAACATCAACGGTCGTGTAACTTTATCTACACTATAAAAATATATATGACATCCCCAATAGAACAGCTAACTTCGACAACATTCTGGGAGCACTTAATCGTAAGTTACGATTATTAGCGTCTGATGAGATATAAAATTGTAAGGGTGTCTGAAGTAGAGTGATGGCTAACAAGTTCTTCCTCTGTATAAATGTGCTCGATCCTCACTGGAAGATTCTTTGTCGAAACTCTCTGTCAAACTAAACTAAGATACATAAATATCTGAATAAGTTAATAATTTTGCTTGTGGTATGGAGCAGGCATCGATAGCAAATTTTGTGTGACGGTTCCAAGTTCATGTCCAAAGTCTGTACAATTTGTAAGATATAAAAAAAAGTTTATTAAAGAGTTCATATATCTACGATAAAAGGAAGAGCAATCAAAATATTTGCTTAAAATATTATTTAATTCAAGTACAATAAAAATATTAAAAATAGAAATATTATAAACAGATTACTAGTGACTTTTTAAGAAGAACATTAAAATCATTTTCTGTGGTGTATGATACAATGTATTGTGTATATTTTATAAGAGTAGATTATCCTCGTGAATGGTTGAATTGGAAGCAATAACCGGTCCTGCATATTCTGTTCTGGTATCGCATTTTGGTTATAATCAATACATATCCCCTAAATCCCTTTATTTTCTCATTAGTTATCCAGTATCAGTTATTGTGATCCCAGTTAAGCTGGAAATTCTTTTCAATGCATTGGATATTAAGACAAACTTGAACTTGTACAGTTTACTGCTGCTGATACAGATAAGGAACATAATTCTTTTACACTTACATTTGAAATATTGATTGAATTTTCGCTCTCATATTCAATATTAATATTAATGAAATTACCAATTTTACGATGTAAAAACTTGGACTTTTTAAAAACATTTTTCAAGTTCTGGTTAGTCGGTGCGATTACATCATCTTTAACATCTCTTCCTCGTTAATGGATATATCATATTTCTGGGTTTGGTGAGATTGTTTGCATTTCAAGATTCCATTCGGTTTGTTTGTCAGGTCTTAGTTCCTGTTTCCTTTTTAATGTCTACTCTCAAAGGATGTGCAGTTGGCATAACGGTTATCGGCACGGAAAATGGAACCGGCAAGGGCAGTCCAAATTCTCTTTACACTACAGTTGGGAAAAGCATAAATCCATATTTTCTAAGTTACGTACAAAAAATAGGGTAATCAGTCTAGAAGAAGAATAACTTTAAACCCGAGAAAGGAATCTCTTACATCTAACTTGATCTGACCATTCACAGAAACTGATCCTTCACCAACCAACCTGGGCACACCTTGCTGATTTAAAAAAAAATTTAATAAAAAAAAAGATGATATTAAAATTGTATGGGAAAAATAATTAAAATGTTGGAATCGTAAAAATATATAGAAACTATTTCAATAAAAATCATATTAAAATTATTAAAAGAATAAGAAAATGTTGGAATGTGTAAAAATTAATATGGAAATTATTTTTTTATAAAACAGATAATATTAAATTGTATGAAAACCTAAGTAGAATGTTACTCACGCGATTTCTTTGAACACAAAACCGCCAAAATGAAACCAGGCGATTTATAAAAAAAAAAAACATGAATAAAAATTGAAAAAGGTTAAAAAAAAAACAGGTTCTAAATTGATGTCATAAAACCCCGTCAAATTATAGCCAGACGGTTTATTAAAAAAAAGCACCAAAATGAAGCCGGGCGGTTTAAACATTCTGTGGCAAAGATTTCTAACTTAAGGCTCAGTTTTGATGTAACCCCCCCCCCCAAAAAAAAAAAACAGTCAAATTTAATTGACAATGCGCAATGGGGTAAAAAAGTATACATCCCCTAAAGACTTGGGTTTTGATCATGTTGGAATCACATGTTTGATATATATGAAGGAAAGTTTTGAAAGGTCGGAAATAATTGCAGCTGCTGATGAAGAAGAGCAAGAAGAGCCTTTAAAAACCCATGAGAATTCTCTTTACGTAGAACGTTTTTTCTAAAGTTATGAGGGTTCATCTCATATTGAAAACGCCTGTTCTGAAACACAGAAAAGGAAGCAGAGAACCATCTTCACCCAAGGTAGGCCTACCCTTTCTCATTCCCTTTGAACTTTAACCTTTGAACTTTCGACATTTTTATTTGTGAACATTCCGAAGTAAGTAAATATTTTGTTGCTTAGAAATTGAGTTATATAAACTGTTCTAAAGAAAGTTGTTCTTGTTGTTCAAACAGTTAATAGGATAAATTCCTTTGTTGTTAAGAAAAACATTTTTTGTTTTTCATAGGTGGTTTTCTAAGAGAAAACAGATTTGTATTTCAAAGAACGGTTAATCTATCTTGATAGTGTTATGCGCACAAGAGAAATTGTGTGCAAGGCCTGTATTGTATTTTGTACAATGAGTATGTTATAAAAACATTGTTGTCCTATTAAATGTTTTTTTTTTTTTTTTACAAATTTCACTTTGGGTAAGGGCATTGTCTTTTTCCTTAGCACCTTTGAAAGTAAATGAGATTCACTGAATCTGTTTATAAAGCAGAATGTTTTTTTCGTAAATTCTCTTTAAATTCTACTACTGATTCACCTGGAGTATACTTGCTTGACTATCCATGTAAAATTGAGTCTTTATTGAGTGATATGCATATAACACTGTCCATGGTTTCTATGTGAAAGTGACCCAAGTAATCTCTTTTCAACTGACAAAGTCTCTCCGTACAAGCAGCACCGCGTTCAAGCACGAACTGTCTATTCGATCTCGCAAAAATATTTACATACGCTCAACCACTTTCGCAAATTCTCCTAGATCCGATACCGTGTCTTAAATTAAGGTATCAGGGCGGTCATATTTCTTTTTCCTTTCCTTTACTCGTTTTGCACGTCAGCCATATACGTGCTCGCTTTGCCACACGAAGTAAGTCGTCTTCTCTTCTACACTCCTCCCTGATGTCCTGATCACATAAATGACACGGATATGGCGGTCCCCTTCGCCGTGTGCTCCTACGTAAAGGTGGAAGGGCTCCGCCCGTCACTTCTGCATCTGTGCCCACTTGGTCTCTTTCGTTATTGGCATTATTATCGTTGTCTCCAGTATCTGTTTCCACTAGTTCTGTAGATGAATAATCTTGCCCTGCGCTGAAAAACAGCGGCGAATCTGAGTCGCTTTCATATGACCTATCACTGCCGTCATCTTCCGATGATGCAGATCTCTGACGCGAGCGGAGGTCTCTGATATGGCGTGGCGTTCCATTGATGAGAACTGAATGTGGGCTGTAGACCCCTGTCATTGTTCCTTTTTTGAATTGCGTCGAACATCGATCATGTGGTGTCTTTACCAAAACCGCATCTCCCGCTTTGTAGACTTCAGGATCTGTGTGCTCGGTTGGTGGTGCAACATTCACACCCTTTATGCTGTCTTGAGTGTTGTATATGGAGTTAGATGGTATCGACGAAGCTTTTGCGTCGTCTTTTGGCGTCACGTTATACCAATATAAGGCCTCCATAATACGCTTGAAGGTGCGATGGCATATCTCCACGATGCCATTACCTGATAATTGATAGTTGATAGGCACATCGGAATCTAAGTCAGACGCCCCAGTTCTCGACAAACCTCGCGAATACCTCTCCACAGAATATCGCGCCATTGTCGACGAGCAGCTCCGCAGGTGGCCCTCTCTCGCTAAATAGCGACTACAACTGTCGGATGATGCATTGCCCTTATGTAGTAACGGTCGCCAGATGGAAAACCGACTAGCGCCACAGTCAGAGTGAGGTAATACCGGCCTTCATAATGGTTTATGTCCATCACCAGCCTACTCTAATTTTCGCACACGTCTAACCGTCCAGCTTTTCAATGAACTGGCGCCAGATCAGTGGATTTGTGCACTTCGCACTCTCCAATCGCCGCCAGAACAGCTGCCTTTGAGACCTCAGGGTGGATCCGTCTTACAAAGTGCGCTTCACACCGGAATGCCCACTAGGTCGGTGGGTGGCTTGAATGTGGGTTGATTCTTGCTCTTTTATAGATGCGGCGCACACTGGTTCCGTTCCTTTTCAAATCGCACCCAGCAAACGTTAAGGCACTGATGAGTTGATCGGCTTGGCTTGCATGGGATCTGACGAGCTCTGTATTTATATTCCTCCGCCAGTTCCTTGATTGTGCTGAACCGACGTTTTATCAACATTTCTGTTGCCGCCTTCGTGCGCACGCTAGACTTTCCACGCAGTGTATCAGAAACCCATCGATGCACACAAGTTGAATCAGTCTTCAGGTGAACCACAGTCGCTCTCCATGTTGATGCCTCTCAAGATCGCGTCGAGCTCTGCCAGGTTGATATGCTTCCTGCAGCACAGCCATTAAAGAGATCAGGCCCTTGGGGACCCAAGTTCTTCCTCGGAATACGGAAGTAGCCAGCCGTTATCCATCCAGGTTCGTAGCTCACGAGTATACTCCTCCCTGAGCGGCTTTGGTACTGGATATTCGGCTGTCCGGTTCTTCAACGTGGGTGGTGTCTGGTCACGAAACCACTCCCAAGACACAACTCAGATCTTGTTCTGGTCATATTCCGCATGGAAATCAGGCTCGTTGATGGTGATGGCCGCGCACAAAGGTCGGTCAAGTTGAGGAAAGCTCACAGTACCATCGCTGGAAAACAAACTTCTCCCAACTTCTTGATGATGTCAAATCCTTGCAGCAGGTCGAAACCAAGCAATTTTCCGTCCACAACCAGAACCTCAAGATCGATAAAGACCTGTTGCTCACGTCGCCTGAGGGTCCTTTCACCAACAGTGAGCACGTCCACTTCTTTCCTCTTCCAAGAGCGACAAAGCTTACGAGCGATAGAGAACAGCCTGTGTCTGGCAAGGCTAAACTCCTTATTACAGTGATGCGTACAGCAATTGCGGGTAGCGCCTCCTTCATATGGATCTTGGGGAGTAGACTGGCGCTGAGGCCTATTCTCCTGAATCGTTTCCCGGGCAATTGCGGACTACATGGCCTACCGCGTAGCGCTTGTAACATCGCATCCGGGGTGTCCGTCTTTCGGTGTGCGGTTCTTCGCAGTCCTGATTGGGGCCGTAGCAATGATAGCAGGTTATGGAGCCACGTGGATCCGTGGTAGGAGTTTCCTCGCCTTATCCTGTTTTGTTCGCACTGATGCAACTGGCAGTTCGGCTTCCAGAACTTCATCTTTCATAAGTGCTTGCGATCGAGTCAATAGCTAGTCGACAGAAAATTCGTCCATCCGTGTCGAAGCGCGAAGGAGATGTTTAACCCGGTTTGGTAACCCTCGCACGAACTACAGAATATCAGGCCACGGTCGCTCATTTCGCCCAAGAGGACGGAAAGTTTTCGTAACTCCGCCAGATAGACATCCACCGATTCTCTGGGGCTGAGCTGTCGCTCAGGAAATTGCTTATAAGCCAGAAAACTATCCGTATCAAAAGCAGTGCACAGCGCGGATTTTATCTGGCTGAGATCTTCTTTTTCTTCTCTCAGCTGTTGGTAGACAGCAAATGAACCACCCATTAGACTTAAAGGGACTACGTGTTCTGGACGTTTAACCTGGCACATCTTACAGACCATCTCAGCCTTCTCAATCCATTCGACCACAGATGGTCCAGACGCAGAACCGTCGAACTAGGGAATAAGTTTGAAGTCAAAACTTCCCTTCTGTCATTTTTGCCGAAATAGCTTCTGTGAAATTGACCCAAGTAATCTCTTTTCAACTGACAAAGTCTCTCCGTACAAGCAGCACCGCGATCAAACGCGAAATGTTTATTCTCTTTTTCGACGTGTTTTTATGCCCGGCTGATCTCGCAAAAAAAAATACGCTCGCGAATTCTCCAAGATCTGAGACCGTATCTTTCTTAAATTAAGGTGTCAGGGCGGACATATTTCTTTTTCCTTTCCTTTACTCGTTTTGCACGTCAGGCATATACGTGCTCGCTTTGCCACACGAGGTAAGTCGTCTTCTCTTCTACAGTTTCTGCTATCATCTCTGAACTGGATCCCCACAAAGTATGTGAATTTGATGGTATCCCTGTAGTCCTTAAGGAATGTGCTCCTGAATTGAGACCTGTTCTCTCTAAACTCTACAATAAATGCCTTGCTGCTTCTTGTTTTCCTACTTTTTGGCACATCTCTTCTGTAGTTATAGACTTTAAGAACCCAGGTGAACCGTTTGATACCCCCTAACTATCGGCCTTCTACCTCTTTTTGTCAGAGACGCCCTAATCAACTCTGAGCTGGTTAAGCGTCTCACCGCGCAGAAATAAGTAATATGACTTTTGCTTCTCTAGCTCTACTGCTGATGTATTAACAATTATTACTGAAAAAGCATTTCAAGCTTTAGATATAATGGCAAGGCTCGGGCTGTTGTTTGGGATATCTCGAAGTTATTTGAAAAGGTTTGGCATGCTGGTCTTCTTCACAAGTAAAAAGTTATGATATTGCTGGACGAATTTTTGAAATGATTCAGTCTCTCTTATCAAATGGCGAAATGAAAATTTTCTTGAACGGACACTTGTTTAGATCTTTTTGAATTAATGCAGGTGTACTCCAGGGGTCTATTCTTGGATATAAAATGTTTCTAATTTTCATCAACAACCTTCCTGTTATCATCAGTTCTCAACTCAGTATCTATGGTGATGACAGAACTATTTACTCCTGTCTTAATAGTAAATTTGATCGGATCGATAAGGACAAATTAGCAGCTAATCTAGAAAATGACCTACAATGTGTTGTTAACTTTGGAAAGGAATGACTTGTTAATTTTAACGCCTCAAACACGAAAGTGCTCGCTTTTAATCGTCTGAGAGAAGCCCTTTTAACTTCTGATGCCTGATTTTAACATCCACGAGAATCACTCATTGCGCCTTTATCAGCTAACGTTTTCCGTTGACATAAAATGAAAAGATTATATTAAATCAATTGCTAGGTCTGCTGCTAGGAAAGTTGGTTCACTGTGTCGTGCTGGGCGATTTTTATCGCCTGAATCTGTCATGTTTATTTATAATTCTATCATTGGTCCATGCTTTGGATATTTCTGCCACATCTGGTCTGGGCATTTAGAGATTCTAGATAAAATATAAAGAAGCATCTGCAATATTATTGGTCCTAACCTAGCATCTCGGCTTCAGTCACTTTCCTACCACCGTAACGTAGCTTCTCTGTGTTTTTTCCATAAATATTTTCATTGTAATTGTTCTGATGAACTTTTTCCTTTGGTACTTCGACTTTACAAATTTAAGAGCAATACGGTCTCATCATTTTACAGTTGAAATGGCGAGATGTAACCATAAGTTCTATGCTAACATTTTCTTTTCTCACTTGTGGAAGTCTATTCAAGCTTTTTACTTTTCAGTCAACTTTGAACTTCAAAAATTTAAATGTAATGCCAATCGTTATCTTCTCTTTCATTAACAGTGATTTTTTTCTCTCATATTCTCTCGCCCTCAGTAACCCCCTTGGCTTTATTGCCTTGCTTGGGGTGAAAGGATAAAAAACAAAAAGCAAAACAAAAAACAAAAACAAAACAAAACAAAAAAAACTCTTGTAAAGGGAATAATAAGAGATTTTATTGTCTCACCGTCTTTTTCTCCCTTTCTTTTTACGCTGGGTCCTGAAAAGGGTTGACTTGAATGCGTGGAATGTCTTCGTCAAAAATACACTTAAAAATTGTCCTATCTGAAAAGCAACTTTTCCCTAAACGTATGTCTAAATAATTTTCGTTAGCTTTTTTACGAAAGGAAATTTTCATACTATGTATTCGAAGTTGGTGCAAAAATGCATTCTCGCATCGAGCAAATAAGAGAAGTCTAATGGTTTGAATGGATGCGTGTGGTGTATTCTTGAAATTAATTTATAAACTTTAAAGCATCATCTGGTAGCTCAGTGGTTAAGCATAGATTGAAATATCGCTAGTTCAGTACCGCCTGAACATAAAATCATTTTCTTTATTATTTATCATTTAACAGTATAACACATGAACAGAAGTGATTTTCACTGAAGCAGTCTGCACTATGCAGTTTTTCTTTTTCCATGGTGTATCATGGGAAGATGCAGAATGTGCCCTAGAAAAATACGCATGCGAATTTGGGCATAGATGTTAGAATGTTGCGCGTAAAATTTAAACCAATACGTGAAAAATGTCATATATATGCTCATATAATGACAATAATATAGCAAATTCTGTTGGTAAAGAGAAAAAAAGTTGTATTTTAGCGTCAACTTCAGTTTTATGTCAGAAGGAAAAGAATTGATAATTAAATACGTAATTTTGTATTTTTGTTGCCTAAAATTGCTTTTAGTCATTTCATTCGGTATCTCAGTCTGTATGCTATGCGTTGAAAATTAGAAAAACTTTAGCAAATTAAGTGTAAGTGGGTGTACAATGGATGTGGAAATTCATTTTAAAAATAAGAAATAAATAACTGAAAAACATACAAAAATGATAAATGTTTATGTATTGTCATTAGTCAGCAAACACGATTTATGCATAAATCAAAAAGCTATAATCTGAGACCTCATACTCCAAAGGGCCTCAAAAATTTTCCTGGGGTCATTTTTAAATGAGAAATCGCTACTTTTTATATAGTTTAAGGCAAAAGTATATGGAGCAGCAAAGAAAAAGGAGAAAAAAGTTTAAATATAAAAATTTTTAATATTTTTATTTTTGTGTTTTTTGCAATTTTTCTTAACGTATATGAGTGTTAAAGTTCTTACTGTCCTTTGTTTGTAGTTGTTTTCCAAGATGAAAAAGAAATATGATTTCTTCGTGTTTATAAGTTAGAAATAAGGAGCAAAGGCGACAGTGAGGAGGAAAGTGTAAGTGTCCTATAGCTAGATGAGGAAGACAGGTGAATGCGTAAGGGAATTTGTTTTAAGTCCAGTGTCGTGATCTGTTTCCGTCTGTTGTCGTTGTATCTCCTTATTGCTTTGTATGTCTAGAAATTTTGCTTAAATACTCTTCAAAGGGATCACGAAGCATGTTTTTTTTTTTTTTTATTGTTGGCGGAAACGGGACACGTTTGTTGAAAACTGTTAAATATTTATTTTCAAAGCATTAATTTATTAACCGGAACAATGCGCAATACACCGATTCAGAAAAGATTTTTTTGTCATTTGGGGTTTCACTGTTTTGGTGTTTATTTCCGTCTTCATTTCACAATTTCCTCACCATTGGCAAATGAATTGTACATCTCAGGGCAAAAGCTGCTTATTTTCGGGGCAAATAATTAGAAACATAGAGTATTTTCAGGAGAAATCCCTTCTGTCAAATCCGGTACGCCTTTATTCAAAATATTCTGCTTTATAACTCGTTTTTTCATGAAGAAAGAGTTTATAAACTTGTGTCACATAGTGTAAGCTAGTGATTTTATAGTGGTTCTAGTAAGTAATAAGTAGTCATAATAACAAGTAATTGTGTATTAACTTTTAATGATCTAGGTAAATTTTAAAACTGCGATTTATTTATTTTTACAACAAAGTTTTGGTTTTTGTAGGTGTGTGTCGGTTGATTTTCTGCGAATTTATTTTCAAAATAAAGTCTTATTATTTGAAAGGTTCGTAGAATGAACATTTGTCCGATAATAAAAAAAACTCTTTGATTTATGCTATTATGAATAATGCTGTTTCGTATGGTGTTGATTAGTTATTCCTTTTTTATTTGTTTCCTTAATACACTGTCTCCGTGCACAAAGTTTCTTCCCTTCACTTTCCTGTTTGAACTGAATTTGTAACTTGTCTTTTTTTAAAATCATTTTACTCCAAGCAAGAGAGCAATAAAAGAACATGAATTAAAAAGACAGACGATAAAGATTGACATTGCATTGAAATCTTTAAAGAGCCAAATTGAATGAAAAGCAAGAAGCTGAAAGAGAGTCCCACAAGCGAGAAGTGCTAAAGAAGAAACTGTTAGCATAGAACTTACGGTTACATCTAGCAATTGCAACTATAAAATGAGATCTTGCTGCCAATCAAGTACTGCACTTAAATTAAAAAATTATTAGAAATATTTCCATGAAAATATTTATAGAAAAGGCAAGGAAAGCTATGTTACAGCGATCAAAAAATGATTGCAGCCCAGATGCCAGGTCAGGACCAATAATATTGCAGATTCTTCTTTGTATTTTATCAAGAATCTCTAAATACATAGCAGAAATACCAGACCATATGTGGCAGCATTCTTCAAAGCAAGGACGAACGGTAGACATATAAATGTGTATGATTGATTCTGGCGAGAAAAAATTGTTTTGTGCAACACAATGAACCAATTTTCCTAGCAGCAGACCTAGCAATTGATTCAATATAATACTTCCAGTTCATATAAGCGGAAAACGTTAATTTGTTCCTCCTGTGCGTCCTAGGTAATCTCTTATCTTAGATATTTTCTTTTGCAATGGATTGGAATAATAATTTTGTTCTCTCTGTATATGATGCCATAAATCATACTAATTTCGTTCATATAATTTCATATAGTCCCTATCTCTGGATCTTTCTCTGCTTTTATCTAATCATGATGACACGTGATATTAGTTTGCTTAGTGTTGTATCATTCTTTGTCTCTTCTCTGATTCTGTCTATAGTTTCTTTGTGCGTAAAATGACTTATTACCAGTTCTGTGTAACATGTTTTTTACTAGTTTTCTAGTGGGTCTAGTTCATTTTAATTCCATAATCCATTTTTCTATATGTGGAACTATTTTGGCTGCCGCTTTATTGAACGTGGTATCAAGGGTTTTCTTATTAATGTGAATTTTGTTGTATTATTGTGAATTTAGGTAGTTTTCGAGTTTAGCTAATGCACATATCACAGATAATTCGTTTTTCTCTGTATGACTGTATCGCTTCTCTACGTCTGTTTATGAAGTGTACTGGCTGTTGTGCGCTTGGTTCTTTCTGAAATAATTCACTACATAGTCCTTAATGGAAACTAGCTTCTGCACTTAGTATGATTGGTTTGTTTGTGTCAAAATATGATGCTGGGATACAAACGGTGATTCTCTCCCTTTCGTTGAGATAGTCACATGGGTCACGTGACGGCTGGTGAATACCGCCAGGGGTTACAGTGACGAAGGAGAGTTGCGATGTAGAGCCCTGAGAAGAAGGACATCCGTAGCCCACAGCAGTAGGTCTTACAGGAAAAACCACATGGCCTCACCAGATTCATACAAAACCGCCGTAGCTCGAGTTTTCCACTCGGGAAACATTACAAGGTTCCTCTGTCTTACACACCGTTTGTTGTTGCATATATATTATAATTTCTCTGCGTGGGACACGTGTTCATATATATATATATATATATATATATATATATATATATATATATATATATATATATTTGTGTATGTCGTAGTATTATAAAAGTCTCTCTGAGAACAAAGCGTATTTGTCATTCTTTTTCCTTTCAGCCATTCCGTCCGTGAAACATTGGTGTTGTTGTATCTTGGACATAATAATGTCCATAACGGGGGAAATCAAATGTGAGAATAAATCTTTATTCCAAGCACCCAGGTTACAATGACATGGTATTGGTGGTTTGTTATTTCAAATTTGAGTTTCTTGAATGCTTCGTTCTTTTCTCTGTTTCATTCGAAATTTGATTTTGTTTCGAGTCAATCTCTTTATAGGCACGCTATTAGTTGCACTTATCGCTCTATAAAATTGCCAAGATATCTAGTAATTCCGAGAAAATTTCTCACTTTCTCGTTTGATTCTAATGTTTTGCAATTAAGTGCGGCGTCAATCTTTCTGGGGTATGGTTTTTCTGCGCGTGATGTGAATAGGTATCCAATAAATATAATTTCTTTATTGTCAAATTCACATTTCTTTCGATCTAATAATTTAATTCTGTATTCTCAAGCTCTCTGTAATACTTTTTCTAGTGTTTTATTGTATTCTCTTTTCTACCCAGTATAATATCATGCAAAGCGGTATTTCTCGAAATATACAAAACGTTACTTGGTCAAATAGGTCTTGTAATGACTTCTCTCCGAATATTAATCGTTTTCATCTTTAATTTCCCTATGGTATAATAAATGTAGGCAAATTTCTTGTTTCTTTGTCGATCGATACTAAATATTTTGTATCCCTGTAAATGGTATGTGAAATCCTCGATTATGGCTGCTTGAACATATCTGCTTCTATTGCGTTGCGTATCTTGGTTTTAGTTGTACGACTAAGTGTGAGCACCAACATTCTTGAGTACTTTCTGAAATATACCGCATACTTTTCCTTGTTTCTCTAGGTGATATGGTATGGGTCTGTGTTTCTGTGCTATTGGGTTCTCTCAACTTGATTGGTGGTCTGCGTATGCGACCCGATGTACAAATTGGACGTGTCGTGGGCCTTCCAGTCTCCACAGGAGCCACTGCGGCAATCTTCCATATGTGCCATCTGGTTCCATAATTTCTTCAGGAACAACAGGAATTCCCGGATTATTTGTAGTGATGTCAGCCTGGACATCGGGTATCCTTCTCTCTGTAAATCTGAGTGGAATTTTCCAAAGTTGGTCTGCATGTCTCCTCATCAACCCACCTCCGCTTCCACTTCAAAATTCACTACTCCCAACTGTCTGGTGCCTTCCATCTTATTCAAACAGTTGACGTCAGACACAGCGTCGTCGAAAATGGGCATTTGGTGATAAGAGGATTTTAAGGCACGAGAAAAATAAAGAATTTGATTCTCAAGTAAAATACGGACCTCCCAGCTAAAAGTTGACTTAGCAGAAGAAATCAGGTGTCGGGTTTTGACAGTGATTGATGAGTTGGTAGAGAGACCCGACTAAGTGAATTTTGGGTGTCCCCGAAAGAAAGATGTGATAAGAATTATTTGGCAATCTGGGATTTGTGAATTTTGGGGCCAAAGAAAAAAAAAAAAAAGGATTTTGTAAACAGAATTCTGGATAATAATTTCAAGTGGGCCAATTTAGCCACACCCACACAGCCGAGAGGTCATTGGTCAAGTGGTAGTATGGGCGATAGGCGGAGCTGAATGTATGAGAAAGACGGAGAAGTTGTTAACACCCACTGAGGGGATTGGTATGAGATACCAATGTGAGAGAAGAAGAGTCTAGGAGGATAACTCTCGTTCGACATTCCCTCACGGACGAGGGAGAAACCCCCGAAATGGAAAGTGATTAATCTTCCTAAAATGGGAAGTAATTAATTTTCCTAGTCTAAGAACAAAGAGAATTCTTGCTGGGAATCGAGAATTATCGGGAACCCAAGCCACGTCAGGCCCCCACACCGGGTTTTGGTCGGTATCAAGATAAACGAACGTCTCGAGGCAGCTGATCAGTTTGGAGTTAGTTCCAGGAGTTCCAGCAGTTGATTCACAGTTGCAGTCAGGCCGTTGCCTCACAGAAGCTGACCGAGAAATTCCACGTCCTTCCGACTTAGCCTTCCTACTAAAAGCAAGTTATTTTGATGAACGACTTAAGATACCAAAACTAGCTTAAGAAACGCAAGTGTCACGAATCCATAGAAACGGGCTGGGAGAGAAACACACTCCTGTATTCAATAAGCGGATAAAGATAATTTGTTATTTCTCAACATATTTGAACCTCTTGAGTTTTGTTTTATTGTTTCTTTTACTTACGCTTGTGCAATATCACCTTTACCCCGGATTCAGCTTGCACTACAGCCCGACGCTTGATTGATTTCGTCTTCCTAAGATCAAAGTCACAACGTGGGTAGGTTAGACTTGAAATCAAAGTAGTTACTTCGGTAACCAGACGTTGGAAGTGAGCTGGGAACGACAAAGCTGGTATCGAACCGGGAACGACCAGATCGACCGGGACACAGGCTGGTGGCAGCGACAAAGAGTCAACCCCAAAACGCTGGTGGAAGAAACCTTACAGCTTCGCGCCGCAACTGGGAGTTGACCACGGCACCTCGACACCTTTCCATTAAAACACATAACTGCTCAAAGGTTTCTTCTCCGGCTTATTCTCAGCGCGAGCAAACAAATGGACCTAATAACTGTGCACTACAATAACATTACTAATGTTAGTTTAGTATCATAGTGCAAGCAGCTACTAACGGACTATGCAGATGTCTTTAACGGCGAACTAGGATCATTACCTGGGCAGATACGTCTACAAGTTGATGGAACTATCATACGGCATACTACCGCAGTAGGATTCATTGCAGTGTCCATGATCCCTCAAGTTAAAAAGGAGATACTAATGTCACACGCCATACCTGATCATTTTTGGTAGAATGTTGGTGTTGACTTATTTGAATTTGACAGCGTCGAGTACCTTGTAACTGTCGACTATTTCTCGAAATTGATGGAGTTAACTGTTATCCGAAAATTGAAGGCATACTTTGCAAGATATGGGTTTCTATGCCAGATGATTTCAGACACAGGACCCAAATTTACGTCTTCATCCTTCAAGAACTTCTCTGAAAAATGGGATTTTTAACACCTCATGGCGAGCCCCAGAAATCAAGAGGCAAATGACAAAGCCGAATCTGTAGTTAAGAATGCAAAACGGCTCATGAGAAAAAAAAAAAACAGAGACACTCACACGGACCCGTTTCTGGCACTGCTTGACGTTAGAAACACTCCAACCAAAGTAATGGGAAGCAGCGGCTACTAAATCACTACACGCGTACACTTCGTCCAATGAGGAGCAATTTGCTAAACTTTGGGACGGCGAGTCTTGAATCAAGTGACAAGACTCTACTGGAACACAGACATAAGGTTCAGGCTAAGGGTTAGGGTTATGACCGTCATACAAGTGATTTACCTGTGCTGAGTGAAGGTGATGTTGTAAGAATGCGCCCATGCAAGAAAAGTGATCAACTGTGGGGGAAAGGCGTTATAAATCTCCGATTGGATGAACATTCATCCGTAGTCCAAACAGTGAGTAGAATCTATCGGCGACAAAGACGTTATCTACGCAAATCTTCTCTTAGAGCAAGCAAGAAACTGTCAGCCACTACCAACCTCTAAGTCTACAAACACTCTACATGTCAAAAACACAAAGAACTCCTGCACCTCTAACAGTGATAGATCTTAATGTATACTCCCTTAGCATTACCGTTTAATGTATGCTCACTAATCGACATTAAGGAATGTGATTTTCGCTCCTTGATACGTCCCTTTAACACTGGTGCAGCAGGTTTCTGCGAGTGTCCTCGAACAGCTGGACTCTATTTCATACGAGAGAGAACCACCGCGTAAGATTCTTACAATGATACAGCAGTTATCAACAGGGCATTCAGGGACCTTCGTGGAGGAATAGGGCATCTAGCTATGCTTTTGATGCACATGCGTCCCATGAAGAAACGGGATCATAGAAAGGCGTTATGGTTATAGGAGCGTTAAATGGATCGCCGCGAGGAAGCGGTGCTCAATATTGGAAATAGTTTAAGTAGCACAATCTAACACCGACAGATGGTACCTCGAGCCCAACTGCACCCGCCAACACAATCTACCTGCGCGAGGTTAGACTGAAAAGCACTGACCCATTATTTTCCACAAATCTACAACAGAGTATGGGATGTACAAAATAGGACACGTAATGTGGATAAAATGGTTCCAGAGCCGATGTACCATCTGTTTTGCGACACGAAAAGTGACTGAAATCTTTAGTCTACAGCCCATCTTAGTCGACAATATCCTACGAAACATTCGGGACCTTCAACTGAGGTGGTATCAACTTTCGGTGGCGAGTGAAGCCGAAGACTCATCCACGAATGAGAACAAATAGGAAATTGATCCACGCACATTCAACTAGCCTCCGACATTTGTCGAGGCAGACGGTAATGAAGGTGAGGGCAAAATACCTCTCCTGCGAAAAAGCATCAGACGCAAACGGTCAACCCTTAATTGTTGGTGCTGTGATCAGGAGATTAGGGTGGGGTTTGTAGAAGAGAACCAATCTAACAACACAAGAGACTCTAGATAGGGCGTTCTAGTGTGTTGGAAGTGAATTGCTTTTCCCTAGTTTCCCCTGGCCACCTTGATTAATTGGGCTTCTGGGGAAACTGTGTGTACGCACTATTGACGCATTTTAGAATAGCAATGGTTGTACTGAAATGACTTTTTAGATGCATGAATTAACTAGGCAAATTGAACAGTGAATGCGAGCACTCGGTGGTGATTTTTTACCTTTTTGACGGAGTGAACACCAACAAGATTTTAAAAATATATCCGACAACTTAACTTAAGTAACTGGTCCACTCGTAAAAAATAGAGAATTTAAAAAAATAATTTATGCAGATTAGCATTCTTTAGAGACTTTCTTTAAGCTTCGATATTTGTCAGAATCGAAAAATATTGATACCGACGTAGAAATAGGGTCCTGTTCATAGTTTAAAAAATCGATCCCCAAATAAACAGTTTCTTTGGTAAGGTCGCGTGTGAAATTACGTCATTGATATCTCCGAAGTCCGAAGTATTTATTTTTTGATTTTCAGAATCTAAAAGTTTTTAAAAATGTTTTTTAAACATTAGGATACTACTAATTATTTAGACTTAAATTTGAAAATCCCCCTCTACCCTAACTACACTTAGTCTTCTTAAATAGTTGAAGAATTTATCCTTCTGTAGTAGAAGCAAGTTTTGTACTTTTGGCAAGAATCTGATGATATGATATGTGATTGTTCTTTCTTTAGTGACAAGTCTTTGTTAAAAAAGTAACAAAAAAAAAAAATCTATTTCGTCAAATAATTCTTATAGTTTGGATATTTTAATTAAAATAAAACTAAAATTTCTTCAAATTTGTTCTTTTGTTGTTTCAAACGTGACAATTTCAAGCTCTTGATTTACTCAAGTGTCAGGTCGATTTTAAACTGCACCAGTATTGTGAAAAAGGACCCCCTTCTAAATCGATGACTAATCAATATTTTTCAATTCTGACAAATGTTGCGGCCTAAAGAAGGTAAAAAAAAAAAAAAAAAAAAAAAAAAGGTAAAAATCTTAAAATTAAAAAATATGAAAAAAAATATTCCATATTTTTTTAAATGCGTGAACCATTTTTTAGTGCCAGATGCTAATCTTGAAGAACTCGAAAAATTATAAACAAGAAAAATGTAACTAATATTGTGAAAATTCGGCCATATAATTTAATTATTTTCTTTGGGCCATAATTTTTTGTTAACATTTTGTTAATTGCTTCCGATATCCTTAAAATTTAACTTTAATTATTAAAATTTCAGTTTTCTTTTTCGCTATGAAAACCTTTTCTTTTTTTCAGTTTCAAAAATAATTTATGGAATCACATAATTTTTATTTTTTATAACTGGTCAAATTTTGTGTTTCTTTTTTAAAAAAAATATAAAAAGTGATCAGCTCATGTGCACGGTATTATTAACGAATTTTACGAACACAAACGAAACAAGTTACATAAATTAAATAATTGTTTAAATAAATTCCGACCTGGCACAGTGGCGGGGAAGTTCTGAAGAAACCCACCTACCACCCCATGCAGTACTCGGAAGAGGGATGGAATCATTACCCAACGCCTCAGGCATCCCCCAAAAAGGAAGCATGAGCAATTTTGTACGGCGTTTCCGAAATCCTACATTAAACTTCGGTCTTGTGTCGCATTCTGTTGTGATGTGTGCGAACGGATATTGTTTTTGACATTGTGGTGGGTACGATGTGAAATATTGTATCACATGGCATGATTGCTCGTTATTGTGAGTTGAATTTTTAGGTTGCAGCACGATAAACTTTTAAAAAATGTTACTGTATTTTTCGCAAAGAAAATTATTTTTCCAGCAATATTAATTCTTTTGTGGAAAAAAATCAACGTATATAAAGTTTAATTAATATTAATTAAACGATAGATAATTTTTAAAATGAGATTAATATCATCTTATTTTTTAGCAGTTTTAAGTCAACTAGATGGGATAGAGTTACACTTGTTTAAAATATTTCTATCATTAAAAAATTGTTAAGTCAATATTTAAACTTTATAAAATTTTTTAAAAACTGGTTTTTTGAACTATAATCGAAAAATAAGGAGCACATAATTGTAGCAATATAACTCAGAACTTTGCCCTTCACGGAAAAGTTTTCTTAAAAAATCTTAAAGCCATTCATTGAAATTTTGGAAAAAAAACTGATACTGAGACATTACACGACAAATGTAAATATGAGTACATTGAATTTTGACGTGTGAAAAGTAGTTTTAATGTGAACACACAGAAAAAGAAATACATGCTTCTTAATTTTATTGAATAAAAAGGTCAGTTAGAAATCCCGCTTTTATGGCCTTGACCTTAATTGCCGGTAAATATTTTGATTGGCTGTTGAGGATCAGCCTTTCACACTGATTGGTTAATTATGTTCTCCCCTCACTCCATGAATAACGTATTTTCCCATCAGAGTTATCGTTCTTGGTTTTCTCCTTAGCACATCCACGCTGACTGTGTCGTGCAGTGACGTCATCACCAATCCTCACTCTACCCGTTCCTAGAAAAGGGAAGCAGATGGGCAACCGTCATGAAAAAAAAAAAAAACAGCTTATTTTCTAAATAACAATCTAGCTAAATGAAAAGGCGATCATTGATCTCTTATAAGGCAGCTTTGGGATGAAAAGTTACTAATTTAGTGGTTTAACTTATAAAGAGAACGAAAGAAGGAAAAAAGAAGCATTTTAAATATTTTTATTTTATAATTTTCTTATCTACTACTACTACTACTGGTAAGAATAAAGAACGGTATTAGTAGTAGTGCTTTTCTTTTACTACTATTACACTACAGTATGAATAGTAGTAGTAAAATACGCTACTTATAACTACTGACCCTCAGGTTTTTACTGCTACTATTTCACTAAGCAAGAAGGACATAATATCGTGGAAAAAATTAAAAGGAGAAGAACTGAAAAAGGAAGGAGTGGATTAATTGATTTTTTTTTTAAATTTCTAATCTATCTACGATTTTTTTTAAAAAAGAAGGTAGGTGAAGAAAGTCATTTTTAATGCAGTTTTTACCGGCTTCGTTTTCTTTTTTAACATCAGTTTTTTTCTTACTCGTTTTGCTTTCCATTTTCTCTTCTCGACAACGTTTTTAGCTTTTATTCGTTTCTCTTTTTATTTCGTAACTGAAGTGATTTCATCATTCATTTTCCTCAATCATACGATGAAATGTTAACTTGTATGTGTACACATCATAAGTATGTGTTTTACTACGTCTTTTAATGTCCTATTTCTATTGATATTTTATTTACAAAAAAAAAAAACGGATGCTTTATTAAATTGGTCGTCTATCAAACAAATATTTAATCACGGCATGGATGTAGACCTGATTAACAGTGGATTAAATTATTTAACGAATATTTCATTCACTTTTTTTATTAGGAAATGTGTATTTGCATTTCTACGCAAATCTATGGTGTAACTGAATGAATGAATTTGATCCATATTTGAAAATGAAAGTACTTTAGTGTTTAGTTTCTATTTTCTATGATATATTTTTTTTATTATTTAAATAATTTCAGTAAATTAAACTGTCTCCCTTGTAAAGAAAACCTTGAAGGACGAATGTAAATAATATTCACTGACTAAAATAGTCACTTTGTAGTCTGTTTTTTTTTTCTTCAAGTATAATAAAATATACTTTTTTTTTTTTATCAGTAGCGATTGAATTATTGATGTGTAGTGTAGATTAAATTTTTACCTACGCATTTAAAACGACATATTTTTTTTAAGTTTTTTATTCTGGTGAATAATTATGTCCTACAATAAATACATTTTTTTTTTTTTTTTATTTTAAAAATAAAAATATATTTTTCTTGTCCCCTAATTTTAAATTGGTAAGCTAAGCATCATAACCTTCGTTAAATATTTTTTTGTTTTCACTTTTCTCTATATAACTCTAAATCTAGAACGAGATAGGTTCACTTTTTTTCCCACCATAAGCAATTTTGAAATGTTGTTTTAAAAAGAAAAACAAACTGTATCTTTCCTCTCAAAAACAATGTGAAATAAATGAAGTCCTATTTTGAGTATTATAGAACCACATTAAAAAAACGTTTAAAGAAAGATCATCTTATTCTTGCTTGTCTTCAGTATGGCACACGATAAAGTGATCACGTGACAGGAGCACCTTTTGCCTATGTTCCTAAAAGCGATGCAATTAAATATTTATTTCTTTTTTAGAAAAAAAAATTCTAATTTTGGTAAATACTGGCAAGAAGTTCTTGTTCTAGTGTAATACACCTGATAAAAGCATAAACTACAAAAAAGTAAAATTGTTATATAAGTTCAGCTAAAAAGTATTTACTTCTTTTTATTGGTAGAATAAAAATAAATTATAAACAAAATATTAAATAAAATGTGTACTTTGTGGACATCATTGAAACTAATTTTCCCCTTCAGTTCTCGTTTGTTTACCCTTGTCAAAAAATTGCTAATAAATCGAAATTATTTCTCTGTGTTATTGACAAAAAGGTCACAAGAGAAAAGTTGCTTCTTGTAATTTTAATTAATTGGCGAGATTATTTTTGACAGTAATTAATCGTATTTTGGTTATTATTTTGTTTTGTTCGACTTATCACCTCGTAACTTTTTTTTTCTTAAGCAAAAAATGTATAGTAATTTTATTAATTTATTATTGGTTTGTTTTATTAACGGTTCTTTGACACAAAAATAAGATAATGAAACTAAAGGAACTCATCCCCTCTCTCAAAATTTTAAACATAAAGGTTGGATTTAAAAAATTAATTAAATACTGGAGGTGTGACATTTTTACGCTGCAATAATCACATAACTTTTTTTTATTTTCAAGTAAGTAACATTTTTCTCCTAGCGCAGTGTTTCATATTGCGAAGAAATACAATATCATTCGTCAGATTACAATTATTAATTGTCCCTAAAACCATACTGAGAAATTATTGCAATAAATAAATATGAATACTACACAATCTCTTAAAAGTTCATTATTTTTAATTTTTTAATTACTTTTAGCTTCGGTGATCAAATTTAAAGTTTTTTGTTTTGTTTATGAAATGTGACAAACTAATCAGTAAGTTACTAAGTTACTAATAATCACTTATGACCTTTAAAAACTTATTTGAACTGTTAAATTTTAAATAGGTTTTTTTGTCCGTAATATGAGAATGACTTTTTTTTTTTTTTTTTTTTTTTACTCATTTTCTTTATTTTTAAACCATTAAAGTTGCATTTCACATTTATTTGTAGTGTAGTAAAGTAAAAAAAAAAATTGTTTACCGCATCTCATATTGCTTAGGCGGCGTATTTAAGAATAAGAAAATCGACAAAAACAAGAATGTTTTGTTTTAAAATTTAAATTCGCATTAAGCAGTTAAAAACCTTGCTTGTTTGAAATTCTACTTTTTTAGCTTAATTCTTTGATTATTGTTTCCAACTATGAAATTCTGTGTCTGTGCATTTTTCCTATAATATGCCGCCAAAAATGAGAATTAGATGAAAGAAATAATTAAATTACAAAATAAAAGACATTTGCCAGTATACAATGAAAAATTAATATAAAAAAAATCCTTGATTGCGAATTAACTTCCGATTAGAAATAAAATTTAATTTACATTATAGAAATTAAATAGACAGACTCCAAAATTTAATTTTTATTTAATTTTTAATTTTTTTTTTTTAAGAAAAAGACTTTTTAATTTTTGCTAGATTGACCAAAAATACCAGAATTCATTTTTTTCTGTGGCGTGATTGGAATTTTTGAGATATGGTTTTATATTCTTTCTGTTTGAACCAACATTGGTCCAACAGTACCAGAAAATAATTCGAATAATTGTTAACAATTATTTTTACTTATTTTTCGAAGCAAGACGTTTTTCGTTTTGACTTTTGTTTGAATGTCGCTAACAATTTTATATTTATATCCTAATTTTTATTTAGTATAAATAATGAAGAAATGTAACGTTCTTGTATTTTAAACATTTAATTACTCTGAAATAAATTTCCAATTTTCGACACACAAAAAATCTTACATAAGGAATTTAAAATTTTCGACTGAAAAACGAAACTTATTATTCTAATGCAGAGATCTTTAGTTAATTAATTTTATATTGGTGATAAATACAAACCAAAAGGTTCATCAAAGTGTATGGTGGGTAATGATTTTTTTCCATAGAAAAAATTACTGATGCTTAAAAAAAAAAAAAAAAAAAAAAGGAAATTGTATAACGACCAAATCGTTTTTCATGCCACCTACCAGTAAAACTCTTAGTTGGACAAAATGGAATTGTTTGAATTTAAAAGTGAATGAGAGAAAAAGTCTGTCTTCAACATTATTATTCTATTTTATTTCTGCTGAAGTGAACCTTAAATTAAAATAAGGAAAGTGTAATATTTTTTTGTCTTACTCTGTTGGTGGTGAGGTGTGATGAATGGTTTCCCTAACAACCCAATCAAAACTGCTTTCATAAGAAAAGTAGCAGCAGAGGCTCACTGAGAAAACGATGTGGACTTTTTTTTTTACATTTTTCTTCGTCCAGATCAATTCTATTTTAGTTTTACCATGTCCAAAATTTTCCTTTGCGAATACATTGAAAGAAAGATAGCTTGTTCGTTTATCGTTCTATATTCGAGCATACGACCGTATATAGTATTTTTTTTCTGGATAAATTTAATTGGGTGATTGATTTGAAGGAAAAAAGCAGAAAATGAACAATTTAAGTGTTTCGTTCTCTTTTAGTTAACATGTGACTCTCACAACTGACGTCCATTAATTGTACGCACTTTGGTATTTATTATTAAATTAAGCCTGTTAAAAGTTCAGCGAAAATAGATGCGGTTTTCACCGACACACTGACATCTATAGGAGACAATGTGTTTTAACTGTTAAACTTTCCATTTTATTGCATTAAAAGTTAAAAATGTAATTGCAAACCAGATTTTCTTGTAAGATTCCTTTTTGAAGAGCTTTTTATTTACGTGGACACGGTTTTAATCTCTTGAAATTCATCGCTTAAAAACAAAAACAAAAAAAACAAAACGCGTGAATCGTGGAGTTTAGCGTCCGAAATAACTGATTTTTTTATACATATCAAGAAACTTAATTATCTCCCTTAGATTGATTGACGTCGCATTATATTTTGGCATTGGAATATTTTTTTTCCTTTTTCGGATGGAGGACTAAAAATAAAATGCCTTAGACTAAGAGAGTGATTTAAAAAAAAAAAAAAAAAAAAAAAAGAATCAAGACTAGAGCAGGAAACTAAATAAACACCCACAAAACAACCTACTTGCAAGTATCGGGCAACTAACTGCAAAAATGCATCTTTTTCAAATTACGCCGTAAATTGTAAATGTAACAACAGTAACACATGTTTTAACCACACCTTTTTTTTTTTTTTGCTTCTCACAGCTTCCTTTAGAAAAGGAAAAAAAAAGGTTCCCTGCTTTAAGAATCTTTTTATCTCTTGGTTTATTTTATTACGTACAAGACATTTTCTATACACAAATGGTGCCGAAACGAAATATGTGAATGTTACCAAACCTATTTTGAAGGCTTCGTTTTAAAATTTCTTGAAGAAGTCAGCCGTTTGACGATATACCGAATTTAAAAAAGATACATTTCATAACATTGTTTCAAAGGGAGATACATGTACAATAAGTACAACACGTGATTTTGTAAAACCTGCTGAAATCTAGTACCAGGCTTACTCGACCTTTTAAGCAGGTAGATCCTAACCACGTTTCTCATGAATGTTTTACTACTATTAACTATTTTCATTCATGCAGCAGACAATAATTAGCTTGCAAATTTAAATCTAAGTATTACAGTTAAAATCTATATTTAATTTTAATTAATTTAAATCTTTCGTTTTTGTTTTTTTTATTTTTTTTTTTTTCACTCAATAAAAATCCACATCAATCTGTCTGAATAAATTTATTTTATTTTGGAAGCAGAAAACTTGTTCCTCCGAAAATATTCGCCAAACTTTTTTTTTTTTAATACTAGTGACTACACAGATAGTAAGCTTTTCTTTTTTTGTGTCGCATTTCATTACAGTATTGCAGCTCTCTTTTCCAAATAAGTTATTTCCATAGCCTTTTGCCAGCTGCACAAAAGGAACTAAATCAATCCTAATTGCTACTCCTTTTTAGTTGACTGTACTTACAACCTGAAAAGTGAATAACATAAGACATTTTTGTAGCTGCAGCTTTCAGATGTGAATCTTCAGGAGGTATTTTTTTGTTAAGTATCCGAAAAATATAATTTCATTTCATATTTTACAATTTTATCTTCATGACGATATATTTGAAATTATTGTTGAGTATTGCATGTTGCATAATATTTTATTACTGAAAAAACTTTAGCATACTTATTAAAATATTTTTCATCCTAATTTGAAACTGATACAGTTAGAAATATATATAGCTGATTATAAATTTAAGTTAATGTTTTCCAAAGTAATTTAATGATAAATATTGAAAGAAAAATTTTTTATGGACGTTCTCCAAATAAAATTGACAGATTGCTTGTAAAGCAGCAAATTAAGATTTGCTGGAAATCATTCAAGTCATCCTTGATAATTTGGAAATTTCTTCATTTAGAAAAGATGTCTTTGTTTTGGATTTGTAGTTTATAAACCTTGAATATGTAGTAACTAGATATAAAACCTTAAATTTCTCAGCCTTCTGTTCTTGTACCACTTGAGATATATCTGTAATTGTCATTTGATGGAAAATGTCACAAGTAGACATGAAAAATATCTTGCTTTCTTTTTGGGCTAAAATTTGGTAAATGCTCTGTAGCTACAGGAATATTAAAGCTCCCTGTTCAGGTCAATTACTGTTAATTCATGCTAAGGAAAGTCTATCCATTTCTGGAAGTGTTGCTCAAAGAATTGGGGAATTAGTTTGGATTTATTACATATTTATTAAAGTTTATAGACTTTTTTTCTTGTTAGTTAATAACTACATATCAATTTTTTTTTCTCGTCTTTCTATGACCTTGTGCTAAGTTTAGAGAAATTGTTAATGAAATTTTGAATATTGCAGATAGTTTTAAATTTTTGACCAGTTAGCAAATACTGCCTTGATTGAAAGTTGAAACAAATTATAATTTGGTGTCTGTGGAAGAATTTCATGAAGTAGTGAAATTTATTGGCTTTCCTATCCTTTTAAATGCTTTTTTTTCCAGTTTGTAGGTTATAATGCTCTGCATAACAGTCGCATTATATTTCAACTTGTAATACAGTATGCTTTTTTATTTTATCAAGTATTTGTTTTTGTCTTGCTGTTGAACTGCAGGTTGTACTGGATACAATGTTTGGCACTAAATCCAAATTTCATATTGATTGACAGTCTTTCAAAATATCTTTTTATATTTGGCAAGAAGTGAAATTTAAGTGGTGAATCACTGTCCCAACTTTTGCTCTGATAATTCTTTTCATTTTCCCACTTTTTGAAAATATATTTCACTAGTTTTTGCAAATATCTTACAACTGTTCAGTAATTAACATGGTCTAATTGATCTTTTTTTATTTTTAAGCCAATTCCAATTTTGATTGAGTAGGGTTCATCATCCAAAGGAGCTTGAAAGTCATCACTAAAACTTCTTGTGGTTTACGACTCTGTGGTGTATCCTTCCACATTGAATTAATTTTTCTTGAACTCTGTAAACCAGTAACCTGTACTGTTTTCAAATTTTTTTGTTTTTTTTCTTGTCTTGTCCAACTTGAAAAGAAACAGCATGCAATGTTGCATGTGTACCTTGTTTTTCTACTCCCACCACCCCAATACAGGACAAATTAACACTGAATATTTATTTTCAACTTGACCTGTAGTTTTCAAAAAGGAAAAAGGGTGGGTCTCTGAATTTTTCACATATCTAATACTTCAACTTTGATCAAACTGATAATTAGAATTTATCAAATTTCCTAAGTGGTTAACCATCCCATATATATATATATATATATATATATATATATATATATTAAGCTTCACCAGAGACTGAGATATGGCGAAAAAGAAGAGATTCTGGTATTTCTTTTTTACTTTTGTTTGATTTTCATTGTTCAGTCATGCTACATGTGCATTCAACTCTAAGCCAATGTTAGTATAATTTTTGATGTTCTGAATTCACAGATGTGTCCAAAGTTTCAAGAAATTAACAGATCCTAAACTTATCTGAAAAACTGATACTTATCAAATAAATTGTTTAGTTTATATTAAAGACATCACTTCATTTTAAGCCTGTATCTATGAACACAAGAGATTTCTTTTCTTTTTTTTTTTTTTTTTTTTCAAATTCTTATTTTTTTATTAATGCTACCCTAATTAAAAAAAAGAACATACTGTATATATTGTGTATCATACGACTTTTGAAGACTTTGGAGCTGATTTTAAGGGGGTCGCATCATAGATGAGATAAAAAAAATTAGCATATGTACTGCTGGCCCTGGCTACGCTGTTAACCAAACTATATATCTGTTTATGGTAGTCAAAAAGTACAGCTGTATTTAAAATAAACATGATTTTGAGAAATCTGATGTTTTACTTAACTGTATTAAATAATGATGCATGTAATACTCACATATTAGTATTGTATTATAAAATACACACATAGTGAATATGCATCTTTTCCATTGTTTACATTTATAAGCTGTTTCTTTTTGGTTGTTTATGACTACATGTTTACGCAATGAATATAGCAGTGCTAAAAATGCTTTTATGATTGTCATTTATTTAATTAATTAGATGGGATAAAGAGATAGAGGAAAAGAGTTTAGTCTGTTGTAATTTGGTCTCTGAAAAAAGAAATTTATAGGATACATGAGATACATGATAAAATCATTTTTTATAAGTGAAAATTTGGGTGCCACATGTGAGATTGCACTTTACATGAGTATATGTATAGTAATTCTTTACAGAGAAAGTATTTTAAGAGCCTGTTAATATCAATATTCCCAACAATAAACATGTCAAAAACATATTGCCAAACTTTATTGAAGCCATTCTCAAAGAATCTAATACAAACAATATGTATGTAAAAATGTTCCCAAATCAACATGCAAAGTACCAACAATGTATACTAGACACGCACGCACGCACACACACACACACACACACACAAATAAATGTTTATTATGATCTAATTCCCACATTTTTATGCACTTACTTACATATAGAAATATTTACAGGTTTTCAGGTAGGCTCAGAATTCCTTAATTTCTTAAAACTTTGGATGGCTGCGTTGTATCTCCTTGAATTCAGAATGCCACAAATTATACTAATGCTGGTTTAAAAAGTCAAATACATGGGAAACATGATTGACCAATGAAATCAAACACAAAAGTAAAAATACCAGAATTTCTTCTTCTCCATGTCTGTGATGAAGCTTTAATAAAAGTGAAACATGTCAGATAAACATTTCTCCTATTTGTTTATCTTGTATATATTTTCATCTGAATTCTTAATAAAAGAGGCTTATTTGATGTTCTTAAAACTAGCCTTGTAATAAGCTACAACTGTCGGACTCTCAGTGAGAATTGAACAATGACTACCTTTGTTTGACTAGGTGTTTATAAACCTATCACATAAAGGATATGCTAAAGTAGACTTCTGTAATGTATGTATTTTCAACCAAACAATCCAGTCTGGTCCAGTACATCATTTAAGGTGATGGCACGCTTAGCATCTTTGCCTCATAGTTTTTACATTCAAGTTTACCAACATTTTACTATTTGCTAGTGCAGCAGAACTAATATGTAATTGTAGTCTGATTTGAATCTTATTGTTCTTGGTGTATGTGAGGAGATTAAAAGCAGACATTTTGGAAATTCTTTTTTATATATATATATATATATATATATATATATATATATATATATGAAAGAGGTTATAGTGGTTCCATATCTCATATCAAGAATATTTAACATTGAAAAACATAAGGAAAAAATTAATTATTTTTAATAACATGTGGAAATCTCTGCCTTTTACCTGAAGATGGTTGCGAGACCAGAAACGTGTGTAGTAAAATTATGGTAAATAAAGCATAATATTTGTTTAAAAAAATCCACGTTACAACCAAAAACGTTTGCAACACCTCTCTTCTTTTTAATATATATATATATATATAAAATATTCATTTTTTTTTTTTTTTTTTTTTTTTTTTTTAAATGGTGCAAAAAGAAATGACTGAAAAATGGGTTTCTGAAGTTTTAAAGTGTATTTTTTTATTGGTAGTAACAGGAGTAGTCATTATCATTTTGAGAGTGCATAATAGATTAGAATTTGTGACAATAACATCTTGGATCAGAAAAAATATATTCTCATATTTCCAATATATAGTCTCTGTTTGACTTAAACTGATGAAGTAAATTATTATTGGATTCATGTATTCTCCATTTATAAAATGAAGTGAGTTTTCATAATGTTGAATAATTGTCTTTTTAAACAAAGGCTATTTAAAAACTTTAAATGATTCACAATTTCTTTTATAAGAAATGTAAGTTATAAATTTTCAGTTCGAAAATGATACATTAGAAATAATCATTGAAAACTTAAGGGTACATTTATGTTAAAAGCATCTAGTAATTTATCTATTGTCTGTAGCTACTTTTCTTATGCAACAGCTGAAACCAAATTAGTTCACGATGCACTGCAGAAAAATTAGTTAGGAAATAAACAAACATGGCTGCCAGAGAAAAAAGTGTTAAATACTAATGTTCTTCAAAATATAAGTTTTTTGTTTTTTTAAGAATGCTAGACAAAAATGGCAAACCCTGTTGTATTCTACTGGACAGAGCATTTGAACCTTATGGGCATGAGTCCTGACACAAATGGATTGGCTTTGTTTTAATTTTAGATCAGAAACATAGGGTGGAGGGTTATGACTAAGATGATGAACTCTTGGTGATCATCTGAGAATTTCCCCTCCCAGATGCCCTTGTGTGTCATGGTTTCAGCAGAGAGAAAAGTCACACACTCTTACTCCTTCCCTCCAAGAAACAATTATCTGCTCAAAGCAAGTATAAAAAAAAAAAAAAAAAAAAAAAAAAAAACCCTGAAGAATATTGGTATTTGACATCTAATTTTGGGTCAAGTGTTGAGCTTTGGAGAAGGGAATTCTTCACATGATCTTTCTATCTTTTCTTGAGGGTTTTTTTTATGTATTCCTTCAATTGTCTCATTAGATTTGAATCTATTTCATAAAACTTAATTTCCCACACTATCCTATCCTTCAATAGGATCAGTAATGATTTTTTTTTTTCTAAACTTAAAATGTATTTTTGTGATTTTGAGAAGGCTCATCACCTCTTCTGCATTAGATACATCTGTTTTTGATAATGCTTTTGATTCTGTTGGTTTTTTTTTTTTTTTTTTTTTTTTTTTTTTTGCTTATGAGGGAAATTATTATGACTGGTTTGAGAAATCTGTTGAACATATCCTCTGAACTGTTCCAGTGTGTGAATGTCATGTCTTGAAGAAGTTTGTGTTGTAACTTTCTGCAAGTGTGTTATACATGGCAAAATCTTTTTTTGCCATGTTGCTGGAAAGAAACTTTTAATGAGGTAGAACTGGGTTCAAATGAAGGACAATTGTGAAATAAAGATTGATTGCTCAAACTATTCATGAAATTTGATTTTGCTTGAAAATGTTGCTACTCTGTACAAAAGGTTCTTGAACATTGACAGTCAGATAACAAGCTGAACGAAGTTTGTTGAAAGTTTTCCCTCTAGTTTATTCGATATAATGCAAAGATGATAGATTCAGAAAGGTAAAGTTTGCTATTTTTTTCTTTCGGTTGCCCTAGGCCCAAATAGTTTCTACTCTTGAAAGGTTCAGTTATGTTAAGATTAGGCCATATAAACTAAAATTTAAACTACCTTTTTTTTTTTTTTTTTTTTTTTTTTTTTTTTTTTTTTTTTTGCCTCTTACGTACTAAATTCAGTTAACAAATTTGATTGTTTTAATCATATGATTTTAATTAAAGATTAAAACACTTGGATTAATTAGCTAGCCATATACTTTGTCTTAAATACTTTTCATAATGGGATTAAATTACCTTCATATTCCAATTTTTTTTTTTTTTTTAAAGAGCAGAAAAATGACAATATTTGATTGCATTGGGTACATTTCCTCCTCCTTCCTGCAAGTATTGCAGGGCAAGAAATATCATTTTGCTTGCATGTAAAGTTGAAACTCTTTTTTTTTTCATTGTTTGCTTTTGTAGATGAGTGAAGATATGTTGAAATAAGAAAATAATTTTTTTTATTTTAACCAACTTTTGGAATTAATATTCATGCTTAACAATTTTTTCTCAAAGTTTTCACTTGCACCTTACTGATATTTTGTATATATGAAAAATTTCAATTTTTTTTTCTTTCACTTGAAAGAAAATATTACCATTAATATTAATTCTAAATAATGCTTTTTAAAATGAAAATTTAAAACTTTTTGTTAAATGACTTTATTGCTCAATTTCAAATTGGCATTTAGATTGTTCCCCGCCTTTTTTTTTTCTTTCCTCTTTTTAAAAGTATTAAAGTAGTTTGTAAATTGTTTTTACTTGCTGTTTTTTTATCATCCAGTCATTTGTCTGGCCATTGTTCTTACATGTCAACATTCTGAATAAACAAAATGCAGAGGGCAGCTTGAACTCAGAGTAAACATTTTGCAACATTGTCATGCTTTCCACTATGACTTAGTTTGCCAAGAAGCTACAGTAGTGAGAATTGAACATAGCTATAGTACATGACTCTAAGACTAATTTACTAACCATTGATCCATAGCAAGATCATTTTTTTCCATAGTAATATAGAATTTAAACATTGAAATATAAAGAATATTGTTCAGTTTCCTCTTAATGTCACTTGGCTGACTCCTGTTTTGGTATAAATGGCAAAACCTTTGTAAATAAAGGTATTAGATTGAGATATTTTTGCTTAGTATCTCAATATGTATGAATAATTTTTTTTTTTCTCACTGTTTTAATACTTTGATCATATTTTAAGGTGAGCAGTTATTTACAATTTTGATTTTTAATGATCATAATTGTTTTGACATCTTTATAGCAAATAAAGGACATAAGACATAGCGAGAAGATAAGATAAGAATTGGTTATTTAAAAAAAAATGTGACAAATTGTAATATTCACTTTGGTATTAACAAAAAAACAAAAAATAATGAATAAACATTTTATTTTCAAATTTTTACTGTTTATCACATTTTCAAATACTATAGAATATTTTCCACAGATGGTGGTTTTGTAAGGATTAATTTGCACCAGATTTCATAATATTTTTAAGGAAAAAAAAAAGTATTTTTGTTTATGGGTATATTAAATATGACCAATTTAAAGTGATAGCATTCAAAATGTTTGGTACATTTTTTTTATTTTGCACATAACTTTTTAGCAAAAATTCATTTATTTTTTTTATTTTTTTTTTAATTTTTTTATTTTATTTTTTAAAAAGTTTAATAGATAAAGCATAAGATTTTTGTTTTTTCCCAAATACCAATATTTACACAGTAAACCTGATTTTAGAAAATTAAATGGATATCTATTAGGATTTAACTTTTTATCTTTAAAATTATATTTGTTTGAAATGTATAAGGGAGATTGTTAAAATAACAATATTGTAGGGAATAACTTTTTTTTTTTTTTTTTTTTTTTTTTTTTTTTCCAAAATTATGCTGTTAAGCTT
Source organism: Acanthosepion lycidas (assembly GCA_963932145.1). NCBI lineage: Eukaryota > Metazoa > Mollusca > Cephalopoda > Sepiida > Sepiidae > Acanthosepion > Acanthosepion lycidas. The sequence goes on along the minus strand of OZ010579.1, from coordinate 134,958,989 downwards.
AAGCACTTGCATGTCAAAGAAGTGGACATAGTTAAGTGTTATTGCCCAAATTCTCAATAACAGTCAGAAGAACATAATTTCATAGCTACTTTAGCATCCTTTGTGTGATAAAGTGTTTATATTCAGTTTCAATGTGGAGGTGGAACAAACAGTTGATACCATAGAAAATGAAATCTGTTTACATAATTGATATCGTTTTGTGTTCACTTCATGTTGATGCTCTTGGAAAAGGCTTGAATCCTCTTAACCCTATAGGTTACTCAGTACCAGCAGTAGTTCTGCTGAATGTTGTAGGGAAGTTGTTGTATTCTAAGCTTCACTTGAGTAATTAAGCTCTCTTTGCATTAATTTGGCCAATCCATTCTACACCTAAAGGCAACTAGAATGGGCTGGCTGAAAGGTAATCAACACATTTCAGCAATTACCTGAACAAAATTTGGTCTGTTGAATGTTAACTGGAGAAGACAGGATGTCGAAGTATCATAACTGCCTAGAGAAATGCTATGAAGGATCCAGCAGAGTTCCTAGTAACAATCTATTAAATCATGATTTAATGGTCAGATAAGAAAGAACACTTACCAAGACTTTCAAATATCTTTTTAAATGACAACATTTTTGACAGCTCTAAGGTGGTGATATAGTGGTGTAAACCTTGTTATACACAGTGTTAGTAATCAAGTTGAGATTTCTTCAGTATTAATTCTCAAAATAGATTTCTTGCTAAAATCTATCAACTAGTGACCTTTATGTTAATGGAGAATTGTTCATTGTAGCTACTGAAATGTCAGTTATTTTCTTTTTCTCATTCTTTCACTTTTGATAATCACTTGCATTTTAGTGACTTTATTTCCTTGCTTGTGAAGTTAAAATAAAAATTCTCTAATGTTGCATTGGTGATTCTTTTTATACTCTTCATAGCAGTAAATTTTGAAAGGTTGAAAGCACTTTTTACAATTTGAGGTTAGATAAAAATTACATTATAGTTTGTTAAATTTTGAATTTTTGTTATAGTTGATCGTAAAAATATCACATAAAGCTTGGGAAGAAACTGAATACATATTAAATATCACTTAAGCTTAAAATTTTTTGTCAAAATAAGTAACTTAATACTCCCACTACAGGAGTAATAAGTTCAAAAGTACTTGTCAGAGTTTTTGGTACTCTCATATTCTGACAATAGCATAATGTTCCTGTAATTAGATTTATGTTCTGCACTTACTAACCTCTGTATTTGAAGCAAGAAGCTAGAAAGGATTAGATGATGCTTTAGTGTGGAGGTCTACAGTTATTTGCATGTCACTCCTTGTCTGGCCGTCTCTTTCTCTATAGTGAATGGAACTTGTAGTCTTGTTTATTTCTGCAGTTATCTAATAAAATACAAACTTGAAATATATTTCTTGAAATCAGGAATTTTGCAGAAAATCTTTTGAAAATGCATATGGTTATCTTGTTAATGGCAGACAATTAAGATTGCTGCTTTATATTGCATTGCGATTGACTGCATTTTAGCCTTGCTGTTATTTACCTTGATGTACAGTGTGTGCAACATTTTTACTCACCCACAGATCTGTTAATGATTCTTCTGGGGGAAAGTTGGAGGAATTGCCATTTAATAACAATTAGATTCATACCAAGTTGATAGAATGGGAATATTGTTACACATTACAAAATGTAAGAGTTGAAGTAGTCAATTTTGTTGCAACCTTTGTTAGCCTTCTAAATGGAAGAAAATGCACACCATAAATGAGTGTTTATTGTATTTTAAAAATGTATGAATTACTTTGCATTTTTTGTAAACAGTAATTAGCTTTGTTATTAAAATGTAACTGAAAAGTATCTTGCCTAACATAAAAAAATATTTACTTTATAATATTTATATTTTATAATTAGTTTTATTTTAAAATTTGAAGTATTGCAAAGGGAAAAAAAAGCTACCAAGAACAGAATTTAAGTTGGTTATAAAAATATTTAAAAAAAATAAATTCAAAGTGCTTTGGCTATATATTTTGTAAAAGTTTATTTTAGTTTGAATTCACAATTTGGACATTTTTTTTTTTTTATTTTATGGACATATCTGCTCCCCATCAACTTCACTCTTATCAAGTATTGTCCTATTTTTTTCTTTAAATTACTCAAATTTAAATCATATTTCCTGAAGTATGACTGCATCAATAAGTCTTTGGCTTGACATATTATTAGAAATTTGACACAAAATGTTCAATTTATGTAATGAATATTTGCTATTGCTGAAAAATATTTGTAAAATAAATGCTTTACATAATAAGGTAGCAGACTTACTGATATACTCTCAATAGACACATACTATTGTGAATAAATTGATAATGTCATTGTTTCTTTGATGGGAGTTCTTATAAATGCCAGGTTTCACACACACACACATATATATATATATATATATATATATATATATATATAAAATGTGCCTGTCCCAAAAAGTGTGATGCTACACAGTATTGAAAGCAATGTTGTTCCATACTTGACAAATTATTTTAACACTATTGCTAAAAGTTATGGCTCTTGTTTGATGCTCTGCCTTTGGCATTGAAACAGAAAAATAGTTTTTTTTTTTTTTTTTTTTTTTTTTTTTTCTACCAAGTGGGTCTGGAATGTATAGTTTGCAGCAGAATGTAGTTAAAAGGAAATGTTACCAAGGAAACACATACCTACCCAAATTTTAATATATTTCATGCTTTCATAGCCACATTTAATGTGTTACAGATATATAATAGTGTGTTAAATAAGAGTAAGTATTCTATCCTTCCTCTTGTCACTCAATTTGAGATGTTAATTTAGGTACCTTCATGAGATTGCTAAAACCAGAGCATAGCATGATGAAAGACACCAAACTTGACGAAAACAAAATTTTAGCATCTAAATGCTTGTTATTATTGAGAGGAAAGTTCAAAATATTTTTTATATTTAAAATTTTTTCCTTCTTTTTAGAACATTCTAAATTTTGATTGTTTTTTTAAAAAAAAAAAAAAAAAAAAAATAAATAAATAAACCTTGTTTCTCATTGTATCACCAGAACTAGTAAAATAACATGAAATTTTAGCACGTTTTTTTTTTTCTGTATGACACACATTAATTTTGAAAATCTTGCAAAAATAAAAATAATTGTCGGATTTTAATGAAACTTTCAGAAACTATTCACAAATGATGGAACTTATTATAAGTATGTTTTTTTTTTTTATTAGTCATGGCAGAAACATTTTTTTTCTCATATGTATTTCCCCCCTCATAACCAAATGTACAAAAACTCTATAATTTCAATTTTGGGAAGATTAGTGATTATATTAGTTTTGAGGAAACCAAATCGTTTTTTTTTTTTTTTTGTTGGACCACCTCTACCTGAAAATCATCTCTGAATTGTAACATACAAAAATATTATTTAATTTCAAAAACTTTTAATTGCTTTTATTTATTTCAATGAACATGGACAATATTGTCTGAAAGCAAAAAGATATTTCGAGGAAAAATGAATTTTTAAAACCATTATTTGTTATTTCTGAAATATTTATTATTTTTACATTAAATGTTGTTAATTCTTCTAAAATTAGGGAAAAATTTGTAAAATTTAACGAATGTTGTTATTAAGTAGTATATATTTACAGATTATAATTTCCAAAGCTTTTTACAAACTAACGAACAACAGTATATAAAAAAAATATAATTTGTGTCAATAACACTGTAGATCAAATCTATGGAAGACCAGAAGTATCATGCGTGCAATAAAAAAAAAAATCACGTGGATTGAGTTTCTGTCTAGTATTTAACTTAAATACTGAATTTTTAATAAAATTATTTGTTATTTCTTTAATTATAATAGATTTTTACATTTAAGTTGTTAAAATATTATAAAATTAGTTAAAAGCCGCATTTAGTTTCGTAAATGTCCTTTTGAGATATAGATTTATTTTTGCGAAATGTGTGGAGAAGTTAATTTGATTTTTCAATTTTAACTGAGAAGGCTACCTACAGGTATCAGTATCATCTTATGAAATTTAAATTTTGTATTTTATGTACATTTCTGATAAAATTTCATAAGAAAGGTACCTATAAATTAATTAGATACCTTATGAAATTTAATCTCACTATCAACAGTTTTATTTTAATTTCTTTATAATATATTTTCCATAAAGCATCGTAAAGGTGAAAGCTAAGTACAAAAAAAATAAAATTAGAACACTGAAAGTTTTCCTTAAAAATAACGAGGTAAACAATTTGTTCACTTAAATCTAAATAACTTCCCATCTCTCCTTCCGTAGAAGGTATTATCCTCATGTAAGCTGTCAAAATGTCATGAATGTCTTTCGTCACCTTGTCAAGTGATGCGAAAGGTTATGACCTGCTTTGTTTTATTTTCAAACTGTCCTTTCGGTGCAGAAACAAAGTTAAGCTTGGTTCAAAATATTTTAAATAAACATTACAATTTCTGATTTTCTTAAAATAAGTTTTGAAAAAATTATAATTGATTTTTTTTTTTTTTTTTTTTTTTTTTTTTATAAATTGGAAAAAAATGACTGTCATGATATCGATTATTTTGCTGACTAAAAAAAAAAGATTTTAACGAAAATTTTGGACATGCTAGGAATGATTAAAAAATGTAAAAAAATACCCCCAAAATACTTTGATCTTTACTTAGGTACCTCCACGAGATCGCTAAAAAAAAAGAGTATAGGATGGTGAAAAAGACGCCATCTCATAAGGACACTTAGGAAAGCTGATGGGGCTTTTAACTAATTTTATAATATTTTAACAACTTGAATGCAAAATCTATTATAATTAAAGAAATAACAAATAATTGTATTAAAAATTCATTTTTCTTTGAAAAAATTTTTTTGCTTTCAGAAAATATTGTCCATATTCATAAAAACAACTAAAAGCAAATAAAAGCATTTGAAATTAAATAATATCTTTTGTTTTATTGAGTTTTGTATGTTACAATTCAGAGCTGATTTTCAGGTACGTTGGCTCCAATTAAAAACAAAAAAAAACATGATTTGCATTCCTCAAAGCCCTGTGCTTTTAATTATTGTAATCACTAAACCCGATGCGATCGAATTTCTAGTGTTTTCATGAAATTAGTTAGGGGTGGGGGTAATAAATATTTAAAAAAAATATTTCTACCATGACTTTAATAAAAAAACAAAAAAAAACATAATTTCAATCATCTGTGAATAGTGAATAGTTCCTGAAAGTTTCATTAACAATTATTTCTATTTTTGCACGATTTTTCAAATTAATGTGTCATAACAAAAAAAAATGTGCTAAAAATAGTCTGTTATTTACTAGTTCCGCTGATACAAATAGAAACAAGGTTTTTTTAATCAAAATTTAGAATGTTCTAAAAAGAAGGAAAATTTTTAAAAAATAATTAAAAAAAACTTTGGTCTTTCCTCTTAATAACATAAGCATTTAGACAATAAAATTTTGTTTTCGGCAAGGTTGGCGTCTTTTTCATCAAGCTATACTCTGTTTTTAGCGATTTTGTGGAGGTACCTATCTTTACTCTTAATAATAACAAATATTTAGATAAAGTTTTGTTTTCGTCAAGTTTGGCGTCTTTTTCATCATGCTATACTCTTTTAGCGATCTCATGAAGGTACTTATGTTAATTCCTTCTATTGATACAGCAAAATGTTTTACTTATAAATTCTTTCAATTTTAATTTTGACTCATTTGGAGTATCTTTGCTTGACATTTTGCTTAGAACTGAGTCTCTATTGAGTGACATGCATATAACTCTGTCTATAGTTTCAGTTATCATATATCAACTTGATGAACTGGCTCCTGTTCTATCTAAACTCTACAACAGATGCTTTGCTGCTGCTTGATTTCCTGCTTGTTCCAATTTTTAAGAACTCTGGTTAACCATCTGATCCTTCTAACTACTGGCCTATTAGCCTTCTACCTCCTTTTTGGCAAAGTACTAGAGGCTTGAATCCACTCAGAATTTGTGAAGCATCTAGCCTTGCAGAATTTTCCTTCAAATAAGCAATATGGTTTTCTTTTCTTTAGGTCAACTGCTGATGTGTTAATAGTTATTGTTGAAAGTCTATCAAATTTTATATAAGAATGGTAGAGCTTGGGCTGTTACTTTGGTGCAGGATTTGTTATATGGGTTTTCTTTGCAAGTTGAAATGTTATAATTCTGGATGAATTTTTGATCTGATTGAGTCTTATCAAATTGTGAAACAAAAGTTGTCTTGAACAGCCACTCTTCAAGATCATTTTGCATTAATGTGGGTCTCTCAGGGCTCTATGCTTGAACCTACATCATTCTTAATTTTCGTGAACAGCCTTCCCAGTGTCATCACTTCAAAACTTGGTATTTATGCTGATGATATCTATTTACTTTCGTCTTGATGGTAAGTTTGATCAGTTCAGTAAGGTGCAATTGGCAGTGGATTTCAAAAATTGCCTACACTCTATAACTGGGGCAAGAAATGGTTTGTTAATTTTAATCTCAAATATGAAACTGCTCTCTTTTCATTGTCGTTGAGAACCTTTTTTGCATTCCATCATCATGACTTATGCTAACTTTCAGGAGAGTGACTCATTGCACCTTCTTGGCCTAAAGTTTTCTACTCACATGAAGTAGAAAGATTATATTGAATCAATTGCTAAGTCTGCTGCTGGGAATGTTTGTTCACTTTCATACTAGACAATCTTTCTTGCTAGAATCTGTCTTACACATAAGTCAACCATTTGTTCATTCATTGAATATTTCTGCCACATTTGGTCTGGTGCCTCTGCTATGTATTTAGAGATTCTTGATAAAAAATAAATAATCTGCAATGTTATTGGTCCTGACTTGGCATTTCAGTTTCAGACACATTCACACTGTCTTAATGTAGCTTCCCTGTGCCTTTTCTATAAATATTTTCATGGTAATTGTTTTGATGCTGATGAACCTTCCTCTTTGGTATTTTGGTTTCTTACTTTCCTGTGAAATTTGATCTTCAAAAAAAAAAAAAAAAAATGTAAATGTTATTTTCCATTACTGTTTTTATTGTTTTCTCTCCTTAATAAGGCTTTGCCTTGCTTAGGATGAAATGATTAAAAAATATACAGGCTATAAATAAGATTTGTACATTTTTATTTTTTTTTTTTTTTATAGCAGAAAGTTTCCTTATTTTTGCTTTTTTCCTTGGTTAAGGAAACTTCTCCTCCCCATGTTGTTTTAATGATATAATGTTGTTTCCAATGAAAATTACTTCATCTAAATGGAATATTTTTGTTTTGATTTAAAAGTTTTTAAAATCAGAGTTAGAAATGTTGAAAGAAAATGTTGGGAAGGTAAAATTTAGAGAGACTGTGTTGGAGATGAATTTAAAAAATATGAAGGAAGATGAAATGAAAAAATTAGACACTATTTAAATAAAGCACATACCAGTCTACATTTATAGATTATGAATCTCTGGAGAAATATCAAGCCTGTCAATATGTCAGTATATGTCAATATATGTTTGTTTTAATTGAATTCAACTGCCTTGTATTAAAATTAAGAAACCACAATATTACCAGAACTGGTGTTATTGTAAGAAAATGACACTTGTTATAGCCACAGTAAAAGACATTGTGGGTATTCTTGTCACTTCTACTGGTAAGTTTTTAGCAATTCTGAATAAATTTGTAGATATAGCCTTCAACCAAAAATGTATAACTTTGAAAACTGAAGCACTAGATGAAGTAAATTTAGTCATTGGTCAATCAGGTGACCTTTTCATTGCTTCTGTAAAAGGAGTAGAAAGTCATGAAGAATAGAAGTTTTGGTCCTGCTGGAACAAGTTCTTTACTGCTGTCAGATTGCTGGTTGACCTTAATGTATCTGACCATGCTTTTCATTGGGCAAGGAAACATTTATATTCAGAGCCAAACAGACAATGTAACAGATATTGTGGTGATTGATTAAAAGCCAAGTGAAGATAAAACATTTCCGTTTTGGGGGTAAAACTCTGGAATCTGCTTCTTTTGGCTTTGGAGCACAAAGAACTGCTTGTAGGGGGAAAAAATAGTATACTTCTTGGAAATGTTGCCAGGAAGGTAAAAAGTTCTAAATTGTAAATAGACATTTTATCATTAACATTGTATATTGCAGATAGGCAGATATCTACCTTTTGCTTAGCAAAGCTTATGAGGGGAACAAAAATAACACCGAATTTTAAAAATGAATATGTATTCATACTTGGAAACTACTCAAATGTACAATTTCTTAATTACTGTCCTTTTTATTGTTTTCTCTCCTTAATAATGCATCTTAGTGGCTTGGGATAAAATGATTAAAAATATACAGGCTATAGATGAGATTTAGACATATAATTTTTTTTTTTTTTTTTTTTTTTTTTTTTTTTAGCAGAAAGATTTGGGTGAGAAAACTTGTGTAGCATGCCACAGTGAACCATTTTTCCTTGTAGCAGACCAAGAAATTGATTCTGTATAATCTTTCCGCTTCAAGTCAGCTGAGGTCATAGCCTGAGAAAGCATAATGGGTTATTATCTTAGAGGTTAGCATTTGCTATGATGATGGAAGACATAACGGGTTCTCTCAGATAATTAATTTGTTTTGGAGATGTTAAAATTAACAAGTGCTCACAGTTTTTGAGATCAGGTGTCAATTTGACCTTATTTAACTTATACGAGTAAATAGTTATCAACATAGATACCGAGTTGAGAACTGACACCATCAGGAAGGTTTTTAGGAAAATAAACAATGTAGGTCCAAGGATAGAGCACTGGGAGATGCTTGTATTAATGCTAAGATCTAGAGTAGCTGTTCAAGACCACTTTCATTTCATAATTTGATAAGAAAACCTGAATCCATTCAAAATCTCGCCCAGAAATACCCTTTCAATTTGTGAAATAGACAAGTATGCCAAACCCTTTCAAATGCCTTTGTGATACCCAAAGCAACAACCTGAACTTCACCATTCTTATCTAAAGCTTGATTGACTTTTCAGCAAAAATTGTTAATTCATCAGCAGTTGGAGCAGAGAAACCATATTGCTTATCTGAAAGATCCTGCAAGATGTGATGCTTAACCCATTTAGTTGATTAGAGCCTCTAGTACTTTGCAAAAAATAGGTAGAAGGCTAATAAGCTGCTAGAAGGATCAGACATTTCACCTGAGTTCTTAAAGAATGAAACTACAGAAGAGGATTTCCAACAAGGAGGAAAGCGAGATTGAGCAATTGTATAGTTTAAAGATAATGGGAGCCAGTTCAGCAGCACATTTCTTAAGGACTATTGCAAAGATACTATCAGATCCACATGCTTTGTGGGGATCTAGTTTAGAGATGATAGCAGACCATAGATGGAGTTACATGCATATCACTCAAGAGACTTGGTTCTTTGTGGGAAATTGGTCAAAGATACTCCGAATGTGTCAAGAATAGAATTTGGAGAGAATTTAGGAGTCAAACCTTCTTTATCAACAGAAGGTGTTAACACCTCAAATTGAGTGAAAAGAGGTGCTCTTATTTAATACTATTACAGAGCATCCAACAGTCACAAGAACCAAATTTGGTAGAGGCTATACCATACCTCATTCTATCAGTAAACAAAAACTTTGAGGATACGTTTACAATTATTATGAGCAAACACATTGGTGTCTGTTGTCAAAACTATCATGCGAGAACACCTGGATGAAGTAATTGCTGTGATCTATAGTAGCTAAACAGGCTGCTGTAACCCAAGGAGGAGATTGTGATTTTTAGCTGTTATTTCTGAGAAGGAAAAAAAAGAATCAATGCAAGCTTTAACCTAAGAAATCATCTCTGTGTTACAATTCTCAGTAGGAGGGTTAAGAATTACAATCCAAGGGTCACAAAATGAATCCCAATTGGTTCATTGGTAACAGAAAAAAAAAACTTGTGAGTAAAAGGTTCATTTCTAAGTGAAAAAATATCAACAGATACTACTGGATTAGACTGGAAATATAAGTTTCTCATCATGGTCAGCCAAGAATACATAAAAAATGAATTTTTATAAACAATTTTATATTAAAAAGTCAAGACAAGCAGTAAAAGGCTTTCAAGCAAGCAACATTCATTTTCCAAAGTTTTTATGGTTGCCATTTATTATTTTCAAAGAGATAGATTTATAAAGCAATAGCTAATAAAACTGATTTTCTGCAAGGAGACATTTGATAAACAACACAGGGTCATAATTCAAAGGTTACTGTACCACAAGGTAACCTTAGAGGCTGTCAAAATGGATTATTAAATGCCTCCTATCTATGGTATTTGGATCAGGTAAGAACTAATCAAACTGAGAAACATTCATAAAAGAATTCTCTGGGGTCATTTTTGTTCTGTGCATTTTGTTATCTTGAAGGCAGTATGGTTCAAGGATGAAGGTAGGCTCTTGTGCGATATATATATATATCTATATATATATATATATATATATATATATATATATATATATATACACACACACACATTGCATTCACATCATTAATTTTAGCTTCAAAAAGATTTTGTTGACATCAGTGTGCTTGTATTGAATTAGCATCAGGTGATGTTCGTTTTCATTGATGCCTTTTTGAAGGCATTCTTGGAAGTTCACCTTTACTCTTTCCAGCATTGCTGTGTTTTGGGAAATTTGCACATAAATAGCTTCCTTCAAATTGTCCAATGGATGGTGCTTATGCTTATACACACATGCCTTGAGTTTTCCCCACAAGAAATAATCACTCCTGGATAAATCAGAGGACTGAGGGGGCAAGGAGTGTCAGCAAGCCTTGAAATGAGTTGGTCACTTGATGACCTGGCTGGGTGGGCTGTTGCCCCATCCTGCTGAAATTGCACACATCTGGTAGGAATATATTTTTAAATTGTTTATCACCTCGATGTAACACTTGTATATCCCTTTCTTTTCTGCCTTCACAATAAGGTTGTATTAAGATATTTTCTTTCCATTTGCATGGTTCCCACCTTAGCAATGACCACTCATATTTCTATACATATAGATTGATAATTTTTGAGTGAAATAAAACCATTTTTTTTTTTTTTTTTTTTTTTTTTGTCAACTCTTACATATTTTGTGATTGGATTAAATGGCTTCCATTATTTTCCAGCATGCTTGAAAGGGATTTATCCTTTTCAACCTTTCTGTAACAAAATACTTACATTTACATATGCTAGTGGTATTATTGTTTTTCTATTTGAATTTGAGGTTTTGGTGTTTTGTTTTACACTACTAAAGAGTTAATCTAAGACTGAATAAAAGTAGGAATTTTGTCTTGTATTAAACTATTATTCACATTTTTATTCTTATTTTACATGGAGTCGTTCTTGAGACCTGATCAATTCTCTGATGATTGCATGCAGCTCTTCTGGCAAGCAATGGCTACACTGACAACATTCTCAAATGTCATTTTCTTTTTAATTGATTGTTTGATTCATTCAGTGAGGCTTGACTTGTTGATCAACCATGTTGCCTCCTCGTGTGTATAAGTTCATTGCTGATTGCACTAGTTATGTCAACTCCTAAATCAAAGTCTTTGCTATGTACCAGCTAGTCAAAAGCTGTAATCGGAAGAAAATCTGAATCAACTTTTGCAGGCACTTTGAATACATACATAATACCTTCATCAGAGCACTGCAGTTTACTCGGACACAACATTGCTAGAAAACAAATCACTATCTCCATATAGCCTTTATCTTGAAATGGCTCATAAACAGTCTCAATTTTATGCTATAATGTCCTTTGTAAATGCTTCAGTGGTTGAACTGTATAGTAATGACACTGACACTGTTGAAGACTGCAAGGTGGTTGTGGCTGCTAGTGATGAGGGATTTTTGTAGTTGCAGTTACCATGCAAAAAAACTAAGTGCAAAGTTGTTAGAACGTGGGTGGGGAAAACTGGCCACTTTGCAAAAGGTATGCAATTTCAGCAGCTGCTTGAAGGTTAGCCATGACTGTCATTACAGCATTCTCCAGGTTTGGTGATTATGAATTTAGCACAGTGGATTTCCTGGAAGCTGTAAAAACTTGTAACATTCTGAAATTATGTAGTTTACTTATGATTCTTACTGACACTTCATCTTAAATTCATGGTATCTACTCTGTGGATCTCAAGGGTCTTTACCCTTGAGTAAGTTTTTAGAATGATCCAATGTCATTGTAGGCCAAAATTTCTTAGAACATTTTTGTATATTAATACTTTTTGGAGGATGTATGCTTGAGTTAACCATTTTTGACTTTGCTACTGTTACCATTCCTCTTCTTCCTCCTACTTCAGATTGAAGTCCAACAAGATTAGTTTCAGATGATATTGATACAATAGGATGATAAAAACAAATTGTTTACATTTTGTCAAATTTAAAAGTGGGTTAAAATTAGAAAACTTTCATCTTGGTCAAAAAATGTCTTTTCCAAGTATTCTTGGTTTTCACTATTGAGCTACAAGTTTTCTGAAGAAAAACTTAAAAATTTATGTAAATTAAGGTTTAGTAAAACAAAGAATCAAATAATATCAGTCACATTAGAACATAGTTAATCGATTTCAGACAAAATAAAACCTCTTTATTGACAATGAATTCAATAAGTTACCCCTACTGAATGGATACCACCTTAAAATACAATTTAATTATAATTTATGGAGAAAGATAAAAATTACACATTTAAAATATCAAATTATTAATCTGTAAAGTTTCAGCTTTTAAGCATGTCCAACTGTCCCTCACCACTTTGCGCTTTGACTTTCACTTCCCCCCCCTCAGATCTTTTCATTAAAAAATCATATTGCTGTTCCTCGCTGCTTTGCAGTTGACTATGGTCTACTATTGTTGTGGGTGTGCGGTGGATCACTTGTTGGTGATACGTTTGTCCGTGTGTTGGTACAAAGAAGTCTGCAGACAAAATTGTTCAGAAGATAGTTGACAACAAACCGAGTACAAAACAACAAGGCAATAATATTTGATTAAAATAATGCCAAATTTTATTTTTGGCAACAAAACCAAAACTGCATGCAAAGATATTTATGCAAATTGGATAATTGATTCCAAGGATGTACTGAAAAGAAAATATCAAATTATGCTTATTAGCCCTTCCAAGGTATAAAGTAGGTTTATGCAAATGATTTAGAGGAGCAGTAACCTTTGTTGTGCAGTACATCTCTTCATTGCTTCATCATTGAACAAGTTGCATTATTTTCCTAGGTTCACACTAACCTAGGAAAATAATGCAACTAGTTTGATAATGAAGTGATGTACACATAATAGCTTTGTGTATGATTTTAATGTACAATAGTAATAATGATATTTGTAATGTCTAATATGTATTATTTTTTCTTATTTTGTCTAATGTATTGGGTAATATAATTGTAATGGTGACTACAGGGGTGTTATTTCATGTCTAGAGAGCTCTTATAATGTCAAAAACCATATTTATAAGGTCATAAACAGGTTTTTTTTATGTTGTAACTGAGAATATTCAATTTATAAATAAAGAATCCTACTTTGCAAAAATTCACTTATTGCAGTAGGGTCTGGAACTGATTAACTGCGATAAATGAGGGACACCTGTTATTAATTTTATATCCTTCAAGTAACATGAGGTATCTCAAACTGTACTTGTTTATTGTGAAAATGTGTCAAAATAGTGACATTCTTCAATTTCAACTGCTGATATCTTGTTTATTCTTGAGATTATTTGAATAAAATTAGTATGTAAGCAAAATTTTATCTTATCTATTTATAAAGATAAAGTTCTTGTGTGTGATTAGTTTTTATTCCACACTCTTTAAATTGTCACTATTGATGGTTAGCACGTTTTATGCCTGTTTGAAGTTGACAATTTCATAGTGGTGTTTTTCAAATTAGTTGTCTCCCTACACATTAAAATAATTCCATTTTAAAGAAAAAAGATATTTATCAATTCAGTGGGCTAAGCCTAAGGCTTGAAGTTTTTTCATAAAAATAATTTCCAAGGTGAAAATTAATATAATACCATAGAAATTCAACACTTAAATAAATGAAAATTGCACCTTCTTGTAGAGCAATATCTAGTCTTTAATAATCAGTTGGTTTTATATCTCTGCATCCATACAACTTGAGGCACATGCGAATCAAAAAGAGGGTATACTGTTTATTTTATGCAACACCATTGGGTTTGATGCAGTGAAATTTGTATTGTTGACCAACATAACAATCTGAACCCCATTTTAAATCAGACTTTTCAGTGATGGATATTACAGTTTAAATCTCTCATATTTTCTCTAATTCTTAGGATTTGTGGATTAAATTTGGAAATTTATTTACATTTTCTTTTCAAAAAATGAACTGGATAATCTTAATTAAAATGTTTCTTGATAAAGGCTTGAATCTCTCATGTCCAGTGTCTTGTATGCTCATAGTTAGAACAGTATATGAAGTCCCAGTTTTAGTTCTGTACTTGGTAATCCAAGTTTTGTTTTTAATAAAACAAATGGAAAATTTGTTTGGTTGAATCACTTTTTTTCTTTGTTCTTCTTTTAATTTATTATATCAAACAATTTTAACTTCAATTCTGAAACCTTTATATTTAAAATTTGCTTGTTCAAACTTATCCTTTAGTACTAATGTTTCTTTGACTATATATTTATATTCTATTTGTTGAATTGAGTGTGTTTTTGTTTTTCTTTGTGCTAGCAAAACCTATTTAATTTCAGAAACAGTTAAAATTGTGATCATAACTGGGACTAGTTTAAAATTGGCATCCTTATTAGCTACACTCTCATTGACAAAACCATAAAAATAAGTGTAGGGATGTATAACTTGGTAGAGATGTTGCTTAAGATGTAAAAACACTTTAAAGTCTAAGAAGCAGAAATAATTTTTTTCTAAAAATTGTATCTATTTGTAATTTTATGTTGGAAAGCTAAGAATGGCTGTTGGCACTTGTGAATGGCAGTACACATGTGCACACTTTTGTATATGAATACATGCTTTTATGTCTAGGTGCAAATAAGAGATATCAAAATATTTTTAAATGTGTGTACCCATACCTTTTTGTATTTGAATATAAAGGTGGATCCTTCATGTGCTTGATGATCCAAGTAACCTTCAGGCAATTTTAAACTGGACCCATTATCTAATTTATGGAGGTGGATTGTTCTTGTTCTGCTGACTGTCTAGGGATATCTGGGTTAGTTATTTAGTATTGCTCATCAGTTATTGCTTGTCAAAGTATATACTGATCAGCCCAGGGATTGAACTCACAAGGTCAGCAGATTTACAAACCAACCCTTTAATCCACAGGGCAATAGTGTAGTGGATTGGAAGCATTCATTTGATAGATACTTTATGCATTTACAAAGCTTATTAATTTGCATTAATGACTTTATCAAGAAAATGGGAAGAGAAATTTTAAAGAAAAGAGAAACTGATATCTTAATGTTTCTGTTGCTATGATGAAACAATGATTGTTCACCTACCTTTGCATCTTTTGAAGACACATTTTTGTTCTTGAGACTAGAAATCCTTTATACTCTCCTCCATCTTGCTGAGATTTAAAATGTTTTTCTTAATGAAAAAAAAAACAAAACAAAAAAAAAACTACATTTGTGGCATATAACTATTTTCATTTTAGTCTAGAATAATCAGAGCCAAATAATAGTTTATAACTTGTCCTGAGCAACTTTTTTGTGGGGTGGGGTTAATTCTGTATATTATGGTTTATAGCTAAAAATACTTATATTTCATCTTTTTGACACAAAGTTAATGATGAAAAATTAGCATCTTATATGGTCACCAACATTTGCAGTGAATTTCAATAGGGTCTGTTAGATTTTTAGCTACATGAATATAAAATACCATAAAAAATCAGTTGCTAAGATAACAATTGTTACCTCTGGTGCAGAACAATTGCAACACTTGATTATTTAATGTGGCTTTTCTTAAAAAAGAAAAAAAAAACAAAAACACTATTAGCACATTAGGTATGGCTGTCCACTTCAAGTGCATTAAAAAAGGTGATGTTTGGAGGTGAATGTCCTTAGTCAATAGATTGTATTTTTCTCTTGAAAAGAGGTGCTTGGTAGGAGGTCATTA
The DNA here is from genome assembly GCA_963932145.1 of Acanthosepion lycidas. Lineage (NCBI taxonomy): Eukaryota > Metazoa > Mollusca > Cephalopoda > Sepiida > Sepiidae > Acanthosepion > Acanthosepion lycidas. Next base: position 134,942,928 of record OZ010579.1, on the reverse strand, counting down.
TAAATTTGTAGTCAAGTAAACATACCAATATCTCCAAAGGAAATTCAAAAAAGAAAAATCCACATTACAAATCTTATCTCCTGTACATCTTTGGGTATCATATGTCATCATTTGTATAATATATCTTTATAACATTCCAAGGTGACTGTTGAAGTAGATGTCAAATGTAGCTTTACTCAAAACTGGTTTTCTTGAAAAGGTGATTAAAGAATATGAAAAAAAAATTAGGACAGTTGTCACCTTTTTCTCTTCAGTGTTCAACTAAACAAGTCATAACCATTAACCTGTTTATTCCCCAATTATTTATGCCAAATTCTTTGCATATTCCCTTGTAATCATGTTCATTTCTCTTTTTTTTTCCTTTTAGTAATTTTAAAGTGTTTTGTTATTTATTTGCTTTAATTTTTATTCTATAATAAATGAGGTCACTTTTGAAAGCTGTTTCTTTTTGGTATTTGTTCTGAAACAAATTTTGTAGAGTGTAGTTAAGGATTTATTTATGTTATAGTTGAATTAAAAGCACACATCTGATCAGTATCAGTTGACTACAAATTTACAAAAGATTAACATAAAAAAGTACCTGAAATTGCTGGTTTTTACAAGATAAACTGAAAAAATGTACTGACCACAAGGTACACAGTAACAATTGATCAGATGTGTGCTTTTAATTTAACTTTAACCACCCACCAAACTTGGAGCCCCATATGAGGGAGATGATGTGGAAAATCCCATTCACTTATTTCCTTCAAATCTACATGACTGGCATACTCAATCTTGGAGTGTTGCAAGCACTTGTTACATTTTTTTTTTTTTTTTTTTTTTTTTTAAAGGCAATTCACCCCAAGCAATGCGGGAATGCCACTAGCATGCAAGGGGGGGGGATGTTACAAAGGATTGAAAGCAAGAGTAAAGAGGCATGTTTGAGGAAAGGATACAGAGAAGGATGGAGAATAAGCTCAGGGTGTCAGATGTTGATTCACATTACACTTAAATATTTGAAGATTATAGCCATTGGTGAAGCAAGTAAGGAGAAGAGTTCCACAGATGGGAAGTGCGGGCAAAGAAGCTGCTTGAGGAGAGACCGTCACATTTATCTGTTTTGACAGTGAAAGGGTGAGACCAAGATGCCAGCCTGGTAGCTCGTTTAAATTTGTGTAGACCAGTGAAAGTAGCTCGTTGGAACAGTTGTTGCGAAAATACTTCTGGGAGAGATAGAGGGAGCCCACAGCATGTTTATGGGATAGCGATTATAGACTAGATGCCAGATCAGGGCCCATCATCTTGCATATTCCTTTCTGGATTTTGTCAAGAACCATGAGATGTACAGCGGGAACATCAGGCCATATATGACAGCAATATTCAATGCAAGAACGGATGGTTGATTTATAGATTTGAAGGATGAACTCGGACAGGAAAAACTTTCTGGCATGACACAGAGCCAACTTTCCTTGCGGTAGATGAAGCTACTGATGTATGTATTTATTCCACCTCATGTCAGTGGGCAGCATGTGACCAAGCAGGTGTAACAAGGCACTCTCAAGAAGTTGGGAATCGGCCATTCTCATGTGAGGCAGGAAGGGATCTCTGTGGTGGGTAAAGGAGAGCAGTTTCATTTTGGATGCATTAAAGTTTACAAGCCATTTTTTGCCCCAGTCAACCACAGATTGGAGGTGCTTTTCGAGACCAGCAGCCAGATTAGTTTTGTCAATGATACCAGATTTACTATTGAGGCAGGAATAAATAGTGGTGTTCTCTGCGTAGATGCCAACTTGGGAACTGATGACATTGATGAAGATCAGGAACAGTGTAGGACCCAAGATAGAGCCTTTGGGAACACCAGCATTTGTGATAAGGGAGCCAGAGGAGAACATCGGAATGTGAAACAGCCATATCCGATTCCTTTGTTTCCCCGTTTGATTGACCCTACAGCCACCACTTACTAAGTCTAATGTTTGTGATAAATGTGAGTGCATTTTGTTTGTTTTGTTAGTCATGACTTAGGGCTTGACATGACCAACTGGCTGATAAGATCAAGGCCTTTCCAACTGCCCATTGAGCTCAAGTAAGGGTCAAAGTGGTGTGTTGGAGTTTAGAAGTATATGTATAGCCCAACTCCCAAAACCCACAACCACCAGGATCCCATCCTCAAGCATCAAGAGTCACGGCAAGCAGGCAGTCTCTTGGGGGCACTTTTACCTCCTGCAGGGGTGTAGATGACATATTCTGAAGCCTCGCCATCATATATTCTTACACAACTCAACCACAATCAACCTACACAAATACAAGCAAGCTCAAGCAAAAGCATGCTGTATAATTAAAAAATCCAAAAATAGAATCTTAGAAAAACTACATCTCCAAATTAAACAACAAAACCCCAATAAATAAAACATGGGAAATAATAAAATTAATGGAAAAAAATCACAAACTGAAACGGTCCACTTAATCAAAACAAATGGAGATATATGGACTGGAAAAAAGAAATAGCTAACCTAGTAGCAACAGAATTTCAAAGAAACTCAACAAATTACGACACTCACAAATTTTTGGACACCTTGAGGCAGTGTGATAGCAAGCTTGTCTTGATAGAACAATTATGACCAAATAATGAGTTTGATCCTTACTGGGTGCCCCTTACTTTCAGCTTTGTGCCCCATCTAAGCTATGCTTGGGAAATCACTACACTCCCCAATTTCAAAATAAATATTGGGACTATAAAACATTCTACACAGATGGATCAAAAATCTTAGATGGGTGCAGCAGCCACAAATTAGGCTACCAAATAATACATCCATCTATACAGCTGAACTGTAAGCCATAAAAATGACACTTAAAATGATAGAAAATTCAAAAGATAGGGTGTCTGAAAATATAAATTTCTTGTCTCATTTAACAGCAATTAAGGAAAAGAACACAAATCATCTCTATATTAAAAAAATCCTAGAAGCTTTTCATCATTTAATAAAGCACAAAACAATTTTGGTCAGGATTCCTAGCCATATGTCCTTCAAGGGACATCATGAAGCCAACACACTGGCAAAAGAGGCAACAAAAAGGAAAATAGCCAACATCAAACTCCCGTATACAGATCATAAAAACAAAATTACGCAACACATCAAGAGAAAATGGCAAGCAATTTGAGACATGTTCCCAAATAATGAACTATACAAACTTCAGCCGACAATAAGGAGAATATAGTCATTAGCTGATCACAGCTGAGATATAGTGCTCAAATGAATAAGAATTGGACACACATACACAAAAAAACTACACCTCTGTGTACCCACTTCAATCAATTTCTCACTTAAGACATATATTGATAGAATATAAGAAGCACAAAAATATACAACTATTAGTATCTATTACAAGCACAAAATCTTAATGACTTCTGCCCAAATAATAGGATATCTGAAGAAAATAAAATACAACTTCTATAGAAAATAGAGCTTGGATTTTGAACCATTGTTTTTGAAATACTCCTGAACTATATAACTTATGATATTTTGAGAACAATTTTAAAACTTCACAGCCACTTGAAATGTTTTGAAACATACCTGAATAAAAATCCAGTTTCAGCATTAAATAACGAAAAGGGGTTGATATGCTGGTAAAACAAGTAATCAATCAATCAATCGATACTTATTTACATGTGGATGTCCAAAAAGATACATTTATCAATCCAACATGTTTATTACTATGCAAAAGAAACTTTGCATGTGTTGACAGGATTATTATACTATTCATACAGTTACCACTGAGATCGATTCATTTGGACTATTGGTGCATGAGCATGTAAATATCCTCTTCAAATACTTGTATTTCTAATCTGTGTAGAAATGCTTCCTAGATATGCTTTAGAGGCCAAACAGATGTCTGTTCTGACTTTGCTCTTTTAGATTATACAATAAATACAGGAGACCATTCTGACCATATAGTTTGAGCGAGGTTAGTGGTGTGGGGGTGGCATAGTTGCTTTTCTGAGTTTGTCTGGTATCATGGTATCTAATTGTGTTAGAATTTATACCACTTGGTAAGATTATCAGCAACACACTTTTTTACATTCCAGAACAGTTGTCATGAAATCAACTTCTGTCTCTGAGTTAAGGTTTCCTAGAGTTCTCATCAGCTCTCTTGTACACTCCCAAAAGCTAAAAAATGTTCATGATGTAGAATTTTTTTATTTTTACAAAACAGTGCTCAATGTAAATTTACAGAGCATAAATATTATAAATTAACTGATTTAAAATATGGTTTCTTTGCTACACAGGAATTATCAATTTTATCAAGCTAAAAACTTCAAATTTAATTATATAATTAAATTAGATTTTGCCATTTTATATAAAATTGATATAAAATGGTGAAATCCCTTTGCTAACAAAATTTTAAAGATGCATTAACCTACCAATCACTTGATGAATGTTATGATCCTTGTTTCTTAAAATTATAAACTGTATTAGATCTTTCTTAAATACTATCGACTACATTCAGTCATCTTCATGGAAATTTTGTTTTTGGTAAAATTCAGGTAGCATCCGAGATGAAAAAATATAATGTGAATCGAAAATTTTTTGTGTTATTGATAAGATACAAACTTGTGGAGCGTGCAGTCACTTGAGGACACATGGCACAGTGGGTAAAGGCGTTAGTTAGATCCATTGACTGGACCCAAAGAGTTGTGAGTTCAATACCTTGTTAAGGCAGTGGAGAACTTGGAGAGATGAATTAACAGGAGGTAACTGATAACTGACATCCATTAGACATGGCACGTGGAACTAGAACAGTCTACCCCAGTGAACAAAATAAAGGGTTTAGTTCAACATTCCAATCACCTGAAGAAGGCAGGAGCGTACAACAGCTGAATTATTGTGATGAATATGGCAACAAAGGTGAGGATAATAGTCCGAACAATGTAAATAATACCTCATCTCAGAAATATACAGATAACAATTGTTGATATCACAACTTCCCAGGGATGATTTTATAAACCACCATGATTGGAAAATTGTCCTACTATATAACATTATTTGCACCATCTATCATCTTGAATCAAAGCTTAGTGTGCAATCAATGTTGTCTGTCTTTTTTTTTCTTTTTTTTTTTTTTTTTTTTTTTTTTTTTTTTTTCAATGAACTTGGACAATCTACACATGGCTTGTCTTACAGATTTGTACACACCATGTGTGAATGCACCTAATCTGATAACTTATTACATGTTTGACATTATATAGTAACAAGTTAATTTCTGTTCAATCTTCCCATGCTATATCAAAATAATCTTATTACAACTCACACTTGTTTATCCACTGTTTTATGCTAGCAGTCATCTTTGTTTAGACCCTCACATATGCATGCACTTTTTTTTATTAACATGCCTACAATTCTACTATAGTTTGTATGCAGTACATTAAACTTAAAAACAGTAGCTTTTGAAAAATGAAAGATAATTCCATTTTGAGTTTAAAAAAAAAAAAAATGTATGTTAATTTGTGAAATCCAAGAACTCGTTAAAAAGATAATTGTGATTAATTTGGACACATAGGTAGACAAGAATAAAAGCATTCATACATTTTTTTTTTTTTTTTTTTTTTCATAGATGCTTGGTGAGACTAATTTATTAATATCCAACTTCACATGACTTTGAACTAAGTTTTCAGGAGGATCGTGGACTGTGTATACAAAACCTATAAGTGCCACACACTGATTTTTTTCAAATTCTGTGTTTCATTGGTAATTTGTTTAGAGGTTAAATCATTCTGAAACCATAATTTCTTGTCTGATCACTGAAAATAGAATATTTGCTGGTTTTAGGAGATAGTGTTTAATATGATAATTCTATTGGGTGTGGAGACTAGCTCATTGCAAATCATCTGAGCCTCATAACTGAGTTTTGGTCGATAGCCATTTAATCATAATATCATGTTGGGCACAGTGATTTATTTTTGGCTAAAATAAATTTAAATTTTCTAACATTTTATTGAATTTTATTGTCATCTTCTTTATAATTCCACCCCCTCCAAAATTTATTCTCGGCAAAGAACTGCTCTTGGTGCTTTTTTTGCAGTCTTCAGAGAATTGTTTACTTTTAGAATTCTGTAAAATCCAGAATAAATGTTTATTTGATAGCAAATAACTTAAACTTTTCCAGTCAAAAATAACATTTCTCTTAACTACTTTTTAATTTTCTTCAATTACTATTTTCAGTTAGTATAATTAGTGAATATTAGGGATTGAAACAAATCATTTGCTTCTCTGAGATTATAGTAGAAAACCCACTTCCAATCCCACAATCTACATTGCATCATTGAATAAAGATTGGCCTCTGTTGTTCTCTATATCTTGCATTTCATGTAATAGGGTATCTAGTTTTCACCACCTGTCACAAAAAAAAGATACATTTAAATCTTGTTCTGTAATCTATTTTTTTTTTTTATCTCAGCAATTAGTCACTAACATTTAACCAAACTGGTACAAAATTATTAAGATTTGATTTGGCTATTTTTAATATTTTTGCTTTATCATCCCATTTTATATAACATTTGATTATCTTCAAGCAATATTTTCATTTCTCATTAAAATCAATAAGAATCCTCCAAATTTCTCACACCACTTTCTATCATTCACAGAGAGCCCTTCTCTGTAAACTGCCTATTTTATTTTAAATAGAAATATACACCAATTTTGATCTCTTTTTTTTTTTTTTTTTTTTTAATGTCTGTTGATTGATAAAGTGATACTTTTGTATGAAGCTAATTAAAATTAATCTCTTAATGTGGATGTCAAAAATGTATATCTTATGTCAGCAAGTGTGATAAGCAACATTGGACATTTACTTTTTTGATGAGTGACTGCTTTGAAACATAAATAATGTAAGCAAATTGTGGCCTTGTGCCACACAAAATAAAGCAGTGTGAATCACTGTATGGTTTTCATTTGCTTTATTTATGTACAGAAGTCAACAGGTTTTAGGTACTTTAATGAGATCGCTAAAAACAGAGCATAGCATGATGAAAAAGATGCCAAAGTTGATGAAAACAAAATTTTAGCGTCTAAATGCTTATGTTATTATTGAGGAAAGATCAAAATATTTTTTTACTTATTTTTAAAAATTTTTCCTTCTTTTTTAGAACATTGTAAATTTTGATTAAAAAAAACCTTGTTTCTCTTTTTATGAACTGGGCTGATAAGATAACAAAATTTTAGCACGTTTTTTTCCTGTTTGACACGCATTAATTTGGAAAATCTTGCAAAAATAAAAATAATTGTTGGATTTTAGTGAAACTTTCAGAAACTATTCGCAAATGATGAACTTATTATAAATATATTTTATTTTTAGTAAAGTCCTGGCAGAAATTTTTTTTTTTCATATGTATTACCCCCTCTAACTAATTGTAAGAAAACTCTATAATTTCAATTTTGAGGAGATTAGTGATTATATTAGTTAAAAGCACAATGCTTTGAGGAAACCAAATCATATTTTTTTTTTTTTTTTTTTTTTTTTAGTTGGAACCCCTCTACCTGAAAATCGTCTCTGAAGTGTAACATACAAAACTCAATAAAACAAAAATATTATTTAATTTCAAAAGCTTTTAATTGCTTTTATTTATTCCAATAAACATGGACAATATTGTCTGAAAGCAAAAAGATATTTCGTTGAAAAATGAATTTTTAAAACAATTACCTACAATTATTTATTTCTGTAATATTTATTTTTATTTTTACATTGTTGTTAAATCTTCTAAAATTATGGAAAAGCTTGTAGAACTTAATGAATGCTGGTTTTAAGTAGATATATATTTACAGATTATAATTTCCAAAGCTTATTACAAACTAACGACCCCTCATATTTGAAAAAAATTAATTTGTGTCAATAATTTTTACCAAATGAAATCTACGGAAGCCGGAAGTATCGTGCGTGCAATAAATAAAAAATGTCAGCAGTGGAGCACTTATCTTTTTTTTTTTTTTTTTTTTTTTTTTTTTTTTTTTTATAGTATTTATAATTTCTCCAGATAGTATCAACAAACTTATGGTACAGTACTTAAAAAAACTCCAAAAAAAAAAACTCCAAAAAAAAATCTCCCAAAAAAACGGAATGGCGAAAGTTTTTTACTTTAATTATTACAAGGTAGTACTTAAGCAGGTCTGCTTAAAAAAAATATGTCCATTCTGTCCGTCCGTAGGGGAACTCGAATCTCACATTAGCTGTCAATAATTGATAGATGGCATCATTGACGCACTTGTCAATTCACGCGTGGTTCAAATCGGCTCTTTTATTTTAAACATTTTTCTACAAAGAAAGTAAGTAAAAGTTTCTTTTTAAATTATTTTAAATAAACTTCAAATTTTTTTAATTTTTTCGAATAAATTTTGAAATACGTATACTTAATTTTTAAACGAGTTTTAAACGAAGAATTTAACTTATTTTTAAAAATTTAAAAAATGACTTAAATCAAGTTTTTTTTTTTTTTTTTTTTTTTTTTTTTTTGTTATTTGGTAAACAAGATTTGTAACTAAAATTTTGGACATGTTAAGTATGAGTAAAAAATTTCAAAAAATACTTTAGTGTTTCTTCTCAATAATGAAATATGCATTTAACACGAGGAAATTTTTTTTTTTCATTAATTTTCAGACCGTTCTTGTCATACTATCGATTTTCATGAAGTTACCTAGGTTAAATGAAATCCTTGTCTATAAGAATTTAGAATGACATTTTGTACATTTTTACTCTTTCCTGCCAATGATTGGTTCCAACTATGAATTTACAATCTTAGCTTTCAAGTTCAATGTTTGCATTGTAAGGGAGACTGTAAAATAGATTGAAAGTTTGGCTAAATATCAAGCATCATCCTTGAGACATTGATTAATTGCAGTACATATTTGCTACTATTGCTGGCAAGATATCCTTCTCTAGTTTTTGGATCAATAAACTGCATAAACAACTTTGGATTAACAAATCAATTTTCCTTTGAAAAATTAAATGTCTAGCATTCATGATTTTGTATTTGTAAATTTTTCAGTTTTTCAGTCATGGCACACATGGCTGATTTCTTTTTTTTTCCTGTGTATTGTCTAGCCCATGTTTCTGATGATTATTTACAGTTTTGTTATAATGTCATTATGTGTGTACTTCAATAGAATATGAAAACAAATATTAATAGTATTTTTTATTTTTTTTTAAGCTGGAAATTTGTTTCTGACTTGTATTGCTTACTGATGACAAAAGCCTGAAAGATGCAGTAAAAAATAGCTTAGATCAAAATGAAAGAATTATCAGCTAAAAAATTATTAATGAATTTAGTGGTGGAATTCTAACCCTGAGCTATTGATATGTAGATACAGTAGTAATAACTATATAGCCTAATTATGAAAAAAAGATTTAAAAAAATAAAAACTTAATTTTCTACATATTCTCCTTTGCCAGTCCATTTAATTCAGTGATAACTATTAATGATGAAGATTGAATATTAAGCAGTAAAAAATCTTTGCTCAAGATTCAGCAAATAACTATCAGATTACAATCTTAATGCTCCACCCTAATATGTGTATAAAATAGACCAGCCATTTTAAGTTGTACTTATTTGTAATCCTGCTGCTGGCTACGGTATGTATGTTTATAAATTCAATGTGAGAATTCTTTGTTTGAACTCGAGACTTACGTACTTCAGAAGTTATTCCTGCTGCATCCAAGCAGAAATCATCAAAACATTTGAACAAACTGGTAGCTGTATACAAACCAAATTCAGAATTTTATTTTCCTTAAAGTTATTTTAATAGTTGAGTATGTATCAATGTATAAATTGTAACAGCTGTATGACTTGAAGCACTATTGAATTAAACACATGGCTATTTTGAAGTATGCCTTTTGATGTGTAGAGTTTTTTTTTATTTTTATTTAATTTAATTTATTTTATTTTATTTAATTCTTAATCCATAATGGTTGTCATTTAGTTGAACGCTATTTTTTGTGACCTCTTATTTTTAATGTCAGCTTTACTATATGGACTTTGTTCTGGTTGTATTAATTGTTGACAACATTCTTATCTCATCAGGCACAGCAAGTATTTATTGAAAGTAACCATAAATATTGATGAAGGTTTAAATTATCTACTTGTGAATTGAGTACTTGGGTGAGGAATTCAGTTAATCCAGTATTGTTTGTCATACAAAAAGAAACAAGGTGACCTATGAGGGTGGGCTGAAAATTTCATAGGCTGAATATGAAGAGTGATACTAGAGCTGTGAAATCATGCATGCATTAATTTTGCCTCTTCTTAAAAACTGCATTTTCTTTTCAAGTAAATTGTCATCTGACTGTTGGTCAAAGAAATCAACATGACATCATTATCACTGTGATATTGGTACCCACTCAAGTGTTTTTTTTCATGTTGGGAAATGGATTATAATCAAATCAGAATATGGCAGAGGATCAACCAGTTCAAAGCCACAGTTGCACACAGTCCATTGAAACCAAGGACTTGTGTGTTTGATTATTGTCCTGATGAAACAAAACTTCTTTCGTCAGTTTTTCACGGGCATTTGATCTTGATAGCTGTGATTTCCGCCCGAGTATAAATAGAACCCACTCAGTTGAGGTAGGAACTCTTTGGTATACAGGAAACCTGGTGACAAGGATGTAACAATTTAACAAGTTTCGAATTAACAAAACACTACCCCCTCAACAGCAAAGAAAAAACTACTTGAATTCAACAACACAAGTAAAACTTTGAATTAACAACAAAGAAAAAAATGCTCGAATTCAACAACATGAGTAAAACCTCGAATTCATGAAACATTACCCCCTCAACAGCAAAGGAAAAAAAAGTACTCGAATTCAACAACAACGCGAGTAACAAACTTTGAAAATAACAAATTATTTCGAAAAAATGGCTCTCTCTATGCTAACAATAGAGCCCCTAGACTGGAGAAGACTCCAACCAGGAGCAAGCCTGGAGAGAATGGAGTGAACATATCGAAGATGCATTTACAGTGTTTGATATAACAGATGATAAATGACAACATCACTCTTTCGATTTTATGGAGGAAAGAAACTGAAAGATATCCTGAAAACCTTAACACCGAAGATACCATCAGGCCAAGTAGAGCCTACATACAAAACAACAAAAATAGCACTGGACAAATATTTCATCCAGAAAACAAATAAACTCTTTGAAAGACATAAATTCAGGATGCTTAGTCAAGAAAATGGGGAGTCAACACATGACTGTCACCCGTCTACGCATACAAGGAGCAAAATGCAACTTTGGCGAATACAACCTGGACAAGGCTATAGTGGACCAATTAATAGAAAGATGCTTGTCAAGCAAATTACGCCATGCGTATTTGAAAGAAACTGATTTAACAGTAGAGGAAGCACTTCAAAGAGCATTCATATTTGAATCCACTGAAACACAAGCTAAGCAAATAGAAGAGAATGAAAGAGAGCACTCAGATATCCACAAAATTACAACCAATTACAAGCAACAACAACGAGATAACAGTGGGTATAGGAAACTATCCATGGACAGCAACCCATTAAAAACAGTTACAAAATGCTATGGGTGTAATGTCTCCGACCACATACACGGTCAAACAAGATGCCCAGCATTTGGGGAAAAAATGTAACTACTGATGAGTAATAAATCACTTCGAAAAAAACATGCTTAAAAAAAAGGAACAGTGGTAAAGGGAAAACGAAGATGTCAGACGGCCACAATTATGTCCAACCAGTATCGATGAATCCGAATAATGCAGACAGCCAGACATTCGTTTTTCAGGTGAAACCTATTCATTCAGCAGATAGCGAAATTGTCCATACTGACGACGTACCAGTCGGAATATTAATAGATTCGGGAGCAGACATCAACCTTATCAACGGCAAAACGTTTAAAGAAATCCTTAAAGTACGGCCAAACTTAACATTAAAAGAAACAAATTGTAAACCTAAAGCCTATGGGAATATTCCAATACCACTAAGAGGAGAATTTTTCGCAACGCTGACAAATGCTCCCAGAAGAAAAGCCAACAAAGTATTTGTTACAAAGGCATATCAAGGTGGTAACATTAAGTAAGCGGGCCAGCATCGAATTAGGGTTTATCACCACCCCACAGGTGAAATTGATTACAACAAAAAGTATCCTGAAATCAACAAAAATTCTAGGTCGACACCTACCCTCGTTGGAAGGATTAGGCAGAATAAAAATTTTCCAACTCAAAATTAGACTAGACGACAACGTTACACCTGTTGCACAACCACCAAGACGGACACCATTTCATATCCAACAAGCAGTAGAGGAAAAAATCGATGAAATGCTAGAAAATGATATCATCGAAAGAGTGGAAGGACCTACTCCATGGGTCTCGCCATTAGTAGCAGTACCGAAACCAAATGGAGAAATTAGAATATGTGTCGACTTACGCATGGCAAATAAAGCAGTGAAACGCACTTGCTATCAAATACCAACAGTTGAACAGTTACTGAGTGAAATTAGCAATGCAGACGTTTTCTCAAAAATCAACCTAAACTCTTATTACCACCAAATAGAATCGGATCCTGAATCTAGGGACATCACTACCTTTTCATGCAAATCCGGAATGGTTATGGGCATTGCATCCGCAGCCAAAGAAGGGCAACGATTGCTTCAACAAATCCTTCAGAAAATCCCTAACTGCTGCAATGGGGAAGACAACATTCTAATCTGGGGCAAAGACACAAGAGAACATAACAGAACCCTAGATATGTTATTAGGCACAGTGAAAGAAAACAACCTCACAATTGCAGAGCACAAAAACATATTCCATAGGGAAGAAATCGAATTCCATGGTTTTATAGTGTCCAATACAGAGATCAGACCGACTTACTCGAAAATAAAAGCAATCAGAAATTTCAAAAACCCTGAAAATGTCCAGGATATACGTAGTTTCTTAGGTCTAATCAATTACCTCACAAAGTTTATTCCACGACTGGCAACACTCAGTGAACCATTAAAAAAGTTAACGCGAGCAAACATGGAATGTCAGTGGATGGAGGAAGAAGAATCTTGTTTTCTCATGCTGAAGAATGCAGTCATTCAGAGCAAACCGCTCTTGCACTTTGATCCAAAACGGCAAACATCTGTTATAGTAGATGCCAGTCCTGTGGGACTAGGAGCAATACTTTGCCAAAACAAAAAAGGAATACTCATCCCCATCAGCTATGCATCCAGGACTCTAACCGAAGGCGAACGCTGGTACTGTCAATTAGAAAAAGAAGCCCTAGCAATTGTATGGGCTTACGAAAAATTCCACTTTACCTTTATGGAAAGAACTTTCTTATAATGACCGACCATCAAGTATTAACAACTATCTTCAATTCTAAAGGTAACCCCTCCGCGCGAATTTTGCGTCTACAACAATGATTATACAATAAAATACATTAACGGTAAAGATAACCTGGCAGACATACTCTCTTGGCAACCTATGGAGTATCAAAAAGTAATCTCACCCGAAGAAGATTGCCGAAGGATTTATCAACACGGTTGTAGCTAACAGCATTCCAAAATCAATCACCTTATCGGAAATAATGGCGGAATCTCGGCAGGATCCAACCGTCACAGCAGTGAAAAAGGCAATACAACAAAACGACTGGATCAATAAGTTAACGAAACCCTTTAAACACGTGAGGAATAAACTGACAACAAAACGAGGCGTAGTCATACGTGGAGCCAGAATTATCATAACCCCAAAACCTACAGAAACGAATCCTGAAATTGGTGCATGAGACACATATGGGGATGATGAAAACAAAAGCCGTGCTCAGAACTAAGGTATGGTGGCCCAAGATAGACAAAGACATGGAGGCTGCCATAAGCTGATGTATCCCGTGCACAACATTAGACCCAAAGGGAAACCATCGTCCGGTGCATATGGCTGAAATGAAGGGCCCTTGGAAAATACTCCACGTAGACATCTGTGGGCCTTTCCCTAGAGGGGATTATGTAATCGGAATAATCGATGCGGGATCAAGATGGCCTAAGGCATTTGTTACCAAATCCACCAGGGCTGATACAATCATATCGACAATCCAAAGGTGTTTCTATACACATGGCATTCCAGCGATTATCGTTTCAGATAATGGACCCCAGTTCATATCCTCAGAGTTTAAGCACTTCTGCAAAGAATGGGGTATCCAACACCGAAAGGTAACCCCTTATCGTCTCCAAGCTAATGGAGAGATCGAGTGGTTCTTCGCAACCATGTCGAAAGCCATTCGGGCGATGAACACGGAAGGAAAGGACTGGAGAAAACATCTCGGAAAATTCCTAATGTATTACCGAAATAGTCCACATGCCATGACGGGAGAAACTCCAGCTCAGCTACTCATGGGGAGGGAAGTAAACATCAACATACCAGGATTACAAAAGAGGCCTGAAATCCAAGCGTGGAGAACAGCATGGCAAAAAGACAAAAAAGAAGACAGATTGAAAAATTGCACAGATCAAAAAAATAAAGCTAAACAAACTAACATAGAACCCGGAGATGTCATACTACTTAAACAAAGTAAACACAACAAGCTAATGCCAGTTTACCACCTAATACCATGGAGAGTAAAAGAACGCAGAGGCAAATCTGCAATTATAACACGAGTTGACACTTATTTTATGACACACATCACAAATGAAAAGAATCCCTGAAGACAGGACTCGCCAACAACCAAGGGATGACGACTTCCCTTTCAACGACAACCTTGGGGAGCAGAAAGATATAGAACATGAGAGAGAAAGCGAGAAGGAAGGAGATATCCCTATAGCCCTAAGACGACCAAAATGCCATATAAGAAAACCCCGAAGGTATGCAGGCAGCAGTTCGGAAGAAGAGGGAAACAATCTGAATCCAAAGGAGGGAGCAGATGTGATGTCAGCGCGAGTATAAATAGAACCCGCTCGGATGAGGTGGGAACTCTTCAGTATTCAGCAAAATAGCCTTTCACAACATCCTCAGCAAATTGGCGTAGTACTCTCCATTGATGGTGTGACCCTTCTGAAGATAAAACATAATGCCTTTTGCATCTCAAAAAACTGAGGTCATCACCTTCCCTGCAGATGAAATAAACTTTGACTACTTTGGAGTAGGTGAATAGGGGCTGCTTCAACTGCATGGAATATTTCTTTGTCTCTGGCTTAAACTGATGACCCAAGCACTTATCCTGGGTAAGGAAACCAGCTAGATCTGTCTCAAACGTCAGATTTTGCTTTGATATGATCAGCCTGATCTGATTTGATCAGGTGTCAGAAGGCGTGGTGCTCACCAAACAGAAACCTTTGTTATGCCAAGTTCATTATGCAAAATATTTTCAACTCTCTCATGGGATATGCTAATAGCACTGGCTATTTGATTTATAGTCAATCACATGTCATCTATCACCATGTGATGAACATGATCAATGTTTTCATTGGTGATGGCGGTTGCAGGATGTCCAGACCTTGGATCATCTTAAGGACTCACTTTCCCATTTAAATTCAGCTACCCATTTTTGCGCTGTCGATAAAGCTGGAGATTCACCCCCTAATGTAGCAAACATGTCAGCATTAATGTCCTTGCAAGGCTAAATCCTTTTTATGCAGGTACTTGATAATACCATTATAAAGTCAAATTTTGTCTTTCTTTTTTCCAAGAGAAGTTGCTACTAGTTACTTTCGAAGTCTTATTTGGACAGTCAGATGTTTGCTTAAAAAGAAACAATGCAGTTATTAATAATTTGAAATTAATGTATGCAAGATTTCACAGCTCTAGCATCACTCCTTCATAGACAGCCTATCACTCAAAGTATGCTAAAATTTGTTATCAAAACTGTTTACTTTTTGTTCTCCCATTTTTAGGCAAGTCATATTTTGATGTGGCAAGAAAATAAAATCATTTCTTGTATTGTGAAAAATGCTAATTATTTAAGTGCATCATATATGCTTTATATTAGCACAGAATATACGGATGTTGCTTATGATCATTTTTGAGAAAGGATCTTTTAAATAATACATTGTGAAGTTTTCTGCTTATGTTTTTACTGCTTTCTCAACAGTACTACACACCACTAGTGTAGTCTTCAGACTTCCCTCTGCTTGCTAGCAAACAATGTAGTTGCTAATATAGTAAGTCGCAGGTGGTGTAAATACATTTGCATCAGTGTGATGTCCGTTTCATAAAATGACTTGTTGCATATGCATGCACGTAGGCCTCAAACTGGATTTCCTGCTGCTGCAACTTGAACATGCTTTCTACTAGGTAATCAATGTTCTTCTTCTGATCACACAGGTGAAAGCTGTGGTGAGTGGTCACTTTTGTCTTGTGCTTCTCCATAGCAGAACTGAAGAGGTTTGTGTGTCTAATGCAGAAGGATCATTGGTTGAGGTGAATCAAATGGGGGAAGTCTCTTCGTCCAAGTCTGGTGGGTCATCATCATTCATCCTGTAACTGGGCATTTGTATGGAATCCTTGTGTTCTGGTGACTTTGCACTTCACTCTCGAGTTCTGGGACTCGGTCATAGTCCACCTCTTTGACAGGGCAAAAGTCCCTAATATGGTGTGGCATCCCGTTGACCAGAACAGAGTGTAGTCCAGTGTCTACCTGCTTTCCAAATTTGGATGTGCAGGTGGTACACAAGGCCATCACCACACTACCTCTCCAGTTTTGTAGGTTGCATTCTCCTTGCATGCTGGTGGAGATGCAGTGTCTATCCGCTTTACCTGCAAATGGTAGGTGTAGATACCATTTGCCAGGGCTGTGGAGGCTGATGTATTGTCCTTCAGCTTTATGTTGTAGAGATACACCACTTCCTCTACAGAACACTGCTTTCTGGTGGCCATGTGCTTGAGCATGTGGTGGCACTTTTCCACTATGCCATTCCCAACTGAGAAGTGAGTGCATCAGAAGTGCTGGTGGATGCCACAACCTTCTGAAAATTTTCTGAATATGTTCCTGCAGAATGCCACACCATTGTTGGGGAGTAGCTCAGTTGGTGGTCCTTGTTCCAAGAATACTGACTTCAGCTGCTGGATGATGCTCACTCCTACTCGCACCAAGTATCTGTTACATCTAGTCACCCAGTCTTCTGCTGTATTGGAGCTAGGTCTATGGACTACCATGCCTCACATTGTCCTACCACTTCCTTAACTGTAGCCATGAATATTGCAGGATTGACCCAACTCACAAAATATAAGGTGTGCTGATGGATATTCATTATTTGGGTAGAATCTTCAATGGCTGTGGTGCACACTGGCTATGTAGGCTCTGCTTCCTTCTGTATTGTGTTGAGCCATTGCTGCAGCAGCCTGGTGAGATGATCAGCCCAGTTTGCACTAGATTTGACCAAGGCCATGTTGATAGGCAGTATTCTTTGATAAGCCCCTCCAGAGTACTGAGCTGACCCCTTATTAGCATCTCTGTGGTCACTTAGGTGCACACTTATGCCCTCCTGGTCATTGTCAGAGATCCGCCATTGCACACATGCTAGATTAGTTAGCAGGTGCTCACCATTGCTTTCCAATAGTGTGCTCGATTAATGCCTCTCAAAACCGCATCCAACTCGGCAAGATTTATATGCTGCAAGTTTCTGTCCGAACACATCCAACATGCATCTTTGACAATGTCCCTGTCAACTTCTAATGCTATTCTGGTAGGCATACCTTTATTTCCTGACTGTGCACACACCAATTCCCTCTTGCAGGCTCCTCCTGACGTACTTTGGTAACTGTTTCAGTGAGCATGCATTTTAGTAGGATGAAACGTGAGTTTCTATACACAGAAAAATATGGTTTTATTAAATTTATATTCTTGTATTAAAGTCTGTTGTGTTCATTTTAGCATTGATGTTTTTAGTTAGTCATTAATCTAGCTTCTCTCACTATCTCCAGGCTTAATAGCTAGGTTGTGTAGATTTGGGTGGTAGTCTAGAAGAAAAAATTCAAAGCCATAAAAAATGTAATGAGAAACCAGTTCATTATCTTTTCCAAGAAATCCTGTCCATTTACATTTAAAAAGCATCTGTAGAAAGACATGATTGTCTTCATTCTGAATGGTCATATTAAAAAAAACTTAATTTAAATACCATTGATATAAAATCATGGAAAGTACTTGGTTTCCCACCTTACAATTCTTTAGTGTAGCATCTATAGATTCATGTTATGTGGGCATAACATATAGGGATGTCATTTTAGAGACATGAGTATATTAGCTTAAGAATTATAATTACTGTATTTTGCAGTGTATAGGACACCTTCAAAATTTAGTATGAAATATATAGAAAAATATTGTGGCAAAACTTTCTAGAGCCTGCCCTGATCATACTGTTTGAGATTGTTACATCTCAAAATTGACCTGAAATTAACTTAAACACTGGTGTAAATAGAAAATGCACAAGTTCCTCAACCATTAAGTAATCTCCCAAATCTATGAGGGAGCATCAATAAAGCTATAGCCTGATATCCAGTTATTTATTTTCATATGAAATGTTCATTGTATATTATTTGATCAAGCTTTAACACTGAATTAAGTGCATTAATTAACTATAGACTCACTGGTTTTTATATCTCTATATATATATATATATATATATATATATATATATGTGTGTGTGTGAACATGAAAATAATGATCTTGGTTGTAATTTTTAATGTAGTATTTAAACAGACATCTAGTCAATTTGAATCACAATTACCATATTTTTTCTTTTATACAAACAAACTGTTATTGATGGTAACTCTGTATATTATAAGTTAGACATATTTTAAGCTTTTTATGTATTCTTTTCACCTCAAGGGTGTTATTTCCTTTGATTTGACAGCTGTATGTTAATGTCTCTTGTCTATTTTCTCTTATCTCTGATCTTTCTCTTTTTTTTATTTTTAAATAATCAGTTCAGAATAGATATATATCCCATGGCTGGCTGGATGTCACTAGTTCATTATAACTACGTTGTGGATTTTTCAAGGCATTGTACTATAGAGGACTAATTTGTTGAATTAAGTCAGTTAACAAAGTCTATATTTTAGAACTTAGTAACTTTGCTCACATTGATTTTTAAGGTATGAAAAGTTTTTCTTTGTTTCTGTTTTATATAAAAGTAGCTTGATGCTAAACTTGTATAAGTTCAACTAATTTCATGTACAGCATATCATATATTATTTATTTTCTTTGTGGAATTTTTATATTACTAATTGGTGGCTTAAATCATAGCTACTTAACTGATAGTAACTTTTATAATTATGAAAGCATTAAGTCAAAAAGTAATTAATGCATAATACTTTTTACGTAAGATTTTAAAACTGATAAAAGCTTTCATGATAGGATAGTAAATATGATATAAAGTAGAAATAAGTTGGGTTTTAAAATCTTTGAAAAATTGACCCAAAAGCATTCCTCCCTCACCAGAACTAAAAGTGGAGTGACAAAATCATATCCTCAAATATACAGAGTGTTGGAAATATTTTTATTGCCAGATAAGATGCAGTTTAAGATATATAGAAATTTGGTTACTTTATATTCCACCTTATTTTTTTAAAACTTTTTTTTGCAGGAGAGGCATTTGAATTTGATATTGCACCATCACTCTATGGGAGAAAAAACTTTGTATTGTTTTTCTTTTTTGTACATTGTATAAGTTAAGGTGTATGCAGAATTTGATTTGGATTATTTTAAAAGAATGTATTTTCTTTTACTTTTAAACCTATGTAACAGAATCGGGTCAACCTAATAAGAGACTCAGAGTTGGTTGCATGTGGTGCTGTAAGACGACTCCAGAACCGATATATTTCCAAATTTACCACTGAGAAGTTCATTGAAATCATCAGCCCACAATTGGTCTTGATTGATAGCATGTCACATGTTAAAGACCTCTGACCAGGATGGGGCTAATGTTCTGCTGCATTTGATGCTGATGATTCATCCATGAGTGATGAGTTGGAAGTAGGTTCTTAAGTTTTTGATGTGCCTCCTGATATGGTGGTCATGAATGGTGACAAAAATGTGGATGAAGTACCTTCCTTGCGTTATTGTAGCGGTGAGGATGAAGTATCTTCTTTGTGAGATTGGGGTGAGGTGTAACAATTAGGTCAACCTGATCAGACTCAGTTGGTTGCATGTGATGCTGTAAGCACCAGGAGTTGTCCTCTTCCACAATGGGCTGTTGAGAGAAGGTGGTGCTGACTATTTGCTCTCAACATGCTGACGTGCAAAAAAACAAGATGAATCAAATCTGATATTTGAATTGCTATCTTGGTTAACAAAAAAAAATTCTTGAACTAATCAAGCAAGTGGGATGATCTTAACGGACTTTATCTTATTTTGGTTTGAAGTTTTTCTTTTTTAATAATTGTTTAGATTTCTTTTTGGGAGTACAGTCGCTATCCTAAAACTTGAATAAAATTATTATCCATCATATGATTTTTCTTTTATATGATCAGTAGTTAAATTTTTCATTTGGTAAAATATTTCTTTATATTTTTATTTTGAAAAATTTAAAAAATATCACCTTAGAACTTGCAGTTCTTCAACCCAGTTTGAAAGAAAACAAAGGAAAAAAAAAAAAAGGATAAATACTTTAGCTTAAAATGGAAGAGAATGCTGCTTTCTTGATAAATGTTCTTTACTTACATTTTTCATTGTTTCATTCTGATGAGTTAGAAGCTATTGTTAAAGTGCAAGATAAATAACATGATCAGAATTAATAAAGTTTGCAATGAAAATAAAACGTCAAAGATGAAACAGCAACAGTCATGCAAGCAAGCAAACAATATAGTTAAAGCAAATCAAAATTGGTAAGGCAAAACAATTCACAAACTAGGAGTTGGTGTTTGTACACAAAAGCAAGGTCAGACAAGTGAGCACATTATGTCTGTCTAGTAGTTAAGGCAGATCTGGACTGAGGTTATTTACCTTAGCCACCCCACAAGGTAGGATGTGGCACAAGGCCATTTTTTATGTGGGGGCGATTCTGAGCTTGGCATAAATTCCCCCGTAGATCCCCACATACATAGTCAGGATTTTCTACCTCCCCCAGATGTGACTCTACACTTCGGTATAGCCATGTCTGGGTTCCTCTCTGCCCAAAGGCAGAATTTGACAAGTCAGCCTGGACCACCAGATCTAGACTGAGTCATGTCAAAATGCAAGCCGTTCATGGGTTGTTTGTTTTTTTTTTTTTTTTTTTTTTTTTTTTTTTTTTTTTTTTTTTTGCTAAGAAAAATATCCCACCATGCATTCTGTGTCCTTCTGACTAAGATGGAGAGGGGTGGAAACTTTTGCAATCATTCCCATTAGGAAATCAACACACCAATTTAAATAATTCAGGCATCTACATTTTTTTTTTTTTTTTTTTTTTTTTTTTAAAGTACAGAAAGTAATTTGATGTATTTGACTGATGGCAACAATTGCTATATTTCTGAAGTTAAACTTTTCACTTTTGGAAATATTTTTACCATTTTCATTTCAGTTATAAAATTACCAGCACCTTATTTGTCGTTTTAATTTTTGAGCACACACACACACACACACATATATATGACCATTTGTCATGGTAAAATCATTGTATACTAAATGTTTGTTTTTAAAAATTTTCAAATTAAAGAAATGAAAATGTGAACAAAGTATTTTTGCATCTTTTGGGATGAGTTGTTAAAACTCTGATACCAATATACACCTTTGTCATTTAATACTGCAAGTGCTCCTTTTCCAAACTTATGTAATTTTTTTTTTTTTTTTTTTTTTTTCAAAAAAAATGTAACGCCAGTGATTTCTGTGGTGAGGAGCAAGTTTTTGAAGTGCAAAAATCATTTTTTCATTTTTAACATAGTTGATTAATGTATAGTTCAAAAATTGGGTACAAACACTCAAAAAATACAGAAAATGGATAATACATAAGCAGCTGATATCTTGTTATAGTCTCTATATATGTCATTTGACACTGATGAAATTAGAAACCTGGTAGTTATTCATCTTTCTGATGGTTTGCTTGGTGCTTAGATCTACTGATTGGTGGTTCAGCCCAAAGACAGTTTGCATCTGCAGTTGAAATGATTCATATTCAATCTTTGCCACATCTACAGTACATATGGGTATTTGTAAAATCTCCTGTCTTAGGCAGTATTAATCTCATGTGGATTTTTATTTTTCTGCATTTGTCTTCAAAATCTTTGAATGTCTTGTGTTGGAATTTTGTTGATAAAAACTGAGTGGGCAGTCTAAATGTGAGTTTATTTCTGTAAAGAGGCAATGTTTTAGTTAAGAGCAAGATTCATCTTCAGGCTCTTTGTTTAGGTTAGCTGTTTTAAATTCTAAAATGAACTGTTCACTTCTTTTGGTTTATCCCATCAAATCCTAATCCTCTTTAACTTTTTTATTTTTTTTTTATTATTTATTTTTTTAATTTATTTTCGGTGTATGTGTCGACTATTTTTAAAGTACAAAGTGAAGCTTTAAAAATTTCAGGATAGGTAGTATACAATGTGACTTTTTAAATAGGATAAATAATTTTTAATCTAACTTTAACAGTATTTCAAATTTTGTTTGCAGCACTGAAACCCTTTTTTGTATATTAACTATATATAGCATTGAAATGTTGAAAAAATGTACAATGTGTGGGCTTTAAAGTCACTCATGGAATATAGTAATCATAGCCAAAGGAGACATGGAAAATCTGGTATGATAAGGGTACACTAAGATGTGAGAAGGGTATACTTCTCTGGAATAAAGGTTTAGATTGACAGGGAGTAAGGAAGTTAAGAGGCAACCTATATTGGTTTGTTGGCCAGGTGCATAAGTTGGCCAAGTATAGATTTCAACAGCATGTAAGCATTCTTTGTTTAGCAAATAAGGTATTTTGTATGTCGTTTAGAATTATCTGGCTACTTGTGTAGCTGTTATATCTATGTGTTGCTCAAATAGATTTATCTAGTTGATAGATTGATGTCAACTGAAATATTATCAAATATATGAAAAAAGGATTAAATTAGAACACATCATTTATGTATTTAAAGAGGGGAAAAAAAAAACTTTCTATAACAGATCCTAATGTTTCTTTGCTAGAAAAACAAAACAAAAGAAAATAACTTGTGAAATTATGACTATTTAAATCCTTTGTCTCTTGATTTTCTTTTATCTTGTAAAATTTGATATTGCATATTCTTTTAATGATTTATCAAAGTTATTGTAATGACTTCAATCACTCAATGTAAAACATACATAGACCTTTACAAAGCAGAGAATATTGCCAGATGTTAATTTTATGCGCTCTGCTTGAAACTAATTAGTTTCAAGTGGGGCTGTTTTTAATGTTTAGAGTTACCTATGAGTTGCAAATTCTTTTTGATCTGTTTAGTTTTATTAATTAGATAATAAAGGAAGATCATGTAAGTGAAAATAGTCTTGAAGTGAAAATATTTGCAATATAGAGATTTAGGTTAAAATTGAAGGTATAAAACTCATGTTTGGTAAACCTACAAGTAAATAGACAATGGAAAGTTTAAGGGTTGAGAGGGAATGCTTAAAATGTATCAGTTAATGTCAAAAAAGCTAGTCATATGTAGAAATGTATGCAAAACTTTGCATTTTTTTTTCCTACTCTCTCAGTCTATAATATATATATATATATATATATATATATATATACACACACACACACACACACAATGGTATAACTCAGCATCAGTTAAAATTGTGATTAGATTTGCAAGTGAAATGACAGTATTCTTGTCACAGGTTAAGAGGCTGAAATTAGTAGATATTTTATTTTTTAATTTTACTTTTCTTCATCCCTTTCCATTAAAAGAAAAAATTGTTTTAGAGCTATTTAAAGTGAAAATATTTTCTGTTAATTTATAGCCATATTTATCATTTTAAGGTGCATTTTTTTTTTCTCTCTTCTCAATGAATTAGATAAAATAATTCGATTTCTATTGGTTTTGAAAACTTTGTATTGGATTTAATTTAATCTAATTCCTTTCTTTTTGCACTTTTCAGGTTGAAACTTAAGACAACCTGCTCAATCAGTAAGTAAAATTTGTATATAATTTCTCTAATTCTGATTAGACAATTTCATTCTGAAACTTGTCATTGTCAGCTTCAGTTTTAGATAGTGTTGCTTATTTTATATTAGTGAGAATAAGTTTTATTTTTTTAAACCTCAAATATGTGTATCAGGTTTTTCACTTTGTTACTTTCGTGTGCTATGTATTGAAGATTTCAAATTTTGTTTGTCCAGTTGAGTACTGTTTTTTTTTTTTTCATTTGACAAGGGTCTTACTGGGAACAAATCTGCCTGTATACTGATAGAAAATGAATTAAGTACGCAAAGATAGAAAGGATCATGAGACAAGAATAGGTTTTCTTCCCAGATTTATTTCAACCTCTACGACACTATCCTAAAGGAGCTGGAGACAATACCAGGATTTATTATCAGTGAGTAATCTTAACAATAGAAGATGTGCAGATGACACTGTTGACGGTAGACTCTTTAAGAAAACAAAAGGATCTATAGAGTGGTAGAGGAAAGCAAGAAAAAAAAAAAAAAATGACTAACCATCAACTGGAAGAAGGTCTGCTCATCAGCAAGAGCCCAATATGAGTTACAAATTAGATCTAAACATCAAACAAGTGTAAAAGTTTAAATATTTGGGAAGTGTTTTCACAGTGTGACACAAAGATTTGAACATGCATTGGACAAATGAAAGAAGCATTTCAAAATCTAAGCAATGTGAGAAATGGAAAAAAATATTGTTAGAGACAGTGGAAATGTGGTTCTATAGAAGGATACTGAAAATTCCATGTATGAAGTGAGTAAGCAACAAGGAAGTCTCAAAAGGAAATGGCACCAGAAAGAACACTTCTACTCAGAATCAAGAAAAGACGGCTGAAATTCTATAGGCATAATGAGGAGGGAGGGTTTGGAAAACTTAACCCCCATGGTGCCTACTGAGGGAAAGTGAGATAGGGAAAGGCAGTGAGTCGCTTATCTGATGAGCTTGTGTAAATGGCTAGTGGAACGTGATGGGAATCTTAGCAGGAGAAGATCACCGATGTCCTGAAGAGATCCAGCACCTTGAAGATCTGAAGACAAAAATAAGTCTGATCCTCTGTCATGAAAGTATTTATAAATTGGAAAATTTCTTTAAATTTGGAAGATTTAGGACTAAGAAGAGATTCATCATTTTTTTATTTTTTTTATTTTATTAATCATGAGGTTTTTATATAAAGACATTTGCTTCACTTTTCAAAAAAAAACAAAAAAACTCAGCTTTGTTTTTATTGCTAGAATAATCAGTCTTAAGTTCTTACTTTCCCACCCTCCCCCAAAACCTGAGTTTAAATAATTCACTTCCACTCAAATTGCAACAATTAATTTTATTCATGGTTTGGGATTGTAATTCTACGAGAGAAAGCATGGAGTGTTTAACAAGTATTAGCACTAAATCTTGATCTGCAAATTTACACACCATTAGATTTTATTAAATGCAATTCAGTGCAAAAATTGATTTCTAAAATTTTTTAATTTTTACTATTTATACATTTTGTGAATGGCAAGGAAAATTGGCCTGGACATTAACTTAGGAAATGAAATTGGCAAACAATTTGAAATCTCGTAGCGTGTGTCTCTGATAAAACTACAGTGTATGCATGTTAAGACTGCTGTGTGCATGCGCAGACTGCAATATATATATATATATATATATATATATATATATATATATATATATATATATACACACACACACACACACACACACACACACACACACAAAGATCAATGTTTTAAAAATGGTCAATATTTAGAATATATAGAGCACAAATAATTTTTAAAAATTGAAAAATTTACTTACTGTAAATTAATATTAACTTTTGAATTATTTTTATTCCTTACCCGACTATATAGTTTCATAGTTCATGTACACTTTTCAAGGGTTAAAATGTTTTTTATATAAATGTCTTTTTTTTTTTTTTTTTTTTTTTTAAATATTTTCTGACTCTGCATGTCTGTGTATTGGAATCATACTCTAAGATGGATTGATAGACATGTGAGTGAATGCTGGCATGCAAACATCAGAGTTTAAAATAAAAAAAAAAAAAAAAAAAATGGAGATATAAAAAGTAGTGGTGCTTAATATAACATCAATCTGCTAAGTGACAAGTTTATATTTCCATTAATCATGTGTAATGTGATAAATTAGTCCTTGTTCTTATTTATGGCAGCTTTCTCTCAGTTTTTATGTTTGTTGCCTTTGTCAGCTGGCAGTATGATACTAGTGTCATTCTGTAAGATCTTCCTGATTTGAATCTGACTCCTCTCTGGGAGAAGTTACATTCCAATAGATAATCTGATGGAAATATTGACATTCTGTGTACAGACAACGTTCTTCCAACTAGAGTTTGGCGTATGTCAACAGGAAGAAGGCTTGGCTATGGGTTCACCATTGTCACCAGTAATCACAAATATATACATGGAATACTTAGAGGAAATGGCTTTAGGAATGGCACCACTGCCTTTGGTCTAGTTCATGATGGAAGAAGAAAATAATAATCAGCTAGCTTTCCTGAATGTACCAATAACTTACACAGAGAATGGGCTTAAAAACCTCCATATATCACAAGCCAACCTTCACTGGATAATACCTCAACTTCAGTTCCCACTATCCATACAATGTGAAGAAAGGGATTGTTTGATTCCTACAACACTGGGTAAAAATCATATGTGCCAACACAGACACTTACCAACAAGAAATGATCAGCATCAAGTGTACCCTTCAGAATAACAATTACCTTGCAAACATAACATTAGCATCCACAGATGGAAACAGAAGAGTCAAGGAGGAACACCAAAAAATTGTCAGTCTGTATTGCTTTATATCAAGAGTATATCAGATAAAATACAGAATATCTGCAGTCAATACAACATGGAAACAATATTCAGAAGCTGTTCTGCTCTATCGAGAAATCTCGGCAAAGTAAAGCCTAACATGGGTAAGAACATGACCAAGAACAGTATGTACTTTATTCTTTGCAGTTATTTCAAGGAAGATAAATGTGAAATGAGCTGGCTCCTAAAGTAAGGCTAGAGGAACATCAAAAAGCTGTAATGAATGGTGAGACAATGAAATGTAGCATGGCTGATCATGTATGGTAGGAATGGGGTAGTCATCAGATTCTATGGAATGAAATGCAAATATTGGACAAAGAATACTGGAGAGTTAGACATTTGAAAGAATTGGTGCATATGCTCGGCTATGAGGACCTCCTTAGGTAAACTAGGTAAAATAATACTAGAGAAAATTAACTCTGAACTCGGGATGAAGTTAGGAGTAAACTAGTGGAAAAAACACAAAAAAACAATTAGACTGCTTCCATTAGCTAGAAACAAACATAATTGTGATTTTATACAACATTATAAGATTTCTACCCTTAAATCACTGAACCCATAATAGATAAGGCCATCTCCTTAGGTTAAAAACAAATGAAAATAAGCACAAATTAAATAAAAATTATTAAGCACTGCTGAAGATAACTATTATTCGACAACAAAGATGTTGCTAAAGAAAGAAGGAAGTTATTAAATGTTACCATCATGAAAAAAAGCAAATATATGCATTGTACACAGTTCCGATAATGTAACATACATTAGACTAATAAAACTTTAAACTAAATAACGTCCCCACCAAAAAAAAATATTAAACAAAAAGTTTAAATAAACAAATTAAGTAAATAATAAAGAAATTAAACTATGAATGCACACATAAACATAAGTAAATGTAATAACAATAAACAAGCGAGTAAAAATGAGTTAAGTTTACAAACAACTGTAAAATAGATACAAATAACTGCATTCACATCCACAAATATTTCTACTCAATAACCTCTAAAATAGTTTGAAATATAACCATTACTACCTACTCAGTAGTAGTTAGATAACACTAGACCTTGCTACCTATAATGTACCATTGACCACCATATATAAATAGTTGAGCCAAACACACATGGCATGAAGTTTGCTGCTTGGTTTTTGACCTTACCATAGAAAAAATTGTTGCTATAAATGCAGTTCATTGTTTTATAGTTTATTCAGGCAATAGTTCTTGGGGTTAATTTTTGACATGAGGCCAGAAGTGTGGCATATCTAGTGAGATTGAAATCTACACAGTATGAATGATTTATTACAGTATCTTGCTAAACATTATTTCATAGTATCATAATCAAAATGACTGTTAGTCATGATGTCTATTAAATTGTGTGTTTGTACAGGAATTTCTATATCTTTGTAGATTGGTTCTACATCATACAGTTTATTTGTTGACATGGAAGTAGTAAAAATATAATTTGTATGTAAAGTATTTTTATTTTTTATTTTATTTTTTTTTTTTTAATGTATATGCAAACGTGTGTTTGTAAGTTGTGTAATTGTCTGCTTTCTCTTATTTTTCTTTTTGTTAGCATATTACTTGCAAATTACTAAAAATGAACATCTGGCAAATGACCCTTGTAGGTTTTTATGTTTACATGTAACTCTAGGCTTATTTTAATTTAATAAAAAATCTGACTGTAATATTGAATTGTCAAGGAAGTTGTAGAGACAAATGTAAACATTAGCAAATGTTGCTTTTGTTAACCCTGTGTGGGAAATTTTTCCCGGCTTTCCCACAAGAAAGGGTTGAGATTAAAATTTGACAAAATTGAAAAAATCAACAATGGCTTTAAAGATTAGAGTGAACAATTCTCTATTTTTAGGTAGCTCTTTCAGGCTGAAGAATGACTTGAACTCCTGCTCAGTGTGTAACGATAAAGGAGGAAAATGTTTATTTACAATACATGCACAGAAATAGCGTAAGGATATACACAATTATAAGAGAAAGAAAAGAAGAAAATTCCTTTAATTTTAAAGGAAGAAAAAATGTTCATAAAGAAGTCTTGCTCAAAATATTTTTCTGAGCGCCTAAAAAGTTCTTTGAGTAGTAGATTATTGTTAAAGGTTAAAACACCCACAGATTTGTTGAGAGTTCTTGTATAGGAGGAAACTGTTGGAAGATATGAATTTTGTGGTTGAGTGAGTTCTTAGGCTGGTGACAGATATCTTCTAGGTGCAAGGAGGTATTAGGTTGGTACAAAAATATTGTCGTTTTTTGACTTTCAACTTCAAAAGAAAAACGACATTATTTTTGCACCAACCTAATAGATTTCAATTGGTTTTTAGTAGTGAGCTGACATTCTTTCTCAACAGCCCATAGTAGGTAGATCTTTCTTGAAGATGACTGCTTTTCTGCTGCCGGCCTATGTCACAGATGATGGTTGAATACTCACTGCCAGATAGGCAAAGATTCTCCGAATATATGGCGATCAACAGGCACGGAAAAATTAGATTTTTGCCCTCCAAAATTGCTATGCAAATTTTGTCACCCTTTCATTCGTTAGAAAATATGTTCTTATCTCTGATAAGAATCAAGGTTTTAGGAGCTGCTTTTTGGAAGCCAGGGTCCAACATGTGAACAAGGCTTTGGGAGCTGAATTTGAAAGCAAGGGAAAAAAAAGTTGGGATGAGCATTAGAAAAAGAGGCTAGAGTGTGAACCTGTAATATTGAAGTTGGTGGTTCTCAAATTAAATTCTAATACATGATTTTTCTATCAATTTCAAGAGTACAATGTCTAATTCCAAGAGACCTGGTTCCTCAGGCTCAGGTTCCTCACTATTGCATTGAAAGAGAGTGTCGGGACTATTCTTTGATGTAAGATTGAGGCAGCCAGACCTGTGGAGGAGGAGGAGAAGACTAATATAAATTCCAAATCTCTGTAATATGACTTGCTAATAATAAAGATGTAAATCTGTGGAAGATTTTAAAGAATCATGGTATGTTTTTTTTTTCTTAAGATAATAGTAATAAGTAATTTGTTCTTATGATTCTCATGTGCTGAAATGTAGTCTTTACTTAGCATAGATTGTTTTTGCTACTTGCTAGTGTTTAAGAGAGTTGGTAGTATTTTTTATTTTCTTATTTTATTAGTATTTCTTTTGCAATTGCCTCATAACATTTTCAATTGAAACATTAAGTTTTTGTGAATGGGAGATTAGTCCAATGTTTAATAAGTCTCAAAAGGTAAATAAATAATTTGCATAAAATAAGATTTTTGACATGGCTCAATGATTGTAAAGCTAGCATAATGCTCATAAAAATAAAAAAAATATCGACTAGATTTTTTTTTTAACATTTCTGCTGAGAATCAGTATCTGTGTACTTTGTCTCAGCTTAGTGCCATTTCTGAACCACCCTCTGTATGATCAAAGTACTGCACCCCCCCTTTTTTGTATAAATTAACATATTACATTTCACTTGATTAGATTTGAATTGGTTATTTTGGTGTGTGAAGTTTTTATAGTTTATACCATATTGAAAAAGGATACAGTTTTATTACTTTTTAATGAATTCACCCTAAGCAAGGCGATAACACCACTACATGTGAAAGAGAATGAAAAGACTTTAGAAGGGAATGGAAACCCAATCCTAAACCAGAAATGAAGGATAAATCTCAGCTGTTCAAAAGTCCAGGGAGTCTACTCATGTCCAAAAATATAACAATGTATTAATTCATTAAAATTTCTTAATCTTCTTGAAATTCAAATAACTTGTATGGTGGGCAGGTATGTTTTTGTTTTTAGTATAAACAGCTTATTAACATACTGAATATTTTTGGCTGAACACTGCTTCTAGTTAGAATATAAAATTTCCAATTTCCTCTTAGGAATAATTTTGTTTTCCTTTGATTGCATAATTTTATCTTTTCAAGTTTTTATGGAAACTTTTAAGCATATTAAAGATGCTCAATTTAGCTACACTTGAACACCCTTTACTAATAAAT
Source organism: Acanthosepion lycidas (assembly GCA_963932145.1). Taxonomy (NCBI): domain Eukaryota; kingdom Metazoa; phylum Mollusca; class Cephalopoda; order Sepiida; family Sepiidae; genus Acanthosepion; species Acanthosepion lycidas. Next base: position 134,912,076 of record OZ010579.1, on the reverse strand, counting down.
TTTGAATTGTTTCCTTAATAGCTGGAGTAGCTTTATTTGTGACCCAAAAGTAGATCAGTCTGGCAGCCAAACTTAGTTTTACATTTATTACACAAGTAATTTTTGTCTGTTTTTAATTATTTAAAATTTATTTTTAACGTTTTAAAGTTTTTTTTTCATTAAAGTAGTTATAAAATAAAGTTATTTATTGGTTGGTTGAAATTAAGTAGCTTGTTTATATCAAGTCTCAGCATGTTTATACTTATTACAATTTGGACATTGGACATTTCAAATTGCTTCATTGCAAATCAGTAAACTTGACCTTTGCATTTACAATTTGTAAGGTTTAGATAAGAAATGATAATCCATAGAGGGGACATATCTATGACAAGGTGAGATTTAAAAGTTTGCTCTTTTTTTATCTTTAAAATATTTAATCTTGGTTTAGCCCTCTGTGAAGAGGGCTAAAAAAACAGTGAAACACCCATTGGGAATGCAGTGGCAGTAAATAATGCTTTAGAGGAAAACTGTTAACTCTCAATCGAAATAGGATTTATTTCAACCTCCTCCTCAAGTCGAACAAGTTTCTGCCATTTCTGTTTGAACTTCTGTGATTTTGGAAGTGTCATACACATGAACTAATTCCAACTAATACAGAAATAAGCATCCTATAATATTATGCTATGGTGAAAATTCTTGATAATACTCCAAAAATATAAATTCCAATATTGTAATTTGGTCAAATTTTGAAAAATGGGTTGGGCTGAGAACTTTGTCATCACTCCCTCATAGTTGATTAGCAAAGAACTGTCCTTCTGGATAAGTGAATATTATCCAATTGTCGTGTTCAATTTCTAAGTAAGACAGTGAAATTCATATACTCTGATTCGCTGGAAGGTGCCACCACAAAATGAATTAGCTGGGAAGAATTGACTGGTGAAATAACATTCTCTGTTATACTGTACCTATAG
>OZ010579.1:134888626-134906126 GCA_963932145.1 Acanthosepion lycidas | reverse complement strand
CCTTTGGATGTTCATTTGTTTTGGTCTCTAGAATAATCTAAATTATAAAAAAATTGACTATATAGTTAGTTGAAAACTACCTCCCAACATTCTTCTAACAAAAACACAAAATTTCTATGAAAATGGCGTGAACAAGTTTGTATAACGATTGTAGAACAATGGAGACTATGTAAAATTTTCTTTTTAATTTTCTAATTTGGCACAAACTTTTGCAGCAATCTAATATAATGACTTAAGAAAATTCTAAAAATAGGGACAGTAAGTACATGCAAAAGGCACTTTGAAAGGAACTAATTTCAAATTCATTATACATTTTTGTATTTAAATCAAAATTACAGAGCTCTTCCTTAACAGTAGCAATGTTTGAACTTTTGACAACAACACAGTATATATTGATAAGAATGCTTTTGTAAAATACCAATTATAATAATGACTTTCCATATGATACAAAAGTGGACTCAAAGAAACTGAAGATAGTAAAATCCAGGATCTAGCTAGGAAGTTGAAAAGCTATGGAACATGACTGTAGAAGTAATTCCTGTAGTAATGGGTGCATTTTGAACGCTACCTAGAAAATTGAAAGAATGCTTGGGCAGAATTGGAATTGAGACCAAGATTGTAGACCTCCAGAAAACTGCCATCATTTACTCTGTAAGGATTCTCTGAAAAGTTCTGGAGCTGTGTGCAGTCTTGTTGGCACCATTCCTCAAGACTAATTTCCATTGGCTACATCAACATTAATTACAATAAGTATTAGGTTGCAAAGAATTAAGTAATTTATGCCCTTAAATCACTAAAAGAGCAACTGTGTTTTGATTTGGACTGTTAATTCCAAGAAACCCCATGTAAAACACTGTAGATTCTAGATCCAGTTTGTACACAAGAAAAACTAATCTTTAATAAAGTTAGATTCTGCTTTTATGTCTCTGGATGACAAGAGCATCAACCAAATATGTCTTTTGTTCAAGGGCCATAACTCATCTTGATTTCTTTCATTTTATATTTTCCGCATTGAGAGAAGAATTATCAATAAAACAAATTATAACCACTTGTCTATCTGATCTTTTATTTATTTATTTAACTTGGTGTCTCTTATTTCAAAATAGATTTTCACACTGTATAGTCTTCAGATTATTGGCTACAATTCCACTTGTAAATATACCTTCCAGTACAAGGAGTCAATAAATTATAACTGCAGGTGGGTTAGGGTTTTTTATAAAATCAAGTAGTTTGGGATATACACATTGAGATTATGAAGGGTGTTCTTTTGCATTCACAGCCTATGCTAAAGCCACAAGGAAGTTAAAATTTTCATCTTCTCTGTTTTCCTTAATATCTCAAAGTATTGCATTATCTCTTTTATTGAATCCATTGTTAGATTTTGAGCTGCTTTTGTCTGAAAAACTCCTCAAATTTTGCACACTGTCATGAAAATACTGATTGAATTCCTGTCTTTTGTCAGTAAGTACAGATAAAAGGTTCTCTAAAACATGTCACCCAGCATGTGAAAGGTAGTCATAATTTCACTAGTTGTTACTGTTTAGTTTCACAACCACACTGTACCAGGGTCAATAAGATGCATAATTTTAATTCTTTGATATTCATACTTTAATGAAACTATATCACCAGGCAGAAATAGACAGCGTTTTTGTACTATGCGTGTTTTCTAGAAAGCTATCTTTTTCTATTGTATACTTTTGCTAGTAATCTCCTTTACCAAAAAAGTAGGTTATTTACCTTGCCCTTCTTTGGTAAAGGCCACATCCACATAGACATAGTAATTGTCAGTTGTACATTTTAAATTTGTGCTGAATATGAAGTCATTTTCAATATTATTTTTACTTTCTTCATAGAAGAAAGAATATTTACTGACTTAACAATGTAGAACCTTCTTTGCAAATTTATAACTTTTACCCTCATGCTCTTTGATATTTGTAATATCCTGGCAGCATTTCCAGAAAATGTACTTTTATCTCCCTTAGCAGTTGTTGATACTCCATTATCCAAAATTCCAGATTCAAAAACAAAACAAAGAAGCATTATTTTTGCTTCTAATTGATTAGCACAATATTTGTTACATGTTCTGCTTGGTTACCTTGGGATTTTTTTTTCTTAGACGGTATTGGGCCCAATAAAATGCATAGACAAAAGCATTACATCTATAAGGTCTGTCATCAAAATTCAGGCAAGAACCTTCTTTCAACGAAAGGACCAAAATTTTTTTTTTTTTTTTTTTTTACCACTCATGAGTTTTACACTTTTTATTGGAGCACTGATAAGGTTTTCTGCTTGATCAATGATCAAAATATGCTTCATTTAGGTGTTCTGGTTCTTTTTTTCAGTTTTTCTTTTCTTTTTTTTTTTTTCTTTTTTTCTTTTAATTTGAATTGCTGAAACTTTCTGTAGAGGTGACACAAGAATACCCTATCAGGATCTTAAGTTGTTTTGACATAACTTGAAGAATTAGTTCATTCACTGTGGCTATGACTAGTTTCTCATAAGTTAGCACTTTTTAAGGCTCTTTATACTAACACAAGTGTGAAGGAGTGGGGGTGCATTCATTGGTGTCAGTATTTACAAGCATAGTGTGCCAACACTTGTTCATTACTGACAAAAATGCATAAACCAGTGGTGGTGACTGAAAAAAGGTATGTCTTGCTCTATCCAACAGTTTATTGTACTCTTTGTAACTGATGTAGTTTTCATGGAAATAAATACTTTCAGAGCATCCATCAGAGTATTTTTTTATGAGAGTGAACAGATCTTGTCTGCATGTCATTGTCATTATTCAGATCAATTTGTCAACATACTATCAGTAAAATGGATGCTTTATCCTTTGTTAGTCATGACAGATGAAATCCAAAGCCAGAAATAGGATGGTGTGATACAAAACCTCTAAATTCTTTTCTTTGAAGAATAATACTTGCCTTTTGACCAAATTAAAACACCTTTGCCTCTATTGCTATCATGGTACATCTATCTTTACCAGCTTTCAAACGATTTCTATCTTAGCATTTAAGTGCTTGTTTATTGAAATTTACATTGGAAACTTTTCTGATTCTGTTTGTAAATTACACCACTTGGAATGCAGAGAAACCAGTTTAACATGTTTCTTTATTGTATTTTGTGGAATTGAATGTTACAGATGAAAAGAGAGTTGGTCTTTTTTTATCCACTGTGGTGTTTTGTCACAATTTCTAAAATAATAACCAGCTAAAGGTACTTTGCTCATTATAAGATGAGAATGCATAGATGGCTGAATCTTAGTTTTCATTGGTTCTGTTTGTCTTTTTTTCTTAATTTCTTCTTTTTTTGCAATGTTTAATCAACTATGTTTCTTTTAAAGTGGATGAGGAAATAAAAGTATCCAAGAATGGTTGATTACACACACATTTTAATTTAAAGATTTTCTGTTTCTAATGGGCATATCTCTCTCTCTCTCTCTCACTCACTCACTCACTCACTCACTCACTCACTCACTCACACAATGTTATGTGGCAGGTATTAAATTTTAGCCTTGTCATTCATTTTTCATATACATTGTGAGAACATTAACATATCAATCTGATACAAAAAATTAAAAGCTATGCCATTCTTGTGGCACCTGACACCAACTATCATAGCTCTGATAGAGCCAACTTAACGAAATTGGCCAGTTCTTTTTGCATGTGCAGTCAGGAACGACTTGGACATCCATAGCCAAGAAAAAAACAAAAACACAATCAAGTTTAATCATTAACTCATAACTCCAACAAGTTGATGAGGGACGTTACTAGGCAGCCCAAGGTTGTGAAGTCCATTATCAGATGTATAGTTTATATCCAGTGCAAATGTTAATCGGTCATGGCAACATCCTGGAGAATTGAGCAATCTAATGAAAGTATTTGGCGAACAAGCTTTATCTTTCCAATGAGAAGATCACCAAGGGTCAATAAAAACAAGCAAGAATGACAGGTGGCTGTACATGAAATCCCTGGAGGTAATCATGGTGATGTACAACAGCTACATTGTTTATGATGCTCCTGGGCTGTCTTGAGCAACGTGGGCCATATCAGTCACACTTTTCCCTGCAGGGTCACAGTCAATGACATGCCTATATTGCAGTGCAAGACATAGTCATGTCCTGGATCAAGTCAGGACTTTTTCCTCCCACATAGCCAAGAATTGTTATGATGATCATGTAACCTCTTATCATGTGGACTCCTAGCTTTCTTGACTTGAAGCCGCCACAGTTTGGTCATTGTTGAGAGGGAGGTCAACCAGCAGCCCTACAATACTTATTGGAGGTTAACAAAAAGTGTAACGTGTAGATATAAACAAGAAGAATAATATACATATAAAATTTATTTTGTTTCATTCATTTTTTAAAGACAGTGTTTCTCTTTTAAATAGTGTTTATCTGAACAGTTACTGTTTACAAGTGTCCATATTTTTTATTTATTTTGTGAGAAATAGATTGGACATTATAAATGTAATTTTTTTTTTATTTTTATTTATTTTTTTATTAAACATGGATTCAAATTTTTTCTGAAGAATAAGCTTGTTTACTGTTTCAATGTTAACATCCATCAATTAAATTTCATTTTTCTTGTCCATATTTTAATTTTTTTTTATTAGCATGAATAGCTCACATATCAAAGTAATTTTAAATTAGAAATTGCCTTTTAATTTTTTCTTAAGTTGTGAAAGCATATATTTTGTATTAATGAAAATATTTAATAGAAATTCTATTACTTTCACTAATAGAAAGAAATTTTTCATTATTTAAAAAAAAATTTCATATTAACATGTTGGCTCCCAGGTGACCCACCCAATTTTCCAAATTCTTTACTATGAGGATTATTGGGAGTGGTATGCTATGATTGATTAGTTATGGGATCATGGTACTCCAGAACCACTTTTTTTTTTTTTTTTTTTTTTTTCTTGTCTTATTTTGTTTTCCTTTCGGAATTTCTACTGTTTTTTTTTTTTTTTGTTGTTTGTTTTTTTTTTACCATATAGAGTTGTACTATGCATTCAAGTAAACTAAAAGATTGAGTAAGCAAAATTTAATTGATGAAACATTATGAAATTTAAAAAATACTTTATTTACTTATGAAACCAAAACTATGACTACAACCAGTAAAATAAACAAGAATTTTAATCTAATAGAAATTTCATTCCTAATAAATAAAAAAAACAACATATTTCTAATTTCTTGAAAAGATATATATATATATATATATATATATATATAAAGCATATTTTTCTACATTACAAGAAAAAGTTGAATTGATTCTTATTTTATATGTCACTTATTGAAACATTCAAGGCAAAGGGAAGGGTTACCTTCAAATTCAGCACAAAATGGATTTAATTTTTTTTTTTTTTTTTTTTTTTTAAAATTTTTTTTTAATCTACTTCCTTTGCATTCATTGATCTTCTCATTTTACTATAACAGGATGTTGGGACAACAAGGGAAATGAGGCTTGGGAACCAAAACAAAATTTTAATAAAATGTTAACCATTTGAAAAGTGACCATGTATAATGAAAAAAGTTGAATCAGTCAGTAGTAGAAGTTTGATCAGGAGGACATTTGAGTAAACTGAAACTAATTTTTCAATGTTTCACTTCTAAAAACTTCAAAAGGCAAGTCTATTTTCACCAACATGAAAACTACAAATAACTTTCAAGAAGATACCTACAGTTGTAATAAATAAAATCATGGTGACTCCAAAAATCAGTTCATTTTTCATACAAAGATATTCCAATAAACTTTCAGGGAATCAATAATAGAAAGTCTGTTAAATAATTGTAAAATCCAAGGGATATTGAAATTTAGAATTTAAATGTAAGTATATAATTTCACGCATAGTTCTACCTTGCAACTGGCATCTTGCTCATGTAAAGTTGTCCTTTTGTTTTATCATTTTATCTTTAGTGAGCAATGAGAAAGTGGAGAAGATTTCTAATTATTGTTGGTGCACAGATATTTGATTTTTTTTTATTTTTAATTTTGTTAGTCTTTCATTTCTGAAATTATTTTATTCTATTTTCATTATTACTTTTTAATCAGTTTTTGTTAAATGAATGTAATTGTGATTACATTATGTTGTGTGTTTTGGATGCTTTCAAAGTTTGGTTGAGCATTTTTTTTTTCTAACTTTATATTTTAAAACTTAAACCCTTCAGCCTATTAAAGTTTACATATTAAAAAATGTAGGTACTAAAAAGAGAGAAAAAAAAATGATCATAATTATTGCATTGTCTCCTATTTGTATATATTACTCTTGACAAGATTTATGGCTGCATTTTATCACCAATCTCATGACCAGGTGTGATCCTAGGGGGTTGATTTGCAATAGAGCACCTGAACAGTTCCCTCCATATTTCTCAGTTGCATGCCAATGTCCAAGTCTCTCTGAATAATCTTTGTCCACTCAGTAACATTGTCAAACCATCTTTTACTTTTGTTTACCTATTAATATTGTTTTGCCAAAGGTGGTATCTTGTAGGATGGCAGTTGAACATTTGTTGGCTCTTATATGCCCATATCATTTCAACTTTCTCTTCTTGGTGGATATGAGGTCTTCAAACTGACCTATTTCTTGTTTGGTGGTGTCTTGCACTTGGGCATTTGTGATATGGTCTACACAAGTTCTAGATTCTTTGCTGTAATTCTGCTGTTAATCATTATTTTATCATAGAATGTTAATTTGCATGTTAAATCTATTTTTAGAATAATTAAACATGTATATTTATGACATAATGTCAAGCTTCTTTTTTATGAAGCTTTTAAACTTATATAGTCTTGTATATTTTGAGTTTTGTTCATAAAAAAATATCAAGATTTTACTTGGCTTTCCTTTTATGATGTGATCCTTTCAGGGTTCAGCTTTCCATTTAGTGTTCAGCATCCAATTTGGTGGAAAAAAGACCCTTAGCTGTAGTAATATTCTTTAATTTTTATTAAATGAAGCATTGTCAGTCAGGCTATCAGTTTTTGCCATTAGTAAATAAAAATCAGAAATGGTTGAGAGGTGCTTTATTTCTGATCGGTGTAGAAAGATGAAATATTAGTTGAAAATTAGCAAAATGTAACAATGGCTCATTTGCAGAATTGATCTGTTTTTCATGCATCTTGCCATCATGAGAGTTTTAATGCTTTTAAAAGAACTTGTTTTTCATGACCATGTTATAAGAAAAATATTTTATGCAGTGTAGACTTTTTTTTTTTTTTTTTTTTTTTTTTTTTTATAGAACAAAAGAAAACATTTAAAAGCATTAGTATTTGTATTTAGATAAAATCTGGTGAGTGAATCAATAATAAAAGCTTATAAAAATGATTATTCTCAAGTCAACCTATTGCATTGATTCTTCAGTTTAAGTTAACTATGTTTAAAATGTTTCTGTGTAAGTGTATGAACTGTTTTTTTTTTCCTCTGGGTTTCAAGTGTATATGTAAAATATCATATCCATTCCCTACTCCACTCATGCATCTTCAGATACATATGATTTCACCATAAGTTTTTTTTTTTTTAATTTTTTTATTTATTGATTCTGTTACATTGACAATTGGCTGCTTGCTACTTGTGAGGGATTTTCTATCCTGTAAGAGTGCTGAACTGTTATGCAATATAAATTCTCTTATATGCTAGTAAATGCTGGACAATCTCCTCACAGATGAAGAGGACATCAAACGATTGTAGCTGAGAATACCATGGACTGAACAATGGCAAAGTTTTAGAGAAAATGGAAATGGAAAGAGCCCTTACATTTATTAGGAAGAGACAGTTGAAATTTCTAGGGCACATAATGAGGGAAAAGGGCTTGGAGATTTTGATACAGATTGGAGGCAAGAGGGACAGAGGAGTAAAGTTTAGGAAAGATAAAAAGACAATTTGTGGAGAGTTATGTTTGCCTACATCCTGAAGGGACATTGTACATAGAAGAATTGGTAGACAAAATCCACACTTGGGTATAACTTTCTTGTCCATTGGTGAAAGGACATGGAGCCCTTTCACTGTGTGTAAACCTGATTAATATATTAACACATGCTCTTTCAGTTCTGAGAAATAATATAAAAGATGAATGCTTAAAACAGATGTTTCCTTTTTAAAGTTTCAAGTAATTGTACTTTCTTTAATAATTCTGGACAATTACATAGTGTAATAACTTGTTTTATTAAACTTTCAGTATACTTGAAAAATATGATTTACTCAGCATAAGTTAGCCCTAATTATGAAAATCAAACCGTCATAATGATCCACAATACTAGCTTAACTATTATACTGTGTTGAGACGCTCTTGCTCGACATGTAGATATTGACATTGGCAAAAGTTCTGATGAAAATTCTAAAATATATATTGTGTTAAATTATAATAAGGAATACTACATTTTTAAAGCATGCAAATAATGTCCTGTTTCATTTTAATAAACAAGTTAGTATTTTTGTTAGTCTGTATTTAAACAAAGATCTGTTACTTTTAGATAACAATTATAGCTTGGAAAGTGAAAATATTGTAGAATTCATGTCAGTTTATTAGAAGTTAATTCCTTGTAAATATAGATAGACTTGGTATCATTCTGAATCCAGATAAAATGGCAAGCTAATTTATTAGGGCAGCTATAATTAGAAAGATCATGCCATAATTTTTAACTTGATGGAAACATTTTTGTTAGATGTTTTGATTGGTTGCCTTTAATCTTTTCAGGATGTTATTTGTGTCAGCTGGTTTCTAATATAAAGATATCCATTGAAAATTGACTGGAGTTGTATTTATTACAAAACCATCATTGTATTTGTCAACATTATTTCAGTATGGATCAATGCTTTTGCATGTGTTCAGTGTAATATCTGTGTCCAGGGTATCAAAAAAAATTTCTATATCGTTGTTTTTGAATTTTTTGCTTTACTCAACTTGGTTATCATTATACCTAATCTCATAAGTTCTCAAGAGATTAGTGAATAGGAGAGAAAACTGATATTTGAATTTTGAGTTTTTTTTTTTTTTTTTTCTATAAAAAAACTCAATGGAATTGACTGAATTATTACCTGAGACTGGTGCATTAAGTGAGAAAATATTAAATGCTAACTGAGCCATGTCTTAAACTCTTAGTATAACTTTTCACTTTAATATATAGGTTAATATATATTAAGTGTGATATTTTCTTTGGGAATTTAGTCTATTTATCTTTGATGTGGGATAATTACCCCGTTGAAAGGTAATAATAATAAAAAAAAAAACTTTTTCATTTGTTTTTCCTTTCAATTTTCTAAGAAAATAAATTCTAGCAAAATGTTATTTAATGTTCATTTATATAAGCCAGTAACAATTTGTTTCTAAGTAAAGTAAATATGAGTAAGTGGAGTATTGATAGTGAAACCTGAATAAATGTATTTGGTTGCTAGGAAATCATTACTATTAGAAATGTCTTGGATATTTTGATAAGATACTTCAACCCCTTCCCCCCTCAGCAAAAAAGAAAAAAAATTGACATGGGAAGATGTCTGAAGAAATTTTGCTACTAATGTTTATTCTGTTAATACTTGGATAAACTTAAAATGTTTTAGTAGGCAATTCTTTTCTGACTTTGTTTCTAACCATGTGTATAGAATAGTTCATCATATATTGTCTTGATTAATTTTTGCCATAATACAGCCAAGGAATAAGTCTCTTGGTTATATCAAATTGAAAATTTTCTTTCCAAATTTTGTACTTCCTATTTTAACTGATTTTCGTTTTTGTTGTGCTGACACTATTAACTGGGTTGTAGAACTCTATTCTTGATGCCTATTTTAAGAAAAGGCACTTTTAGAATTTTGTAATTTAGTGGAAGAAGCTGATTGTACATATAGCAATTCTAACTTTCTGGTTGATTTTATTTGGAGTGCAATCCCTACATGATTAAAGGAAAAAAAACATGCAAAAATAGAATGTGATCATATGTTAAAAATATTATCAGGTAATTAGTTTTTATTGTTATAGACACTGATATGCAATATATGAAAACTGGAAATGTCCCTAAACTGAATTTTTAATTGCCTTATTTATTCAAGTATAAAAAAATTTGATTCATTATTTATTTGCTAATGAGTTACTTGACAGTTTTGTACGAGTGTTTTTCGCTCCATATTAATACAAAGTTATTAAGTTTGTTGTCTTAATATATCATGAGAAACATTTAAAATTGTTCTGAATGTTTAATATTGAAATGAAGACACTTTTTTTTTTTTTTTTTTTTTTTTTTTTTTTTTTTTTTAAATTACAAATGCATTTTCTCACTTTTACCTCTACTGCTGTTATAAATGACCCAATGATATGTAACAAAATCAACCCGATAAAACTTGGAGTTGGTTGTGTGAGGTGCTGTAAGCATCAGGAATTATGTCCTCTTCCACATTGGTTTGTTGAGAGAAGACCTACTTACAGTAGGTGGCACTATTTGTATATGAACGATACTGGGCAGGTATTAGCTAATAGTTAGTGTGGGTCTGAGACTGGGAGAGTGTGCTATTAGGATGAAGGAAGTTCTTGTACTTTATGAAACAGTTTAATGAGACGATGCTTCACTGATCACCACAATCTGAACCTGTTCAAGTTTAGGATCAACTGTTGTCTTCCCCACATATCCTCATAAACTGTACCTCTTATGCTGTAACTCTCTACCTCGAGTGGTTCCTGAGTCTTTTACAGAGTGACAATCATTGTTAAAAAAAAAAAAAAAAAAAAAAAAATAATAATAATAGTCTGATTGATTCAATAAGGTCAAATTGGCAGATGATCTCAAAAATGGTGTACAATTTGCTATTGACTGGGGCAAGGAATGGTTTTTTAATTTTAACACGCCAAAATGAAACTTCCTTCTTTTAATCATCTTTTTTGCCTTCCATCAGCAAGGCTAATGCTAACCTCCAGGAGAGTAGCTCCTTGTGCCTGCTTGGACTAACATTTTTTTGCTAATATGAAGTGGAAATATTATATTGGAACAGTTGCTAAATCTGCTGCTAGGAAATTTGTTTCATTGTGTTGTGCTAGACAATTTTTTCTAGCCAGAATCTCATACACATTTGTATGTCTATCATTCATCTATGTATTGAATATTGCTGTCACATTTGGTCTGGTACTTCTACTCACTATTTAGTTTCTTTATAAAATCCAAAGAATATGCAATGTTATTGGTCCTGACCTGGCATCTTGCCTAGAGTTAACTTATCTTTCTTACATATACCATAAACTGCTGTTGTTAATTTCTTCTTGCATCCATACTACAGCTTCATTTAGTAATCTTCTATCTTCAGTTGTTCTTGAGCCTTGTAAAAAATAAAATTATCATTTTAAATTAATTGATAATTTGATATAAAAGGCACTCGCGTTATATTCAATTATTTTTACGGCTAAAACCTGCATAGAACAACATCAAATAAATATCAATCTGTCAAACTCGCTCACACCTTACATAAATAGCTACTGATTAAAAAATACACTTCTGCAATATTTTAAACTTAAAGTAAATAATAGTTGTTTCAAATCCGATTAATTATACTTTAAATCAGCAAATATTCCTCAAAGTTTCAGAAAGTATATTTTATTTTTGGAAGATTTGTAATAAAGAGAATTACAGTGTAATGAAAAATTACTAAAAAAAGGATGCTAATCAGTTATTTTTGGCACAAAAACAAAACTCCTTCCAGTCAATTTAAATTATTTTGAAATACAACGAAGTATTTTGCTTTTGGGAAATGTTAAATTCAATCTATTGAAATAAAAGCTTCAAGAAAGATGTTTCATTTTTAAAAATGCATTTTAAAACTTAGGCATTGTGAATTAGTGACCTACCCAAAAGCAAGTCACACAAATTTCTTATATTCTAAAATGCTAAAATATGACAGTCTGTCACAAGCAAACTTACAATGTTTGTTTGCCTGCAAAATAAGGAATCAATCTACTTAACTTTTCAGATCTTTATTTTCCACATTAAACATCCTGTAACTCTTTATAAGAAGGTAATTACTATTGTCTGAAATTAAGCCGAAAGTGACTATCATAGCAATAACTTTCTGTCAAACAGAAATAGTGTGATAACAGCTGCAGAAGGCATTGTTAGTTGATTAAAGTGATAATGATTGAACAGAGTAACCAGTTTTTGAATTCCTTGTTTTGCTCAATATTTTGATTGTTTTTCTTTTTCTTTGCAGGTTTTTGTGATTTAGCAATGAGATGAGTGAGGTTTTCATTACTATAGTTATTGGCTTCTTAAAGGCCATTGCTTATGTTTATGATGTGGTTGCCTTTGTCCCGTATTATATGATATGCAAGCCTTATGAAAAAGTTAGGCTTTCTAAAAGAATCAAGGTAAGTTGTGTATCTTCTAATCTTGCACTTATATATAGGATGACAATATATAAATTTTTTATATATCCAGAACAATTCTGGAGGAAAGATGTATGAAAAAGTTTTCATGATGCATTTTACCCTTTAAGTCTTTCTTCATTGGACTAGGTTTGTTTATGTTGAATATAAAATAGGGTATTCAATATGAAACAAGATGCTCATAAAATATTCCAAAGCCCCACCTGACAAACCCAATGAATCCAAAAAAAAAAAAAAAAAAATACTGTTCAACCCACTAACTTTATCACAACTTCAATCACCTGTAAGGGTTGCCAGAAAGAATATATTGGAAAAACCTCAAGTTAAAGTAAAAGATTATATGAATACCAAAGAGTCGTTTTAAAAAATACATTAAACACTTACCATAGTTAGACTGACCACAATTTTGACATAAATATTTAGAAAGTGCTTTAATCACTAGTTCATCCACAGTAAATGTGTCCAGGTTTTTGTTTCACCATACTTAGATCTTCTGTTATAATGTGGGATATTTAATAACAAAGATGATGCATGGGGGGGGTCTAAATGGAATTGGCTATATTATATACTCAAAACACATAAAATAAGGAAATTCTAAATTTGAAATTTCCAGTGTCTCTTGTACATATGCATGTCTAGTTTTAGCAACATAAACAAACAGTCCAATGAAGTCCTAAAGGATGAGATGTCACACTCAAAACGTTTCCTCTTTGTCATATATCTTTCTTCCTATATATATATAATCATATTTATTTTTTTTTTTCATAACTCACTGAACTGCTATTTGTTGTTTATTAAAAATAGTAAATAGATCAAGATTTTTAAAGATATAGAGAAAAATGTGAGGTATATTCTTAGTTTTAGATTCCAATAATTATTTTATATTGGTAACACATTAATAGAATAAAATTATAAACATAGCCTATAAATAACAAAAAATACATTTTTTTCAGATTTGAATCCTAATGCCACAAAAAAGGCAATCTCAAGGTTTTCTTCTTGCATCTATCATTTGTTGAATGCACAAACAAATGGATTTTGAGTATAAAAAAAATAGTCTATAGCTCTTATAAGAAATTTAACATTTCAAAAAACCCTGATGTTTGACTAGAAAAATTAATGCTACTCAATGTAGAAAAATTAACAATATGGCATATCTAATAATCAATTGTAGAGAAAGTATTAGTCAATTGTTACTATTGTTATTTTGACTGGATTTGATCAAGTAAATCATTATCATATGCATCAAACACTTAGTGTGTTTTGGCTGCATTGTATTTAATTAAATTTTTTATTTCTGCAAAAGTGGATAAGTATCTTTTTCACTATACTTTTAAGTACAATTAAATGATTTCTCTACTTTAATTTTTATTTCCACTGTCTTTAATATTGGTCAGTAGTTTTTCTTGTTACATATGAGCTTACAGCATATTTTGAGAAAGTTTAAAAGATGTATTTCTGGAGTGATTAACTTATTTAAAACAGTAAGAATATTAGAATCTGTTAGTTGTGTGTGTGTGTGTGTGCGCGCGCACACACACACACACACACACACATATATATATACATATATATATATATATATATATATACACACACACACTATATAATATATATATTTACTACATTTCATCTGATTTTCTATGGTTACTTTAGCACATTAGTTTTTGAAAATTTATAAGAGGTTTGGTGTTTATAAAATATATTTCCTTTATTTTGTGTCTGTCAGATTAAGCAGAAGTTTTATCTTTTTGTCCAAATCAGAATCTAAGTTAATATCCCCCTCTTTTTTTCTTTAATTTATTTATTTTTCCTGTGGATTTTTTATCATGGAAAAAAAAATTTAAGAATTAAAGACAAAAAATAATAGTTTCAATTTTTAGTATGAGCAGTGGACACTAGGATGGCATTATAAGTGATCCCAAAAATATTGTTCTGTGTGTGTTTGTTTCAATGAATAGGATGGATAAATTTATAGTCAGTTGGGTACTTTTGTGATTCCTCCTCACCTAGACATTTAAATTTTATTCAAGAGTTGATTTATACCCTTTTGTAGGGATTAACTTAACCCCACCCTATGGGTTGGATTTCTTATTTTTATTAGGTAGACATTTTTGTTGGTATTATTGCGCCATAAAACTATAGCAATAATAATGTTCTATTTTTGATCTTCAAGCCAAATCTGCATATTTTTTTTCATATTGAGTCATCAAATCAATGACTCTGAATCAGTTTTGACATTGTGCTTGCATGAAAATTGAGCTCTTGGAAATGGCAACTTAATTCTATATTAAGAATGCAATGTTACAAGGTGTAATTTCAGCAGACAGATTCCCCAGGTGTTATAGAAGGGTAGAGATATCTGTAGATTGTTATGTATGACAAAATCCACTGTCATTGTAATGTGTATCAGTTAGACTTAACTTCTAAAATTCAAATTCTGTTCCCTACTTATAAAACACCTTACCATTTTATTTATAATGACAAGGTATGGAAAAATAACAGTATTTAAAATAAAATTGAATGAAGAAAGTTTTATCACATCTGTCATAATAGTTGGCATGGTTCTATTTTTTTTAATTTTTTTTTTATTTTTGTATTAGCAATATTTTTAAAATGTTATGTTTGTTCTGGTGACAACTTTGTGCTGTGTTTTAAACCTGATAGTAATAACTACCTGTTCAAATGGGAGTTAAACTTGTGATTTTCAATAATACACCTCTTCTATTTATATTTTACCATAATATCAACCATGGGTAAAAATGTAAGAATATTTAAAGCAAGATATATTGTTAAATAGAAATAATACTTAAATTTGAAAAAAGAAAAACAAACTTTGACCTGATGTTTTCTGTCTTTGTAAGTCTCTTTATGCTCTACCCTAATAGTCAGCTGACCTGGCAATTTCTTCCATCTTGTGACCACTAGATAGGGTAAGAACCAAAATAGAATAATTGAGAAATACATAATTGTCACTTTTCACAAGTGAATATTTGTTCTAAAATTTGAAAAATGCATATAAAACTAAAAACTGATAAAAACCACTGTATACATTTCAGTTAGTTACATACAGGCATTATTAATTGGTTTTATGCATATGAAAGTAAATTCTTGTCTTGATTGGAGGTAGAACTATGTGATGACCTCCTTGGATGAATTGTTTACTAGATTTAAGGAGAATGTCTATTTTTTGCAAATTAACACACATTTAGCAATAGAACATGGGCATGTTTCTTAGAATTTGTAATAAAAAGAATATCAGACAAAAATGGCTAGAAATCTCATTGTGAAAATGAACATTTGATTTCTGTATGTTACCCATCTCTGTAAATACAAGTTTCCACTAGATGTTATGTCCAATTTATAGACTGCTATTAGCTGTCCCAGCTATTTCTTTCATCTAGTCACTACCAGATGGAGTTTGTACCATAATAGCACTATAATTGTAATTGCATCTATTAGCTGAAATGTATAGCTTATATTTTTATGCTTGTATATGCTTAGCTGTATGTCTGAACAGTATGTTTACAATTCTGTGGACACTTTAAAAACATTTCGGCAACTAAAAAAAAAAAAAAAAAAATTACTATCAAAATTTATCTAATTTTAATAAAATTTTCAACATTTATTCATTAATAAATTTTATTTTCTAAATTTTATTTATTTATTTTTTTGAGGGAACTTAGTTTTCAAGTCAGTTATCATATACCCTTTACTTAAATTTGTTCAGGCTTCTAAAAATTAAATTGGATTTACTAAATACTTAAATTTTTCAAGATAAATCCTCAAAGATGTTAAATCAGTTGTAAATTTTCTTCAATATTACAAAATTATTATATATAAATATCAACTTATTTTAAGAAAAAGATTGCAATAAAACTAAAAAAAATTAGTGTATAAAGTTGTTAGTTGCTTTTGAAAATACTGTACTTTCAGTTTTGTTGGGCATGGCTGAAAGATGTAAAGCATGTATTTTACTGGATGACCATATCCTGGGAGTTTCAGAGGACATAATGGAGACACCAAATTGTACAGCCAGCTACAAGAGAAGTGGTCACAATATTACTAGCATATTTACCTTATTACAGAACAGTGGAAAGATGTGCATTGTGGTGTAGTGAATATCAGCTTGGAATGAGAAACCAGAGCTGTGTTTGTATTCCAGTCAAGTTTGTTACATTCACTTACGCGCAAATACCCTTGAAAGTTATGTATCTGTTTCTTCTGCTCCCCAGTTATAGATTGAATAGTAGAACAGACTGGATCCTATACACATGTTTGGCAACCAGTCTACTGCAGAAAGAAAAGGCAACCTATTGCAGGAAAATTTTCTGCCTAGTCAGTCATTTCTCAAGAGACCTGATTGCCCAAGCATGTATCATGTATGCAAAAATGAACTGTTTCAATGCTGGCTGTCAGATTGATATGAGTGGGTGGGTGGAATTTGATGTTAGAGGACTTGAACCTCAGGTTGCCCATTCAGGACACATTCTGATTTGTCAACTTATGCAGTCATAATAATGTACCCATACCTGATAAATGGTTATAAAGAGTTGACTAAGGATGTATTTTAATTGATTAGGTGTGTGTTATTGTCTCTCCTACCCCCATTTTTCCACTTATTCACTTGATAACATGTTCTGCTTTCTTTGTAGTCAAAACCAATTGGTAATGATGCCAATTCTCCATATAGATCAGTTGAGTGTTCTGGCGGCGAGCTGAGCACGGCTCTTTTTGGCGATGAATGTGCCACGGTGGATGACTTATTTGTTCGAGCTGTGAGACTTTATGGGCCAAGACCATGTTTGGGAACACGCGAGATTCTTCAAGTAGAAGACGAGCAGCAGCAGAATGGCCGTGTTTTCCAGAAGGTAGGTAGATATCAAGTCTCATTTTAATAACATATTCACTATCTATATATTCTCTTCAAATGTGGGAAGTTAGATTTTTTTTTATTTCCATTGCAGCTAATATTAAAATCCTGGATTTATTACATCTCCAAGAACTTTTAAACAATTATGTGCCCACTTTCCCTGATTGTCACAAATAACATGGATTCAAGTCAAAGAATATTGAAGATAGAATTAAAAATTTTAATACCTGATGAGTTAGTTTAAAGACAATAATTGGATGAAAAGTTAACTT
>OZ010579.1:134858626-134883626 GCA_963932145.1 Acanthosepion lycidas | reverse complement strand
ATTTTTTTCACCTGGCTGATTCTTGTCTTGCATGTGCAAATATAAGGATGACTCTTGCCAAATTCTTACATGTCTGATAAGCATTCATGCTATTTCTTCATTAGACAAGAAAAACAAAAAATATTTAAATGCAAAACACTTTTATAAGAAAATAATTTTATTTTCTTATAAAAGTGTTTTGCATTTAAATAATTTTTTTTTGTTTTTCTTTTGTAACAAAATGTCAGTAATAATACAAAAAATATTAATATATTAATGAAGGTCATTTTTATTGATGTATCAGAAAAATAGCATCACTTTTCCTTTTGAAAACCTATTATGTTCACCCAGATTAGCTCAATACTCTTAACAATTTAAGGAATGCATTATAGATTATGTGAGTTGAAACTGAAAACTCACACCATATGAAGGTTTTGTAGCTTCCGTTCCATTAGGTAAATGCTATAATTAATGTTGTAATTGCTATGTTTCTATCAGCTTGAAAAGCAGTAGGCAGTTTAGTTTGTATAGAAAAATGTCCAGGATGTGCAGTAGTCCTGGTTAAAGTACTTCAGTATTACTACTTTTGATCACTGAAGTAAAGCAATGCTGTCCCTGGTTAAGATCAAGTGAATGAACACTTACAATTTTGAGTAATGCTCTAAAAAGGAAAAATATTTTAAAATGATTTTAACCATTTTTGTTTTAAGCATACTGTAACTGAATATATGGGCTTAGGCCACATCACATTGAAACAATTTGTTCCTGTACAATCACCAAAGTTAAGCAACATCAAGCTTGTACAGCACCTAGATGGGTGACTGCTTGTGAATACCAGGTGGTGTAATCTTGGATGGCTCGGAATTGTTAATTGGAGACCTGGGTTATATTCACTTATGTGCAGATGTCCTTGGGAAAGGTAGGAATCCCTCTTCTTCAACCATGGGTTAATTAGTAAGACTTGTATCATTAAAACCATTGCCTAAAAAAAAAATCTAAAATTCTAAAAATATTTTCTGGTTTTAAATTTGCAAATGTTTGATAAGCCATAGAAAACAAACAAAATAAATCAAATCAATACATGGTATCCTCTTGAAAAATGTTGAATTTTTGTAGTAAATAAAATCTTTATTCTTATATTAATATCAAGATTCTATATTCAGTGATCAAAAACAAGGCTCATTAAACCAAAAAATGCTGTAGTTTTGTATTTCTAAGATTTGTAATGTTGACATAAGACAAAAGTTTGTACCACGTCAAAACCCATATATAAATAATTTGGCACTCTCAAATCACCATGCTGATAACAAATGTGGTGCCAGTTTGTTTACATTGCACAGATCAGTACGAAAATTTCAGTGATTGCTCAGGTCAGTATTGTCAACGTGTGAAAATTTTGTGTGAATTGATTGGACGGTTTTTGAAACATTAGAAAAAAAAGTTATCTCGATAATAATTTGGCACGCAGTGTAGTGTAGAAAATAGGATAGAATGACTGATCAAGAATTGGTACAGTCAATGGGGAGGATAGAAATCTTGCTCTTATACTGGGAATAAATACAGTCAGTATAAGATAACACTGATTATCTTCCTTACCACCAGAATAAGGATTTCTTATCTCAATCAGTGATAACTCAGGTGATTTGGATTGCAACTGTCAAGTCTTTCATACCAACATGCAATATCTCGGCTGAAGAGAACCTTTGTTCTTAATCTCTATTAATTTGTCACTTGGGCTAACAAATTTTATTTTGACTATCAAGAATAAAAATATTCCACATAGTTTTTAAGGAATATAGCTTTGTTTCAACTCCATAAGTTTAGATGTAGACTTATATTAGGTTGGTGCAAAAATAATGACGTAATAGTGTCGTTTTTTGATGTTAAAAAAAATACGTTAAAAAACACGTCAAAAAACGTCATTATTTTTGCACCAACCTAATAGTTCATAATCATAAAAATGTTATATGAACAAAAGTTATTGAGGTTAACTTTGGTCAATTCAATTCAGTCCAGTGCAATTAATAAACAAGATTTCATTCATCATTTGAATAGCAAGAATTGAGTTAAATTTCTACTAAACTATTAAGAATAATCTTAAAAACTTCTAATGATCTAAATTTACTATTTTTCAAGATATATAACTCTATTACAAGTTCATAACTTAAAATCATTTTGCACTTCATAATGTTATCTGAACAAAATGAAGCCAACTTAAGCTTGTTGAATTTAGCCCAATCTGTTGAACAAATAAACTGTAACACAAAGCCTAAACAATAAATACCTGTAAATGTAAACATCTGTTTCCAGTTTTCATTCTTTATTCAATTAGTCACAGATTTGTGTTAACAAAAATTGTAATTTTTAATTATTTCCTGTAATGTAAAAAAACAAAAAAGTCTACAGGCATCAGTGTAATAAATTACAATTTTAAGAACCTTTATTTTATTAAATTATTTTTCCTTTTTAAAATTACTTTTGCTATCAATTAAATGAATTAACATATTTTCAACAAAGCTAAATAACTTAAACTAATTAGTACTCCTAATTATTATGTAGTCTCGATGGCAAAATATCACAAACTCTTTATTCATTCAAATTAAAAGAAATTCATTAAATAATTGAGAATAAGTTTCTGCAAAGTATCACAAACATGAACCTTGAATTGTCATGATCACATCTTCAGTTGCAATAAAATGCCTGACTTATGAATTTGGAGTATGAAATTTGAACTAACATGAATTGTACCATGTGTGTGTGTGTGTGTGTGTGCTTGTCACTCTAGAAAGTTCACAAGTTAACTGTCTAGTGCTTGACTCAAGTATTCAAAGTCATTTGCATGGTTGGAAAATGGATGCTGCCAAATACTTGTCAACTATTTCTATCACATGCTGCAATAAATACATACTAATCAAAACTGTTTTTCTTAGCCATACTCTGTACCCCGGTCTCCTGACCATAATACCAACAGTTTGGGAATTGCCTTTTCAATCAAGTACTTTGAAATGGAGACATGGGAAGCTATCTAGCTTTTTGGTGTTCTCTCAGGAGGTTGTCATTATTGGCTGAATGGTCATCGGTGTCATCATCTGCTAAAGGCAGGTAGATTCCATCTTCACTTGATGGGGATGCTGTTTCCTCAGTATTCATTGAGTAGAGAAATTGGGCTGATGTCTTTCACATGGTATGGTACCTCACTACCTAAGACCACTTGTGGGCTTAAAACTTTGGCAAGATTTCATATTTTATATTGAGTCATGCACCTGTTTGGTGAATTTTTCACTTATACAACATCTTTCTTTGGTGGTAGTCTTTTGTCAATACTCTGCACTCAAACCTTGTATGAGTAGAATGCATTTTCCAGTGCAGTTGCACTATGGATGCTATCCCTATGTGTAGCATCATACTAGTAAAATGCCTCCTAGATAGAATACTATTTCCATGTAGAAATTTGCTACCCATTCTGTGGGTCTGTTCGGCAGTGCCATGATGGCGTATATGTGCATCTAAAGTGTAAATACTTTGCATGCATCAGCAAATGTGTTTAAAGTCAAAATGTCATCAGGAGGTCCCCTCTCAAGGAATACAGCCTCAAGGTACCAGATCACATTTGCAGAATCTTGTCTGTGTAATGGTCACTAGATAGAAGACTGTGGGCCAGTGCAGTTTGCTATTTAGGTCAAGCAGTGAGCACTACCATCAGGAGTTATGTCCATCTCAAGTCTGTACTGCATGCCAGACACTAACGTTTTTTTTTTCCTTTCTGCCAATGGATTGATGCTGGATCAATTGATCTGAATGACCTTTTCAGTAGTGGAAGCAGCAAGTCTTCTGACAAACTTGTCAGTTTAACTGCTGGATGCCCAATGTGCAAGTGTATTTCTAGTATTTGGTTGGTTTCAGTTTCATCTTTGTTGTCAGCACACACCTGTAGTATGGATTTTGCTTCATTTTTCATTGTCTTGAGCCATCTCTGGGATTTTAGTGATACCCCCCCACACACACACACTTTATGACTTGACTACTGTGACATTTGCCATCAAATCGTACTCCTTCACTTAACTCTGAGAAAGTCTCCTGGCTTCTCCTTATCAACATTTCTCACTTGAAGCCTTGATGTTAAAAATTGCCTTGTCAGTTAGAATGTTAGTGAGCTATTGATAAACACATCAGGAGTTGCTTTTTAAGAGGTGAATGTTCACTTCCCACTATATGGTTAAATTAACCCCCTTTATCATGCCATCCAAATCTGAAAGATGTGTGCTGTATGTCAGGACACAGACAGCATGCATTCTCAATAGTAGACACATTCGCCTCTAGTGATACTACAGTCACCAATGGGCTTCTGTCAGCTTCTACATTGACACATGGCAAGGTTGTTCTGCTTTACCCTGTCTACAATCACTATTAATATCTTCCTGAGTTGAGTGTTATCTTTTTGATCATCCCATCCTTTCTTCATCTTGGGACAAAGATTGAAATAGTGTGTTTTAAAAGTTTGTGTAAACCACTAGAAAACATGAGCTTGAAACTGTCACAATCAACAATTCATCTGACTGTTATGAATTTCGGAGATGAACTTCAAATTAATGTAAATCATACAGTGAGCATGATTGCCACTCTAGAGAATCCACAAGCGAACTGAAAACTGTTCTGTGCTTGGCTTAATTATAGCAAAGTTATTTGCATGGATGGGAGAGGGCCGCTGGTGAATACTTGCCTTCTATTTCTGCCACCACCTACTGCAATAATTGCATGGTACTTGCACCTTCTGCTACAATGTTATATTGTAACTTTTGTTTTGTGACATTTATTCCTGTGGTCATAGTGACCATTTTTGGTCCTGTATGTCTGATCATTGAAATTGAGATTATTCAATCAAAATTATGATTTAATGTCCTAAATTCAGATTGATATTTCCAAAACCATAATCTCTGTAAGCAAGACAATGTTTTTCATAAAACTATAAATTTGGATGCCTTTCAGAAATAAAAAGCCATTTTTGCATTCGAATCACAATAAACCACAATGTTGTTATAGGAGCACAATTTCCCAAGAGAGTACCCTCATTGTTTCAGTTGCAAAAGCAATATAAATAAATAGTGAATTTAATTTTTGTTTTTGTTGTAAGCTTGGGAAAGATTACTGAATAAGAATAACCAAAACGTGGGTTGAAATTAGACTGATAACAATATTTATAATGAGAACAACATACAAGATTTACCAGTGGTGTGTAGTAATTAATCAAATGCTAGTGGTGATCTAGAAGTGAATCAAGGTGAATCCCAAGTAGAAAACAACATACAGTATATACCACTGTATATATAGGAATTGGGATATACCCATTATTGTCCATAGGTTTGGTATAACAGTTTCCATCTTTTCAGTTTCTTATCTAGATCTGTTTGTCTCTGTCGATGTCTGTCTCTCTGATTTTATAATAGTAATACATTGAAAATTTAAAAAAAAAAATTGAATTTTTTAATGCTCCTACTAAACTATATAATTATGGCTTTAGGCTAGGATTGCTAGCATATTGAAATAAACCTTTGAAAATCATTTAATCAAATTGTCTTGTATTATTAGGTTGGTGCAAAAATAATGACATAATAATGTTGTTTTTTGACGTTAAAAAATACGTCAAAAAACGACATTGTCATTATTTTTGCACCAACCTAATAAATGTAAGATAACAGGTTAAACAAATTGGTCAGATAAGTAGTTGAACACCCAAGCCCTTGGGTGATTGCTTTATTTTGAAAGCATAGTGTGATTTTTTTTCTGACTACATATCAAGATTTCTAATTTGTCAGGCATCTTCCTGATATATACCTTTTCTTTTTAATCTTTTTTCCACTTTCAGGATTTTCTGCTTTATGTGCATTTTGGTTGTTTGAAAATTTTGTCTGATGTGATCTTTTTTGATTGATATTTGATAGGAGTGGCAAATTAAATGACATGCCAAATATTTTGAGTTGAGCAACACTTTTACACAGACAACATTTGGCATTTATTAACATATTGCTATTAATCTCCTGAGATTACAAAAATTCAGTCTATTGACGAGAAGGTAAAAATAAATATCAGATATTAGAACCAGAAATAAATGTAAAGCTTGAGATTTAACTTTCAATATGCAAAAAGTATGCAGTGAAACTTGCCAAGCTGTCAACCTGCTTCTCCCATAGGTCACCAAGTCGACTATGTTAAATAGGTCTGAGCCAAAAGGAAATCAAGTGTGTATATATATATATATATATATATATATATAAAAAAAGGCAGGATGTGTGTGTAAAGAATGCCCGGCCGCAATTTTCGTCGGATTTGCACCAAAATTTACATGCACATGCGCCAAGTTAGCGGGAAGGCCAAGACCGACTTTGCATTTCCCAACTCCCATTGATAGTGGAAATAATCAATTTTTTCATGCTTCTACAGCAGTTTTCATGTAGTTTGTGGCCATTTTGTACTGGCCACAGTGAGAGCCAATAGCTGGTTGCCATGAATAGGCAGGAAGATTCTATTGGCCAGTGTGAGAGCCAACAGCTGACTGATAAGAATGTTAACTAGCATGCTAGCATGCAAAAAAAAATCAAGAGCTGCATTCATCACAAGTGGGGGAAAATTTAAATCTGCATGGCACTTTACTTCAATTGGCTCATTCACTTGCTTAAACTCAATGTTGATTCTGATTCTGCAGAACTGGGTTGGGTGTGAAAAAGTGTGTTCTTAATGTTCTTTTTTCATTCATTTTTTCCAGTTAAGAGTCCTTTTTTAAAGATGATCGTTTTGTGTTCATTTTGTTTAGTTTTTTCGTAACAGATTTAATGTTTAGTATAGAGCTTAGAAAAAATGCGCAGTGTGAGATAGGCAAGAAGTAAGGCATGTAGCAACATCAGCACAGCAAAGGGCACTCCTTTAAAGGCAAGGAAGGGCAAAAATATTTTAAGTTAAGTGATAGTGGTTGCTGTATAAGTCGTATGATTTTTGAATCGAGCACAGGCAATGCTGCTAGTAATATATATATATATATATATATATATATATATATATATATATATAAGTGAACATTGAAGTCAACGCTCAGAGGCAGCAGGCTGTTTCATGCTAGATGCAATTGTCATGTTTGTTGGGTTTTTTCTAAACTATTTATATATACAGGTCAGTGGTGCATTGTGGGTAATCCATTCTGGTGGTTATTTTGCCATGAGTGTTTTGTTTGTTTATTTGGGTTAATTTATTTCACTTGTTTTTTATTTTTTTTTATTCTATATTTTATATATTTATTTCTTTTTGGTTTTCAATGCTTTATTAATGTAGTAAAAAAAATTTTTGAGATTTGTTTAGATCGTTTATTAGTTTGTTTTGGTCTGGGAAGGTAATTAAATCTATTTTTTCGTCCAATTTTTAGATTGATCGCTGTAATCTATTGTTATTTTGGTGGGGTGGGGGCAGTTTTTTAATTTGTTTATTATTTTATTTGGATTGATTACTTTTACTTGTTTTTCCTTATTTTATTCTAACAGTTATTTTAGTGTGAGCAATTTATCAATTTATTTATTTGGATTAATTTATTTTACTTGTTTTTTCTCAATTATTTTTTTATTTTGTATATTTTATTTACTCTTTTCAGTTATCAATTTTTAAGTAACGTAGTAATTTTTTTTTAATTTTTTTTTTTTATTGCTTATATAGCAGTTATAACTATTTCTTCATCTAGTTTTTGGATTGATTGTTGTCTATTCTAATGGTTATTTTGGTGGGATAGGTTTGTTAATTTGTTTATTTACTTTATTTGGATTGATTATTTTTACTTGTTTTTCTTATTTTTTTATTCTATTTTGTCTCTTCTAACAGGAGTGGTTTGTTAATTTGTTTCTTATTTGCTTGGGTTAATTAATTTTACTTGTTTTTTTTATTGTTTATTTTTATTATTTCTTTTCAGTTTTCGATTTTTAAGTAACGTAGTAAAAACTTGTTTTCATGTCTGCATTTTGAGATGGGTACAGATTGTTTATTTAGTAATTTATTTTGGTCTGGGAAAGCAATAATGGCTATTTTTTCCTCCAAGCAATGTTTACAGGTTTTGGATTCATTGCTGTAGGCTGATCTTTCTTATTTTCCATGATATTTTTGGTGTAGTTTGTGTTTTGTTTTTAATTTCCCACATATACTTAGAAAACATTGTGCTGTTTGCCTTTTTACTATTTGTGAAAGCTATTTTGTGTGCATAGTTTTTGTTTCCAGGGTCCTTCAGTTACTTCTATGTATATTTTTCTTCGTCTGGTGATTTTACCGTGGCTTGCTATATTGTTTTGTAAGCAATTAGCATTTAAGGGAAATTCATTCTTTATTCTGCAATTACTCGCAGGTTTAATTTGTTTGAGCTGTTAGTTTTCCTGTTGTGTTTTTTTATTATTTGTGCCATGTTCTTTGTGTAGAGTGCTTGATTCCGGAAAGTGTTTGTGTAAGATTTTACTATGTTAATTGAAAACCGAAAAGAGTAAATAGAAATGTACAAAATAAATAAGAAAAAACGAGTAAAATAAATTAATCCAAATAGATAAACAAATTAACTGCTCCCGCTAAAATAACCATTAGAATAAATAAAAATGAGCAAAAACAAGTAAAAATAATCAATCTGGATAAATAGAATAATAAACAAATTAAAAAACTGTCCCCTGCTAAAAATAACAGAATAAACTACAGTAATCAATCCAAAAATTGGATGAAAAAATAGCTTTATCTTCCCATACCAAGACGAACTATTAAATAAATGATCTAAACAAATCTCAAAAATTTTTTACTATGTTAATAAAACATTGAAAACTGAAAAGAATAAATAAATATATAAAATAAAAATAAGTTAACCCAAATAAATAAATAAAGCATTCCTACCAAAATAACTCCCAGAATGGACTACCTACAATGCACTATTGACCCTTATATGTAAATAGTTGAGAAAAAACCAACACGTTTCCTGACAATTGCGTCTAGCATGAAACAGCCTATTGCTACTGAGTGTTGACTTGAATGTTCACTTTTATATTTACATATGTTCTATTTCTGATTTTGAGCACTTTATCCCATTTGTGACACCTTAAAACTATATTTCTTATATATATATATATATATATATATATATATATATATGCGAACCTCTATCTTAAATAACTTTTCTGTCTTTGCTGTTTTTAGACTTTGCTATCAAATTGTAGCTACTTGGTTACATTGTTTTTGCTTAGTTTTGTTTGATTAAATAAGGATTCATAGTTTTAAAAGAACAAAAACCAAAATGCATTGTTCTTGGGCAAATGCAGTTGACACATTAAATCATTAAAATGTCAATAAAATCTATTAGATGAACCATTGTTAATTTTTTAATATTTTTCATTTTAATTTCAGTTGCTTTTTATTGTTACTTTTGAAATTCTCCTGTAACTGTCAGTAAACAGTGCAGATTGGAAACAATGGATAGTCCTTTGATCACTCCAATTTGCCTTTTCTTGTGAAACTTTCATGTAATGTCTGCTTTACTGATTAAACTTTAAAATATTAAAGAAGAATGAAAGCTTGGTTAGATTTTTAGATTGTGTAACTAGTGGTTTTCTTAGTTTAATCAATAAAGAAGTTGTCATGTTAAACTAGGGTTTCTGAAGAGAATGGATTATAAATTCATTTTGCTAAAATCTTATTTCCAGTCTGCACTGTTAGTAAAGAGGTTTCAGTAAGAAGCAAAAAATTAGATTGAAATATCAAAAATTATTAAGTATATACCTAATTTTTATCATCTTAAAAAAAAAAAACAAACAAAAAAAAACAACTAGGATGACTGTCATATTTGTCTATATCAGGATATCTATATGTATTGCACTGTCTCGTCAAAACTTTTTGAACCAAGGATTATATTTAGCTCAATACAAATGCTTAATGCTACTTGCTTGCTGTACAAAGTCGACTCTTTTTAATGTTTCTGGTGTTACTATATGCAAGCTTAGTTTCTGCTCCTGGTGCTTAAGAGATTAACTGGAAGGTTGATTATCAATTCAAAACAATCCAATATGAAACTACTTCCCCTAACCATACCACATTGTGGATTAACTGTTACAGTTTTGCAAGTTACATAACTTTCAGTAACAAGTAAAGACTAATTTTAAACATCCATGATATCAGTTAAGTTCAAGCTTAGAATGAACTGGTTTTGTGCTGTTACTTTTACCATAACTGACATTATTAATTTTCTTTGTTTTGTGTCACCTGGATAACTTGATGACAGATTAATAACCAAATTAATGAGAATAAATCGCTTATTTTTTTTTTTTTTTGTGGTGGTGAGTTTGTGTCATGGATAAATAAAGATTTTATTGTCACATGTTCTGTCATTCTTTATATAGACTGTAATGTATTTATTAAACCAATATGTCAAAACTTTCATTAATGCTAATGATTATATATAAGTAACCCCCAAGTTTGACATGAGAAAGAAAAAAACAATGTGTTTATTTCAGCATTGACTGTATTTTAACCCTTTGTATGTAGGCAAGACTTTCACTTTTTTCTTTTTATATTGATGCCTCTAGATTTTATTGCAACTTCATCACTCTCCTCGTTAATGTTAGCCATTTTTTCCCCCTAATAAAAGTAAATATTTCTGATAGCCACATAAAATAAAATTCTCTACTTTTGCAATTTTTTGAATATATATTAGATAAATTTAGTACTTATTCAGCACAATTGTCAGGAATTAAGTATTTATTACTGAATAGGACCATTATATAAGGTAACCAAAAATGTCCTTTTTAGTGTTGTGTGGGAAGAAGTGATCACTGATATGTAAATGAGTGTCATGTGCCGGGAAATAAGGTGAAGACATGTCTCTTGATCAATGCAGATGCGTTGTGCATACACATCAGTCATAGCCCGAGAAGCAGCAAGGAAACCTGGCAGTGTTAAAGCAACTCATTCAAAGTTGTCTGATTTATGACTTTAAGGTGGGCTTGTCTGCAGCTTCAAGTTGTCGAATACGTCGGCCCATTGGGGAATAATGATGTGAGTGAACACACCACCAGGCATTGATTCCAGAAGTCCAAGTTGGGACATCTGTTCCTTTGTGATGAACCCTACAGTGGTTGGCCACAGGTCCTGGATGATAAGGCCCGAAAAGCAGCCAACAGCCAAATCGGTGATGAGCTTGTTGAACACTTCCAAGATTTTAATGAAACAGTCAGATTTCATCTGCATTGCATTGAGAAGGCATATAACCTAAGCAAGTGGATACCCCACACACTGCTAAAAGCCAACAAGCAATAAGGAGTGACAGTCTGTTTCTCGGCACCACAATCTACCCACATTTGAGCAAGTGCTCACTACTGACCTGTACTCACAGCATTTGGAACATGTGCAACAGGCACTGAAGCAGGAGGAACCAGCATTGTTTAATCATGAGTATGTACTTTTCCTTGATGATACTTCCAGGCCTCATGTGGTGTGGATAGCTAGTTATATGGTGATTTAGCTGAGAGACACTGTCTCATCAAATTTATGCCCTGGACCTTATACCAGCAGAATACCAACTCTTCTATTCCCTGGACAACCACCTCTATGGGAAATCCTTTGCAAATGAGGCAGGTTTTCAGCAAGCACTCAGATTTCTTTGTGCACAAGACACCTGATTTTTATCACCAATAGAATTGTGCAGCTGGAGTCACATTGGCAAAAATTTCTGGATGCTGATGGGGATTACTTTGAGGACTAACAGTATGCAAAATTTGATGTATACCTTTTTCTCTCTCTCTTTTTTTTCTTTCTCCTCTAATAAATCAAAAACGGTAAGGACTTTTTAGGTTAATTTGACTAGTTAGCATTTATTTTTTATATTTTTTGACAGTGTTTACTTTTAGTCATACATCCAGATTCAAGGGTTTTCCTAACAGAATCCTTTATCACTTTCCTGTTTTAAAGTAACAGGATGTATTCAGATATATTCTGTACTGCTTATTGTTTAATTTATCTCATGGGATTACTGTAAAGCCAGTTTGCAACCTTACAGGAAAAAAAAGTTGGACAATCTAATAAAGATAAATGTGTTCAAATTTTTGGTGAATCGATAAAAATGGCATTGTCTTTTGTCATCCAATTTTACAGCTTTTTTTTTTTTTTTTTTTATATAATTTTTTCAAACGAATGTTCAACAATATGAAAAAGTCAGTTGTATATATTAAGTTGTTTCCTAAATATTAAATACTTTGGACAAATTGAGTAATCGAGATTTATATAGTAGTTTTCATAAATGCAGATAGTATTGAACCTCTTTAAGTATACATTGTTTTTTCCTAAATATAAATTTTATTTATAAACTGTGAATAAAGGCAGGAGGGCACTATTTGAAATTTGCATGCAAGCTAATCAGATTAAAACTTACCTAAAGGCAATTAATTTTAAATTATCATAAATCAGCTTAATGTAATATCTCATCTATAATGAACAGCTTATTGTCTTAAAGCTGGAAAAGTAAAGTCAGTGTTTGAAAAACATCTTTTAAAATGCTACCGTATGATTGTTACAGATCTACTTATCTGCTCTGACTATTGGGTCTTGAATAAAAGGGGAAGTTGGAACAAGTGGGGTACAGCAAATTTAATGAGTTGAAACAGGTTTCTTCTATAGCAAACCTCACAAGGCATATTTCTTATTCTTTTCTTCATGGGTTGTTTTGCATTGTAGTATATAGCTATGAAATAGTTGCGAAAGGTCATGTGTAATATCAAAGTTTTACACTTGTCAAATATTTGCTGTATTCTTTTTAGGAATATGGCCTCCTTGTTTACTTTGTCACAAATTCCTGCAAGACAGTGTTTCTAGTCATTGTTTTTGGTTATTTATTTGATTGGAATTTCTTTGGAAAGCTCAAAATGAATAATGGCTTTTCTTCAGGATCACTTTGGCGAACATTTGAACTCTATTTCTTTCCCATCAAAAAGCTCTGATCCTTTAATATTGTTTGCCCTCTTTATGTCCTTTAGTGGAATCAGTTCTGATGACTTCTTTGATAATGTTGGATCAGTGTTTTGACATCATTTCTGTGGAACCATATTATTAATGGGCCTACAAGAGGAGCAATTCTTTCCAATATCACGTAATACTCTGGACTGTTCAATGCTTTCATCACCTACACTGACTTGAAAGCAGCATTCACGTCAATGCTGACGTTCTTATGTGCATCTTTTAACATGCTCATCATCTCAGTTTGATTAGTTGATGGGGTCTGCTTTGGTTTTTTAACTAGATTTTTTAACTTTTTAAGCAGTCTCAGCTTTTTGATCTTCCTTTTTCAGCTCTTTGTGCAAGTGTGTCATTTATACAAGGCCAGTAATACCATCACCAAATGATTACAAAGCTACCCTGTGCATTTAATTTCTATCTGGTATATAGATTACAAATCCTACATGGCTGAACACATTGATTTGAGAGATTCTGAATGTTACTCCAACCAGCATGAGCTTTTTTGGAGAACATTGATATTCAGTTCTATTGTTCACATGTATTTGAGATTTTTTTTTTTTTTTTTTTTTTTTTTGCCAGCATCTTTTTAAATACAAATTGGGTCAAGAGATGGATCCTTATTCAATGAAAACCCGTGTGAAAATTTTCTTTCATGTTTCTTGATTCTTGAATGTCAATCTTGCTTGCCTGCTGCTTTCATTTTGATGAAAACCCTATTTATAATGGGGAGATCCACGCCATATGTTTTTGAAATAATCCTTAAGTCATATGTGGATGTTGTTTGGAAATTTCAGTGATACTCATAAATTTTTAGTTTTCCTTTAAATTCTAGTCATCCCTTCATCTGCAATGTAGAAAAAGTTTTTCTTTAATTGTGCATGGCTTTTGCTTCAACAACACTTAAAGCCTGCAAAAGAAGTCCTCTCAGTAATCTTGGATAATTATTATTATTTTTTTTTTTTTTTTTTTTTTTTTTTTTGCTATACACAAGTTGGAATGAAAAGAGCAAACTGTTTTCGCAAGATATCATTGTTTTGGTGTGCAAGGGACATGTCTTTTAATTCCTGTTCATATTAAATTTTACATTTATTCACAATGGCTTGCTTTTCATTAACCCACCTCAAAATCTCCTTTTCTCAGTCATATGTTTGAAATTATTTTTAGAATAAAAGATTGCAAGTTACACAACTAAAATGTTTTGATTTGACTCAAATTAATTTTTAAAATTAAATGAATAATTTGAATCTGTATCAAATCTGTTTCACTATGTGCTGTGGAGTGGAATGGATAACAGACTGGAATGAGAAATCAGAAAGCTGAGCTCGAATTCCAGTAGATTGGTTTGTTACATTCAATTTTTAGCATTTATTGAATACTGTTTCTGTGGATTGATTTCTGCTAGTCATTGTTTTAGGTATATGGATCAATCAAGAGATGGACTCGTACTTGACACAGTCCTAGCTTTTGGTAGAATACTACACTTGTTTTTTTTTTTTTTTTTTTTTTTTTTTGTGTGATAATAATTTTAATCTTATTGTGTAAACATAATATATAGATTTGCTTTGTGTATGCAATAATTATGGTTTGATTTTTTTTCAATATGGTATACTCTTTGACTTTGCTCTGAAATATTGGTCATGTAACAGAAACATGAACCTCTTTCAGGTTAGTAAAACTATATTTTCAGCATTTTGAAAATAGAATTGTAAATTTTTATGATGGTTATCAAATATATTACAGTTTCAGCTCAGAAAAAACATTTTTTTAATAAATGTCTAAAAGATAGGATGGTAGTGTGATATTGCACAGTGATATTGCACAGTGATAGAACACGGACGTAGGAGAAAGACTGTGGCATGTCTTTAACAGCTGAGTCAACATTTTCCAAGGCCAATTAGGAAATAAATTGGCCTTGGTCCTTGATTGGCAGAAAAGTGGGAATGCGACCACTGTGGTAATAAGTCACCTTGCTGACTTGTTGATAAGTGTCCCTTTAAAGTGAGTTGTTTCATATGAATATGTATTGGATATACTTATTGAAATAATGGAAGTAACTTTGGAGAATTGGGGGTGATGACACACTACAGTGAGTAACCATTTGTAATTTTGCTTTTATTAGATATCAAAGCAGTGAAATTATGGAACTTTATACAATTGATGTTATGTTGACCATTTGTACATGTTGAACTGTTTGGAGGTTGAGGATGAAAGTAGATACAAATGTTTCTGTGATCAATTGGGGACTTGAATAATTTGCTGACTTGAAAGATGTCAATGTGGTTGAAATACAGAAGAGTTGGTGGAACTGTTGTGTAGTTGATGTTGAGTCTTCTATTAGTATTTTTGAGGTTTCTACATTGTTGTGCAGATATTGATTGCAGAAAGTGAAAATGTTCCAAAAGTTATGTCTCTGTAAGGAGACAGTTGAAGCTGATAGGAACACGAAGATTTTGTAGAATTCATCCAGTACCTTATCCACTAAAGGATAGGATTTAAATTTAAGAAGAATTTAAATTGACTACAAAGATGAGTTAATGTGGTGAGGTTTGTACCAGTACCCAAAGGCAATACTGGAACTGTTTAATCATGTCAGAACTATAAAATAATTTCACTTTCTATACATATCTGATACTGGGTACCCAAGATTTGATTGTTACATTAAAAGAGAAATTAAACTTGAGTTATGCATATAACATAGCAATTCTTGTTTCTTTAACTATCATTACTTATAGTAATATTTATGAACCTATTTACACTATTTATATTAGGACTATTGTCCTCATCTTTGTTGTTTTTATCACAGTGTTTTGGCTTTTGTGCCCTCTGGCATTCCAAAGTTGTGTATCAATCTGAGTAACCTACAGGGAATTTGGTGACATAGTAGTTATGAAGACAATTCTTTGGTTGGACAGTGTGGAATTGCACTCAGTGAAAATGGGCAAGCAGTAACTTAACAGAATTAAATAAATATAAGAACTAAACAATATCCTCTAATGTGAGAAGTGGTGGAAGGAGAATGGTCTACTTCTGCAGATTAAATAAAAAGTTCATTTCAGTATTCCCTGTAGGTTACCCAGATCAATCTATGCCTGAGGAAGGCTGGAAGTAGTGATAACAATAACAAAGAGGAGGAAAATAGTATAAATAATAACTCACAGAAATCTAGATAAAATTTATCAACCTACTTATTTTCAATTCACTGGTGTGCTGCAATTATCTTTCAGTCAATGTGAAATCGATGCAAAAAGACATTAATTTCTTTAATGTGAGAGTGGATGATATCTTATTTTTGGGATTGGTGCTGCTAAGTCATCTGCAGTAAATACATGTCAGTAAAAAGATATATTTGGCCTTGGATTGCATGCAAACATATTTGTAAACACCAGTTACATCTCGGTTTATCCCGTTAGCAGCGGGACAGTTTAGCATGTCTAGATACAGGCCTCTCTGCAACTGGTCAAAAATTCAGGTTTTTGTGAGATTCCTCATAACAATAAATGCTGGGGAAAACAGCCGTTGGCAAGACACTGTCTTCTGAAGTTTATCCCATGGATATTTTGTTCCTCAAGTTGCTGTGGTTTCTGAGGTAGTTATTTTTGTTACTTCCCATCTCTATCCCCTCCCTGCCTCCCTCCCTATTATCCCCATAGTTTCTGTGAGAGCAATCAGGTGTTTTCCCCCTTAATCTCAACAGAATCTTTGCTTACATTACAACATCCTCTTTTGAATTTTTGGTATGTATTGTCTGCATGTGACAAGTCAAGACTTATATGGAACAAAACCATGTCATGTCACCTGGAGAAGGAACTATATGGGATTTAGAACCAGTAAGGAAGACATAGCTCTCCTTCTAGAGAAAATTGTTGCAAGAGACCTCTACACCAAAATTGTTTCCAAGTGGAAAGTTTGGGGTTTTGAATTATTATTATAATCATTATTTACCCAATTGTAAACTGTTATTGAGCCACAAAAGGATAAGAAAACCTGGGTGTGGGGAGCAGGTAAGAAAGAAACTTTAATATATGAAGGAAATACTGTGCTCTGCACCTTCCTGATGCATTTTGACCACTGAAAACTGGTTCTCATGCATGTAGATGCTTCTCTCTATAATAGCATATAAAATGGATAATGTGTGTGAAAAGCAGAATGTTATATTTCATATGATATTAGCTGCAAAATGAACTCATTTAAAAAAAAAAAAAAAAAAAAAAAGTAAAGGAAGAACTATTGTTTGCCATCACAAACTTCATCAGTATCTGTTTGGCAATTTTCATTTCATTCTGTACACTGACCTTAAATAATTTCTGCAATTATTTACTGAAAATATGCCCAGTTATCCTCTTGCTACTGCCAGAATACAACATTGGGCACTAATTTTAGCACTGTCTATAATTACAAATTAGCGTATTGTGCTGGATCTTCCAGTAGTAATTCTGATTGCATTAACCGTGTATTGGTAAATGCCTAAAAGGAGGATTATTCAGTTTCAATAAACAGAATTCACATGGTGGATTTGGCTGATTCCCCTGTGACTATAACTAAAAAGTGTTCAGAAGCAAGAAAAGATCCTGCTTTGTACAAGTATATGAAGTAACTATGATTGACAGGAGAAATCCTTGCTGAATTAAAACCATAATTTATCAAACAAGAATGGAGTTGTGAAGATGGTGATACTGTGAGAAAGTTAGATGATCATCCCTTTCAAATTACTCATTCCTTCATAGTACGCACATTCTTTATTGTTGTTAACTCATAAATATTGAAATGTTCCATGAAATGATTTATTGTCACAGACATGCTTGAGAAATTTTGAGGAATTTTTTTGATGCATGGTCTGCCTGTGACATTAGTGATAATGACTTTTTTTTTTTTATAAACTGAAGCATTAAAATTGTTTATAAACATTAATGGAATTCAGCATAGAATTAAAGTACTGTTTACATATTCAAAGAGGCAATAAAGATAAAAAAATAAAATAAACTGACACTTGAAACTGAAGTCAACAGGTTCTTGTTAATAATCAGAGCTACTTTTGCTAAATTGTTGCAGTATTTCACCTACTGAAACAAAATACATAATCTCATATTCATAAGAGTCCATACAATATAGAATAGAAGGCAAAATCATACTTACAAATGAATGGAAATGTACTGTAATAACATAGAATACCTATATATTCTTTCAATATACTTTCATATTGCAGATGTTCACCTGATACTAGGCCCAAAAGCCACTCAAAGTAGAGGGTTACTGAATGAAGTGTGTAATAGGAACGTAAGAGAAGGAAGTAGAAAGATTGAGGATATGGAGTATAGATGACAATTAAGATGAAATTGTCTAGTTATATTAATAGATTTGTTTCTTAAATATTTTGAATGCATAGGACAGTAAGTGATCAAGCTTTACATTCCATAACAATTGACATATAAAACAGAATAACTTCTTGTTATTCTTTGTGATGAATTAATAACTGAACAATCAACCTTATACATTTACATCCTAATTCCATTTAGAAAGTTATTGACTAATCTTCCAGATGACAAACTATAAAAATAACTTAAGAATTAAAAAAAAAAAGAATCTTACAGGTAATTAAATTAGATTCAGTTGTCTGAAGATGAATGAAATAATTTAATCTGTAGGGAGAATAGATGCAAAGCAATCTTTAGACATTTCTGTTGAAATTGATCTAAGTGCTTCACTCTGAACCATCTTCTTTTTCACTCAGTTTGAGTTGAAATTTAGCTAAGTTTGAGTAATCCTTTCCAGATTTTCTGTTTACATAGAATAAATTCCTCAAGGACACATGGCACAGTGGATAAAGAAGTTATTTAGATCCAGTGACAAGACCCAAAGAGTGTGAGTTCAATACCCAGTTAAGGCAGAACTTTCAGAGGGAAATTAACAGGAGATAGCTGATAACTGACATCCATTAAACATGGCACGTGGAACTAGAACAGTCTACCCCAGTGAGCGAAATAAAGGGTTCAATTTGACATTCCAACCACCTGAAGAAGGCCGGAGCATACAATGGCTGAAACATTGTAATAAATATGGCAAAAAAGATGGACAAGATGAGACAAAAAGATGAGTCTGAATAATGTAAATAAATTCTTTATTAGTTCACAGAAACTCAGCAGACCAATAAATATTGGATTGATATACAAATTCTAGTATACAGAATTTAAAATATGCCAAACTTTACAAAATTAGATCCATTCTAGGAGAATGGCATCATGGTCTGACTTTCTCAGAATAAGTCATATCTATATCCTTCACTCATATTACCTAAAAATTGAACATCCTCTTGACTACACAGCATATCAGGAGGTATATGCTGTAAAAAAAAAAAAAAAAATTCTAACCACAATTGTAATGACCTTAATCCCAAACATCTACGATTTTGACATGACTACTCTAGAGAATCTTTTCAAGAAGATAAAAGTAGAGACTTTCCATGCCTACTCAAAGGATGTTGGTCGATACCACAAAGTATAGCAGAAAATAACTCCATTCTAAATACATAACTGGAGAGTGATGGTACCAACGACCCAAAGGATTGTTTGTAAGCTATATATTTAACAAGGATTTTCTGTATTAAATAACTGACTGAGTTAATCCATTAAAATAGAATAATCAATCAAAATAAAATATGCCATTAAGAATGTCAATGGTTCCACAGCAAAATTTCCTTCACTTTCTTTTCATTTTTATTTATAGTATTTCTCCATTGGAAACTTGTCAGGAACAAATGTATTTTGTATTTTTTTATGTTGCTAATTATTATTAGAGAATTACTGGACATGACATGTATCAATGAAATGTTGAAATGAGCAATAATAATAATAACAAAAGATATATTGTCAAATAGATATTTCTTAGTTATGAGTTTTCAGAGTGACCAAGATACACTTCCAAAAATTATTTGGTTATTTTGTTAGATTTTGAGAAGAGGTAAGGCCAATGACTTTTTAGCATCCCTTTTTTTGTGTGCTATTTCTTTCACCTTTTATTAGAAGTTATGTAATAGTATTTTAAGGATTATATATATATATATCTAATAGTTTTGAATAACATGATTCTGAAGTTTTACCATCTCACAATTACAGTAGTAATTATTTTATTGGTATTGTTTTAGCTCTGAAATTACCCAGCATAGATTCCAAAGGCAAATGAATAAATTATTAGAATCTTTTATGGAAACAGGTAGGCTCATTTTTAATTAGCAGGTTGAACAGGATCATTCAACATTTGTTGCCAAGGATGAAGAATTCAATCCTTCAAAAGATTAGCATTAACAATCTCTATAATAGTATCTGACAGGGCATATTTAACTGCTTTGCCATTTTCTCTTTTCATATAGACAGTAGTTGTGAGAGATTCCAGACTCTTATACATGATCCAGAATCTTTTGAGAGTCAAGCCATCTACAACTTGGCTTGAGCTGGGAATCTATTTGAGTTTGTATTATCCTTTCTTTTAACAATAATTGCAGTTTTGATTCTGAGCCTCTTATCCAATATTTGAGTAGATGAATGAGCAGAATCATATAGAGCTACATTGTCAGGTTTATATATTAGTGGAAAATTTTCTGGTTTGTCTTCAATACTGATGTAATGAATATGCATACATCTGGGTTCCCCCTCACAGTAATATGATTGGCTGGTGTCAACCATAAATACAGACTGATGTGGAGGTATGAAGTAATGCCTATTGCCTACCACTGTGACAAGGATCAGTCCATTACGGTTACCTGCTAGATTGCCCTACTCGGTTACAGTAGACAACAACCACTTTGCTACTTCGAACAAATATATCCCTTTCCGGGACATATCAAATACATAGAAGTTAGTTTCTGTAAAAAGTGCATGCTTCTATCCTATCAACCATAGCAAGCCTCTCTGCTGCCTGTGTACTTTTCACAACTCTCCATTCTATAAGATTGTCAAGAAATAGGAACATAGTTGTCACTCACTAGAAAGATAATGTACCCTGCTTGTGATCCTTCATTGGTAAGTCCAGTAAATGCTGCAACACAATAGGCTGTTTCATTCCAGTAAGATTGCCTAGGTTAGGTACTAACAATCTGGAGGACATTTTCTTAGTTTTTCTAGCTGACTTGTTTACCAGTGATAGGCTCTCCAGCTTTTTGTCTTTTAGGGATGATGCTATATTGCTTAACTCAGAACTCAAATCCGACTATGTTTAGCTTTTCTATTGAGCTTCTGCATAATTTGAACACATTTGGCAAAACTGTGATTTATAGTCTGCAGGTATCATAGGCATTTGATAAACTTGTTGTGATCGCTATGAATTGAGTGTAAAATCAGAAGGTTTTAGTTTCTAGTGTGATGTGTTTGAAAGCATGTTCTTCACATGAATCACAACAAATAAAAGCATAGATGTATAAGTCGAATAAAACTCAATGCAAATTGAACAAGAAACAACGGTGGATGTGTATTCAACTAGAAAATATCAAACATTTATATACAATTTTTACAAATAGAGAAAAGGTTGTGTATTATACAAGTTGACGAAGTTTGCATCAAGGATATTAAATGAATTAAAGTTCAGCAATGTTCAATTGTTGAGAAAATGTTCACATTGTAATACCAAGGGAAAATTCATCTAAGTAAATTTGAAAATAATGTATGTGAGAGTTAAGTTGAATTTGTCAACCTTGTTCTGACAGAGTTGTTCACCCTGGACTGTATTTTCTTTTGTCTTATGCTAACATTACAATTTCTGTTTCGTAGTGTGATTAACACTTTTTAAGAAAGCTGTAATGGTGTTTAGAGAAATAGAAAGATGTTGGTAATTGAGTCAGGAGTTAATGTGTGAAAAGTTCTCAAGTCAAAATGTAGACACGCGTGGAATCTCTCTGAAGGCGAATTACTAACTGGTGAATTGGACTGAAATTCGTCCTTTTATTTGTTTTGGGAAACCAAAGTAGTCTCCCAGGAGCCTGGCAGGAAAACAGATTTTTGACCCTGGATACACATTCTGGGGTCATCTCGACAAGCCGAGTTTCACAATGTGTGGTGTTGGTTGGTCAAAGCTAATTCTTATAGAAGTCTGTTTTTAACGGGGGTGAGTAGACAAACATGGACAAACATCTTGACCAATTATTATAGACTCTTTTTGATGATGAATCCCAAGACCAAGGTATTTGAAGCATGAAGATTCCTTTGATTTAACCATAAAGACTTTTCTAATTTTCTGTATTGCAGTTTCTTCAAATTTTTCAGTGCCTGCCTAGAAGTCATCTCGATTAGTTGATATGACTCCATTTATCTTATCGTACCATGTAAAGCCAGGTTGGTTTTATTTAGATGGGCTTGCTCCCACTTTCATTAGCTCTTAAACTTTTAAATACCATTCTTTGGAAGCATCACTCAGTCCATATATTTATTTAACTTCTATGTATATGTTTCAGCTTCTGGAGGAGCTTCTAGAAAGACTGTTCTTTCAAATTGTTTCCATTGCAGCAATGCTGTCTTGATATTCATTGAATGACATGTCCACATTAAAGTTGCACTGATGGTCAGATTAACTTGTAGACTCTTC
The DNA here is from genome assembly GCA_963932145.1 of Acanthosepion lycidas. Lineage (NCBI taxonomy): Eukaryota > Metazoa > Mollusca > Cephalopoda > Sepiida > Sepiidae > Acanthosepion > Acanthosepion lycidas. The sequence continues at coordinate 134,861,078 of OZ010579.1, read as the reverse complement.
TTTGAGCGAGTAGGCTAGTCACTTGTAACCAATTCAGAATTTTAGTCTTGGAATCCCCTTTTGCAACTAGTTTTGCTTTGATTATAATTCCATCCTTTGTCTCTTTATTGGTGCAAATCTATCTTGCAATTCTATTTTGACCCAAGTTTGGTACAACAGCTATGTAATTCCTTCTTAGCTTCAACATATTCTACATTAACCGTTGATAGTAAGGTAACTTCACTGACATTGTCTGCGGAAAATTCCTTTTTATGAGGATCATTTTTATAAGTCTTTTTCTAGTTTTTCTTTTCATAGTCTGTATGCGTTCTGAAAGCAAAGGAAATGTTTGTCGCAGATTAATTCCACAATGCAGAGAACAAATCACTGTAAGTTCAGACTCAAATATCGGGGGTAGAAAGAAATGCCGATAACTCAATTTGCAAGTACTATCTCACAAATCCCAATGTACGTAACCAATCAGAAAAATAACTCACTCCCCGACAAACACGGTAGCCAAAATACATCAGTCTTTCCTCTCGATTTGATAACATCAACTGCTTTTATTGGCCGAGCAGTTTTTCATTTGTCGACAGCTGGGAGAGGACGCCAAGTATTTTGCTTAACAAAATACTTTTATAGAGACTCCTGTGACGGACTTGTTTTTAATCTAAATATTCTGTCTTCAGCATGTCATGCGGAACACATGCCCTTTTTTTATGCCACTCCCTCAGTTTCTGTACGCACACATCAGCATTGGCTGTGTGTGTGTCAAGACACTCATTCAGCTCTCGATAGTCTAATACTGGTTGCACTTTTTTGTTTTTCTGCACCACCGCCATCAATGGAATTAAACCTTTTGGGGGACTAAGTTCCTTCTCAGGATAAGGCTGCAACCAACAGTTATCTAGCCAGGTCTGCAGCTCACGGTTGTATTCCTCCTTGACTCCCATTGGTATTGGGTACTCTGGCATTTGATTTTACAAACTCTCCAGTGATTGACGACTTCCATGATGTGCCTGCCAATATGATTCACCATTATCAACTAAAAGTGAAGGGAATTACTACAACATTACCACCTGATCATTGTAAGAATCACGATATATACAAAGTCGGGAACAGAGTATGGGTGAAAGCTCCCCATGGCTGGTGTACCTCCAGGTATCAAGTGTGTTGCGTGATGGACATTGTAAGTCTGCAAACAATAATAGTCAACAGGATGCCACGTCATGTAAAAGATCTTCGCTCGCCTTTTTGTTGATTCTGATACATTGCTGAGCGAATCCGATGATGGTTCATTGTCTGACAGTGATCGGATAATTGAGATCTGTGAATCCGATGCTTCCAGAGACGCAGAGTTTCCGGAAACTCGTGATACGTCTGACTCCTCAGGAGACGACTCTCTGACACGCGTAAGGGAGATAGTTCCATTATGACGAAGCGCCAGGATAAAGAGAGCTGCTCCAAGCTGTTTTGATTTGCAGGTGATTCCACATGCATGAAAGATATTTTTGTGTCATAGCATTCAAGTTGATAGTACCACTTGATGAAACATTGTCTAAAGCTGGGAGTTTTATCAGAACAGAAGCTATGTTAGAATTATGTCCAAACACTAATTGATTTGGACTATAACCATTGAATTTATGCACAGTAGTTTTGGAGATCAGTAACTAACTAATGGCAAATTCCAAACTGCAATCAGTGTCTTCATAGTTTCGAATACCAGTTATTTAGCCTGTATAGCATTGTGGCACTGGTTTAATCTATTTCTCCATGGACTCTGAACTGGTATGATTCATACAATGATATTAAAGTTTTAAACCATGTCTCTGAAGGCTTCGTTGTTGAATTCTTCATCTGTTATCAGTTAGAAGCACTTTCTTAAACTGGTGAATGAAACCTCAATGAAAATTGGAGAGCTTAAATTTAGATGTTTCTATCATTTATAAATACAGAAGTATGTGTGTTATAGAATATGTAAAAGCTTCAAAAAGAACTGTTGGAACTGCTAGATAACCTTGACATATTTGAGAAGGATATTAGAATAATCTAGAACCTATACTGGCAGCAAACCACCTGCATATATATAGAAAATAAATTCAGAAAATATACAAAAATAGAAAGGTGTGTAAAATGAGTATATCTTCTCACTGGATTTATTCAACTGAGGTGATTCTGAGAGAAATAAGTTCTACCAGGATCCATTATTGACAGCCACAATTTTAACCTAAGATATGTAGATGACACAATGTTGATAGCAGACATGAACAAGAAACTAAAAGAACTACAGAAGGTAGTGAAAAAAAGCAAGAAGAAAGGACTAAGCAAGTTGCAAGAAAATAGAATGCATGATCATTAGCAAAAGGAACAGCCCAAGATGCAAATTACAAATTGGAGATATAAAAATTAAGCAAGTACACCGATTTGAATATCTGGAAGTGTTTTAACAGAGGATGAAAAGTACGACATTGAA